>OY776286.1:31105968-31643718 GCA_963675345.1 Trididemnum clinides
CAATGCAACTGCCGTAGAAGCTGTATCACCGAACCCAGAATCATCTATTCCATCTTTAGCCTCGCTCTTCGCAGGTCCAGAAGCAATTCCGTTCTGTAAGTGCACAAAATATAGAAATGCATACTTGCCTGGCAAAATGATTGGGAATAGAGTAGAATGGATTGAAGTGCAAATTCTTAGCTAAAGCCGCTTGCAATAGACATAAGCAATGAACTTTTCAAGATTAGCAGTTCACATCTAAATCTAACCCCTACTCAATCTGTATCCTAGCCCAGTGAAAAAAGTATTTAGCGGACATAAACCATAGTCGATTTAACAGATGATCCAAATTATAATGTTCAATCTAGCCCCTTGAAAAAATTTTCACAAAAACATTACTAACATTAAAAGTTTTGTTATTCTGATATAACAGCAAAAAAAATTACAAAAACTTCGCAGTGCTGCAGCAATACAAAATACTAGTAAAACGTTGTTCTGCAGTTCATCTTAAACTTTCAAATTGGCTCACCATCAATGGTTTATCCGTTGATTTGCTGTCTTTATTTTCTGCTTTCACATTATTCGGCTTGTTTTGGGTTTTTTTATTTCGTCTCTTGTTTTGTTTGGGATTCGCACGTTCCCAGCCATCTGAATAGTAGAATTAAGACTTGGATTAGAGTTTTAGATTATTTTGTTGATGTAGCATTTGTAATTTAATCATACACAATAATTGTCGGAGTATACAGCTTGTGGTGATTACAAAATCCGAAGAAATTGCATACCACTAGCTTCTCAAGGAAATCATCTTTCATTGCACAATTCATTTCTTGCATCTAATATTGTTATATTTACGGCGTAAAGCAGCGCACACTTCATTTTAATTTACATTTCTTTTAAGCAATAAGTTTACGTCATGTTACTCGGAAACCCGCTAATTAAGTAGACTTATGTTTATGGAAACTTGAACTTTGATTCAGATCTGGTTAAGTCCTTGCCAAACTACCACTTAAACCCAACGTAAACACATTAGAAAATATGGGGTGAAAATTAATGGTTCAGACAGCAACCAAATGTTTTTTTCGAAATAATTAATTCTTGTTTCAAAATCATGAGTACTTTAAACACACATTTGGTGTACACAGCTCTAGTGTCATGCTGTCCCTAATTACCAATAAGCCATGGTTCTGGTTTACCTCTGTCCAATTCAAAACTGGTCTTACTCAAAAACAGTCTGTCAAACCATACAAATTTTTATCGATTGATTATACCAACTATGAAGGAGTACAGAAAGTTCAAGTGTAAGAGGAATGGGTACAACAGTAGTGGAACATTTTTGCAACTGTAGAAATACGCTATTTAGTGATTGACCTATTTCACAACTTGGTATGTTACCCTTTACATCTATTCGTTTTAAATCCATTTTTTTTATAAAGATTTACCAAATTTTGTGGATGCGGCTTATATATGAGGGTGCGACCTCTGGACAAGAATATCCAACAAAATATATTGAGCAAAAAATGATTACTTATGGAACAGGTCTAAAAAAGATGAAGAAAAAGTCAACAAAGTGGCTGAAGAATACACAGCAACATCAAGGAACACTAGCGGGGATGCACTCCAAGAACAACGAGAAAAACTGTTTGATGGTGAGAATTAGTGGCTTGGAAGAAGACTGGATAACACGGCGTTTTAGTGTAAATAAAACCTGATATGAAATTTTGTAGCATTCAACAAATTAAGGGGTACCACTTACACATGATTAAATACGATATACAGTATGTGCTTACTCACTCACTCCAGTTCTAGGCTGCATGTGCCCTGGCAACAAATGCTGTAACTGCTTGTCCCAGCATCGCCATAACCAGGGCGAGAGTTTGATGGGACAAAGCAACAAATGTTATAACTCAACGTTTACCATACTTAATGCTGTTTAACATTCATCATGGTCGTATGTCCCACAAGTGCTTTCATTTCACATTTTTTTATATCTACAGGTTGCCAAATTTCCAAGAGTTGTCAGATTTATGAATAGGCTTGTCCAAACAAACGAGAAAATTATAAAAGTGACCTCTCCTTATACTGGGTTTTTGGAACTTTTAGCCAAATAAAGCGATTGTCCAGATTATTTAGTGGCCTAAAACAGCAGAGTTGAACTTTAAAAACACAATCTTCTAATTCAAAGCCATCTACAGGCAGTGTCGAAATAGTGCTGTTTTTACGTAAACTGAGAGAATTGTGGCCCTTGCCTATGCTTTTTTGATTGTGCTGAACCAATTCTGACACTTACACGCTATTTAAACACTTTACGAACACCATGTTAAGTTGGTCATAGCAGTGATGTGCTATTGTGGTAGCTATATGTCTAGACACAAAGACCTTACTCTTAGTGTCGTTTATGTTACTTTCACTATCAAGTACATAATATTATGACACATACTCAGTAGCAAAGCATCATAATAATCCCCTTTTCAATCGAAGAGCATTTTTCCCTACTGAGCCTATGCAAAATAAAGTAACTTTTCTTCAGCACTACCCGGCTAGTGCTCAATGCTAACGAGCAACATTACAGTGTGAAAATGCTTATCTACAGAAAGTTACACTGAAATATGGAATTGTTGATCCACAAAAACGTATAAATTCATGCTATAATGTTGAATTACTAAGCTAGAAACACTTGCATTAAAACATGGAATCACTGGCAAATGAGGAAACTTTGCATGATTTTTCAGTTTACTAGTTTAATTTTTTTGTAGAAGTTCTAACAAAACCAAATTTACGGCAATGAAGAAAAATGAAACTAGCATTAACTTCAGTCATTTCATTTCTAAATGCAAGGTTGTATCAATATTTTGTTTTTATCTTTTTGTAGAGCAAAATCGCCAAGTTTGGGTCACTTTGCATGATAATCTTACGCTTAAATTAAGTTCATTTTCAATTTCTAAATAAGCAACTACTGTCATAATTTAACATAGCACATTTAGCTTGCTCTACATAATTTCATGTTTGCTGCTGCTCGTGTAAATGCACCTATATCATGCAAAAAGAAACATTAACACCTGTAATGAAAAAATCACTTCCACATTGAATAACACTAAGCACCAAGTAAGTCTTGAGTGTTTTCTGATCAACTTATTGACCAGTCTTCCTCACAATACTAAACTAGCATTTACATTGGCAGTGGTACAAACTGTATATACTGTACAGAAGTAAAGCAGTAAAAAAAAAAAGATTACTTGCTCTAAGTTTTTGTGAGTGTAGTAATTATTTTCTTTCACGTATTGATTTACATTGAAATTAAGCACTTGCGTTGGGTTTTCAGTTCACTCAGAATCATCATAATTAATTATCGCTTCAGTAGAAACAGGTGTACTTGCATAATTCTTACGGTCTTGCTCCTCTTTTTTGCATACATTTTCTTTGATAAAAGACCATAAAAATCCAACACTTTCTGTCTATTCTATAAATATGCTTTTGTAACAAACAAAACTAAAACTGGTTCCATCTGGCCATTGTGCTTAGGTGAATTAGAATTCAGAGTGCAAACTTATCTCATTTAAAAAAAATTATCATAAAATGAAAGAATGCAATTGATTTTTTTGCTAATTAAATCTTTTTGTGGACTATTAAACTTTAATCATAACTGATTATCAGAGCACAAGTACAACTAGGAGGTTGGTTGGATGACAGGGCAACCACTTTGATAGGCCAGCTGCTTTAATTATATACACAAGGTTTGCAAAGTTTTCCATTCAGTGGGTCTCTACATGTTTATAAGGAAAAGTATAGCATTTCTTAATGTACATTACCCGTTCCCTTGTTATCAAATAAATCACAGCGGCTTTTCAAAACTAATATCTCTTATGGCCGACTTCCTTTGGTAATATCTGTTTGTATCACAGTATCATAGATTTAGAGAAATTTTTGTCTAAAATGGTTTATTATATTTGCTTTACAAACAATAGTTTTGAACAATTTGTTTTCAAATTTTGCACGCAGCTGACAAAATACAAATAAAAATCTTAAAGTAAATATAACCAAGCCAAAACAAATCAATCCATACACAACATTTACTACTCTTTTTTAAACAAAATTAACTGAACTATATATGCCATTAGCAAAGTATTATTCAACTTTTGAAACGAAGTACCCTGCTAAATAGCACAAGTCCACAATATGCACAACCAGTACCATGTCCGTGATGATTTCTTGCAATGTGAACTAATCCTAACCCTGGCACAATCCTAGTATAGAGTGGATTTTGCGAGACATTACGGACATGTACTAATTATAATTGCTATTGAAATAAATATCTTATTTGGACAATTTTATCCAAGCAGTGCAAAATTTCCCCATTTGACAGCATGGAAAAACCAGCTGAAGAACAAAAATGAAAATATAAAAATTATTGAAAGTCAAGAACAAAATAAAAATATAACCATCCAATGGGATAAAATTATATAATTAAATTGAATTCAACAATACATCTTTATATTTAAGTTAAATAAATAAGTTGTTTTAAAGATTGTTTATTCGATTTCTGCAAACTTCTACATTTATCTGTAATTCAGAAAATCTTTTTTGGATTACTGTATATACTGGCGTGTAGGTCGCACCCCTTGTTTGTGACTGTCAAAGTGGGTATTTGTGGTTGATAGTCTATAAATTACACTGTAATATCGAAATTGCACGGCTCATTCTAACACAAAAACTATCAAACATTCATCTTTTTGCAAAAATTTATTTACACATATCATGCTGTAAGTTTGCATAATGTAAACATACTATACATAAAAAGGGTTGCACTTTTATATTGTAAATGCGCTTATGTACGTAAAAAGTGTTAATTTTCGGGAAACGGATTTGATTTGGACTGATGAATATCCCTTGACAAGAGTACTGGTATTTGTATCTATGTCCAGTGTATAGGTCGCACCTAAAATTTTGGCTCAATTTTTTGAGTAAAAAAGTGCAACCTATACGCGATATATACGGTATAGTAAATCTGCGTTATTATACAAAAGGGTTGCCAGTTTATAGCAAACTGTTATTTTGGCAAGTGCAGCGCAATGTAAAAAACGCAAGATTAAATGAATAATAATACCAACAGTAAATGCAGCTAAGCTAAATTTAAAGTCATGTAAATACAATAAAATAATTCAATCAACCAACACATTAAACCTAATCATCACGATAAACTGATACTGTACCTGCACTACCGGTATTTTCTTTCAAGACATTCACATTTTCATCATTGGAAATGGGAGAATTTTCAACCTAGAATATGAACAATACAACAATTTAAGTTTAATGGACATTTGAAATTAAACAAAACTAACTGGGTGAAATACAGTCAACTTCGGATATAAGAGATTCAGATATAAGGGATTTTCGCTTATAAGGGACTACGCAAAAGGTCCCAAATGATTTTCAATATAAACTAATAAGTTGGTTATAAGAGAATTCGGTTATAAGAGACTGATTAAGCTG
Source organism: Trididemnum clinides (assembly GCA_963675345.1). Taxonomy (NCBI): domain Eukaryota; kingdom Metazoa; phylum Chordata; class Ascidiacea; order Aplousobranchia; family Didemnidae; genus Trididemnum; species Trididemnum clinides. Next base: position 31,111,435 of record OY776286.1, read on the forward strand.
ATCCCGGCGGATCTCTCATATCCGAAGTTGACTGTACAACTATGTACCTGTGTTGTAAACATCAGGCAACAAAATACTAAACAATATTAGTAACATGTTTTTTGGCTTTTGTAAGTTTGTAGATTTGTTTATTACAAATCACTTGCGAAATGTTTCAGTTGTTAGGCAGCTTTGCAATGATTTTATAAGCTATGCAAACGTGAACTTACTCAAATTCTGACAATATTTATAATTTGACACTGGCTATTTTGCCATCAATGGCATTTTACCCTCGGAGGCTATTTTGACATCACACATTTTTGATTGGTTATTTTAATAACATACTAAACGTGTGACTTTTGGCCGTTTTTGATCAGTCAGTTCTTGCGAAACGTTTCAGTTGTTAGGCAGCTTTGCAATGATTTTATAAGCTATGCAAACGTGAACTTACTCAAATTCTGACAATATTTATAATTTGACACTGGCTATTTTGCCATCAATGGCATTTTACCCTCGGAGGCTATTTTGACATCACACATTTTTGATTGGTTATTTTAATAACATACTAAACGTGTGACTTTTGGCCGTTTTTGATCAGTCAGTTCTAATTCTAATTAAAAAAAATTGCATGCCTAGTGCACACTCACCCCACACTGTACCCCACCCTGCACATTCATATACCAGGGCTTTCCCTCCACTGTACACTGCCTTTGTCTTAAATACCCTGCCAGTGAATATTTGAACTCGTAACCATTGCATTTCAAGGCAGGTGCATTATCCACCACACCATAGCATTACCAGTGTTCCCTTTAAAAGGAAAAAAAGTGCAAATTTCCAAAATTATGTCCAGCGAATTCACAGTTAAAATTCGGTTCTGTAAACAGGCTTTTGAAGTGTCTCAAACCTATCATCACTTTTGCCACAATACCTAGTCAGATAATAATGTTGCACTGTTTTTTTTGCATCTGGGACAAAACTTTATAAAAATTTGTTTTCTTGCATGGTTTGTGAAATTAGTTGACAAGAATCAGGTACAATTTGTTATCATTTATCAATAACATTGGTTTCTGAGATATATTTTACACAGAAAGCAAGGCACACATACGATGACTACTGCATCATTCAAAAATCCTAATTTTCTTCATTCAAGGTGCATGACTTTGGCCATTAAATACTTCCAATTTTAGATCAGAAGTCTACTTGCAACTGCAAAACCCTGTTGTTTAATTATGATTAAGAAATTTAACTAGTAAAATTATTTACACCATAATCAAGCAACAATTGAAGTTTGCAAGTAATTTTTGTTCTTATATCATAGTTGTAGTAACCTAACTAACATCCCATTGTTTCATGAAAGTCATATTTCTCATACTCATGTCAGACGTCAGCTTAGAATTAATCTTATTTACATTCACTGTTAACCATGCAATCTAAAACGCTTATGAACTACTGCTGCAAGGGTAGCAGAGTTTGAGTGACCAAATTTAACTTTAAGTTAACTTATTAAACAGGAATAGCAAGGTGTTTTGCTGCCACCCTTTAGTAACTACCATATTTATTTCAGTATAATGTGCAAAATTTTCTACCAAAATAAAAACTTAAATTCTGGGTGTGCGTTATATGCGAATCAAGAAAAAGTAAAACAAAATTTTATACTGACTTTTAATCAAAAATCATGGGTGTGCATTATACATAAGTGCGCGTTATACTTAAATAAATACAGTAATAGGCTACTCGTTTGTGAACTTTTTATGTGTGATATAATCACCCTAATTACTACATTATCAAAGCGCATTGTCACAGTTTTGCTTCTTCTCCCTCACAAATTTTAAAAACTCGGCACTTACACCCATAGAATTGCTGTTTAGACTTGTTTTAGGGTATTTTCAAAGATCTTTGATGCCCAGTTAATGCAAGTCCCTACTGCAAACGATGTAGCAAAGTAAACAGCATACTACTTGCAAGCTGGCATCTTAATCAGATTAAAAATATAGACATTTGTGACAAAGATGATGGCCTACATCAGTGAGTATTAATCAGTGGGCCATTGTCTTCACTGGGCCAGTACTTTATTTTGCCTTCACATCAATTGAAATTGGAAAACTTCTTTTGACTTGTTTCTTTTATGTTATCTGGACAACACTCACAAAATATATTTTGATAACATTTTTTGAGGTCACTCATGAAAATGTGAAAAATATGTAACTGGGCCACATGCATCTGTACATTTCAAGAATGGGCCACATGCTTCTGTGCATATCGAAAATGGGCCACATGCCAAAAATGGTTGATATGCACTCAACCAGATAAAGAGTGTCATAATCAAACAAATACATCTAAGGGAAAAACAAAGGGTGCCAATACACACAAACCAACGTTATGGCTGTAAGGTATGCAACATTAGCTTAGTGCAATGATTTTCAAACTTTTTTTGCGATGGAACTTTTTTACATTATCTGTAATATAACAGATTTTTAAATTATTAATTATTATAATATGATATCTGGCATCTCATGTGCTGCAATTGACATAAAAGACCTTCTTTTTACTCTCGAAAATTACTTGCTTTGAGGCCCTGGTAAAGAACACAAGCACACTTTTGTTTGGCAGCATTAAAAAATAGGCAGTGACTATTTTGCCGCCGACGGCAATTTGCCCTTGGAATCTATTTTGCCGTAATTATTCACATGTGTTTATATAGCCAAATTTGCTATTACTACACCAGTGACCAGCGTTCCCTCTAAGATTTTAGTAAGTGCGTAACCGCTGGCACAAGTGCAAAATTGCTAGCAAATGTACGAAAACCACCGGACAAATTTGCATGAAAAGGAAAGTCAAAACTGTGACAATGTGCTTTGGTGACTAGCTAATTAGCATGACTTTGTCAGCTCCAGAATGTTCACAAACAGGCAGCCTATCGGTTACTATAAGGCGGTGGCGGCAAAATACTTGGCTATTTTTCTTCAGTAAGTTAATTGTGGTTTAATTTGGTCTCAAACTTTATAGCCTTTGCAACAGTGATTCGTAAGCACTTTGGAATGACAGGCTAACAATCCGCGTAAATAAAATTAATCTTTGCCGACGCTCAACATGAGCATGAGAAAGAGGACTTTTATAGAGTAATGTGATGTAAGATAGGTTATTACGACTATGACGCAACAAAAATTTCTGCGACTTTTAATAGTCGCTTGATTATGGTAAATAATTGAACAACTTACATTTCTCTATCGTAATCAATTAAACAACAGGTTTTTGCAATTGCAAGCAAACCTTCAATCTCAAATCGGAAAGTATGTGAAGAGAATTCAAAACTAAAATTGGGTAGAAGTCATATTCTTTTTTACTTTTAGTGTTAATAAATGGCAAGTAAAAGAAAGCTATTTATTCGTTATGCACAAAAACTAAACCATCCCTAAAAAATGGTGTTTTTTGTGCTTAACTGAAAGCGAGAACTATGGGCTTTTTTATCTTAACAAGCACAATTGAAGTTAGGGTTGAAACGTAAAGAAAACATAAAAAGTTTAAGCAAGTTTAGTTTGAAACTTCCCTCGAAAAATGATGTCTTGTGTTAAAACTGAAGTTTGAGAGCTGCTTTTTATTACTGCTCCTTAGCTACGATTGAAATCGACTGGGAAAAAGTAAACAAAAAAATTGATTTTACTTTAGGTTAATTGCTGGAGAGATAATTTGTAATACAAAAAAGTGGCAATGGCACACTTGATGTGTTAAGTTGCCGTCACTCGCTGTTGCGCGATGTTTGCATGAAACGTTGCACTGCTTTAACCCTTTCGAGACTCGTGGGACATATATGTCCCGCAGGCTTTTCAGATTTTTTAAAAAGTCTGTTGGGACAAATGCTTCCCGTAGTTACTTAGTTTAAGCAGATTTTAGACTTTTTTGATTCATATCGCTAGATGGCAGCATTGAGATTGCACGTGGCTAAAAATTTTTGAATCAGAATTCCAGTGTCCATTACATTAGAAAAACTAATAAATAATGCAAAAATATTGAAAAAACAAAATCAGACTCGAAAGGGTTAAAAAAGCCTCTGTTCTAACTTGGATTTCTTTTCACTGTCTCCCATGCATTTAATAGTTGGCTAATATTTTGCTAAAAAAATTGCAAAAATTTTAACAAAGTGAAAAAGTTACCAAAAACCGCCGGACATTTTTTAAGCACTGTTGAATTTCAACTGCAAATCCGCTGGACATAATTTCGCAAATTTGCACTTTTTTGCGTTGAAAGGGAACACTGCCAGTGACACTGTGGTGTAGTGGATAGAGCGCTGGTCTTGAGATACCATGGTTGTGGGTTCGAATCTCAGCTGGCAGGACTTTAAAAGAAAGGCAATGTACACTGAAGGGGCAGGCCCGGTATGTAAATGCACGGGGCAGTGTACACTGGAAGGGAGTGTACACGGTGGGGGATAGAGACCTGGGGGTGCAAATTTTTTTTCATTGGTTTTTAAAATTGACCAATCAGAAACGACCAAAAGTCACATGTTTAATACGTCATCAAGATTGACCAATCACAAATAACTCAGGGCAAAATAGTCTCTGAGGGTAAATTGCCGTCGATGGCAAAATAGCCACTGCCTAAAAAATAACCTTTTTTTTTCTTTGGAGATCAACATGCAATCTTGGAAATGTGTTAAATGTTAAGAAGTGGCTATTTTGCCAGTGATGGCATTTTACCCTTGGAGACTATTTTCCCATAATCATTCACGTGTGTTTATATTGCCATAATTGCTACAATTCTGCCAGTAATGCTGTGGCATGCAGTTAGTGCACTGGTCTTGAAATGCTACAGTTGCAGGTTTGAATCTCAGCTGGTGGGCATTAACAGAAAGACAGTGTACACTGGAGGGGTAGGCCCAGTATGTGAATGTACGGGGTGGTATACAGTGCAAGGGAATGTGCAAGGTGGGGTAGTACATTGGAGGGGCAGGCCCAGTATGTGAATCTACAGGGTGGTGTACACTGCAAGGGAGTGTACCGGGTGGAGAAGTGGACACTGGAGATGTAAAATTTTTTTAATTGATTATTAAAATTGACCAATCAGAAACAACCAAAAGCCACATGTTTAATATGTCATTAAGATTGACCAATGACAAACAACTCATGGCAAAATAGCCTCTACGAGTAAAATCCCATTGACAGCAAAATAGCCACTACCTAAATGTTACTTTTCAGAACCCACTTTGAGAATCACTTGCTTAGCATATACACTGACCAAATAGCAGTAGGCTACTGCAAGTATCTTTTTTACACCTTCAAAAATATGCTTCCAGTACTAAGGCTGATGTAACAATCTGCCAAAATTTGTCTGGAGGTTTTTGTACACTTGCAAGCAATTTTGGACTTGCACTGGCAGTTACATACTTACTAAAATTTTAGAGAAAACACTGTGCATTATTGCTAGTGCTATTGCAATTTGGCTATTTAAACACACACGAATGGTGTAGGCAAAGTGGTCTTCAAAGGTAAAAAGTCATCAATGGCAAAATAGCTACTTCCTCATAATTTTGATAGTGTTAGGCTTAGCAGGTCAAGTTTTTAACCAAATCTTACTAACTTACCTTGCCATCATATCTTCTTGAGGCCATGATTTGATAGTATCTATAAATTAGTCTTCTATAAGCGGACCTACAGCAATATAGTATTAGCTAAGCTGCAGCAGTGCTCTATTTTCTGAAAAGTAAGTATCTGTGAACAGGTCATTCTTTCCAACTGTCCAATCACTTTGGCCTGCACCCTACCAGCTAACGGTGTAAAATTGCAGAAACTAATGGTAATAAACTGATCAATAGGAGTATAAAACAGAAAAAGGCTAAAGCTAATTGACTATGATACTACTCTTGCGTTGTAACAATTATTTTTATTATTCTTTAAGGATAACTCTCATCCCTGCAACCACGTAACCTGAGCAACTCGGGTATGTGCGGACGCGGTTTACCTGTTTTCATGGTTGCCAACTTGAAATGCGCAAAAATCCCCCAAAAAATTCCAAAAAATCATTTTGCGATTTTTGCAAATAAATTCCTAGATTGTAAAATTCGATAGCCGATAATAAATTTCAAATCGACCACAAAAAGTTTCTAAGAATCGTAAATAAAAGCTATGTTAAGCAGTCGATCTCCAAAAATATAGGTCTTCATTTTTTTCTTGTCTAAATTTCCGACAATTTCGAGTTCGTTTACTAAAAGTAAGCTCTTCACCAAAGCTTCTACAAGAGTATTCTGCATTTGGAACGCAATCCAAAAAAGTTTTGGATTTGGTCTGACAACATCATCAAATAATCCCGAGTTATGACCAAAAACCCCAAGATTTTTGCAAACACATGATGCCAATAAAATTCCAAATGACCTCAAAAATTACCAAGATTTTGAAATAAACTCCTAAGATTGGTAACTACTCTTAGTTTTGAGCAGAGACCGGCGGAGTCCCTTTTTTCACTCCGTCTTCAACAATACAAATTCCGACTCCAGCATTTTTTAAAATATGAAATTTGACTTCATTTTAATTCTGAACACAATACATTCCTTTGGACACTTTTGCAGCTATTACAGGCAAAAATCTTTCAATTAATTTTTCTTTGATGATATTTGACAAAGTTACAGTGGCAGTTTTTGGAAATACGATGTGACTTCTGAAAATTTAGCTGTGCAGGAGAGTTTTGTTTTTCAACGAATTAAGTGATCATTCAAAGTTGCTGTGCCACTTGAAATCATAGATGCTTTAAAGGCTGATTGCAAGTTTGCCATAATACACAACCAGAGTTATCTTCATGGTTAAAAAAACGCAAAAACTTTCTTTACTAATTTCAGAAGAAATATGATAGCCAGAAACTAATGAACATTTTTATTTGAAAACGCTTCGTTTTGTTATTAAAGCATTATCTATACTATAAATCGCAATTGTGAATGTGTGTGTGTCTGTGCGTTTATCTGTGTGTCTGTTTTAACTCCTTTGAAACTGTTGGAAGCACAAACATCAAACTTACCACAATTGATCACCACCCCGTGGTGAGTATCATAAGGGTGTTGGTGACGTCATCATGACGTCGTAATCAAAAATATTTTTTTAAGAATTTGCATTACTTGACAGAGAGCAATTGTTTTTTGTTCAAACGAAAGCCAGCTTGCGATTTACCATATTACAAAAACTTTCACTTGTTTGGGGTCAAAAATAACGTCACAATCAACGATTCATTGCACAATTTGTTTTTGTTCTTTCTCAAAAAGCACTGATCACAGAAACGCGATTAAACGCTGTTTAAGGAGATATTAATAAGGCACTTTTGATAAAAACAGTTTTGCATCAATTACAGCTTATTTGACTATGCTACGAGCCCTTCTTTATTTAAGCACTTCAAGCCACTATGCATTTTTGTTTGGTTTGCTCCTTGCATGGTCAAAACTGGCTCTATGATGTCATAATATGGCTCGCACGATTAACACAAATCTTTTGCTACGGCAGAAAATAAAATAAAGATATCTTCAAAACTTGTAACCTTTTTGCAAAATCTGTTTACCAAAAAACTGATTTGTGACCTTATTTCATAAGTGATTTTGAAACTTTTTCAATAAATTCAAGATTATTCTAAGGCAATTCCGATAGTGTATAATATGTACAATTAATGTTTGTTTTTATACTAAAAGACTGAACTTTAAGACCTGTGTTGTAACTTTTTATCCCTTCTAAAATGTGGTAAGCAGAATAAAAACACGTAACTTTAATACAAAAACGTTTTAAAAAGGTAGTAACAATTACTGTTCTTCAAAAACTTAGGAAATTTCCTTTCCAAAAATATATGACTTTAATTACTTAAAGCTAAGAATTAGTTTATAATGGCTGATGAAAAATTGTTTGCCATACATCATGCTCCGTTTTTAGGTAAACAATTATTCTACTTGACCTAACAAACTGGCAATTGTTAGACAAAGTTTGTTCTTTGGTACAATTCACTACTTTTCCTCACAAGCACGTTTTTTTGCATTATCTCTCGATGTTTTCAAAAACATTTATGAAAACTGAAGTCTCTAAATGTTTATGAAATGTAGTTTACCGGTTGGAAACACACCTAAATTTTGGTAATTTTTGGAAAAACTAAGTCCTTTGGTACATTTTGTCTATTCATTCTTGATACCATGGATCTTTGGCATTATTCATCAAATTATTCAATAAGATTTATCAAAAAATCAAGTCTACAAATTTTGATATGTAGCCTACTCCAAGTAAAACACTTGGTAATCACCCCCAAAAAAGACGATGGGCTAAAGATGGTCCTTTCTTATATTTTGCAGTAAAGCGTTATGGTCGAGCTACTTATAATCTAAATGTTAAGCAATTTCCTTTGCAATTGGACGAGTCTGGCGCAGCCAGCTAATTTGATATTCTCAACATCGACATTATGAATGGGAGCTCTGCTATTGCTGTAACTTAACTGCGAGTGCTTCATTTTGGGTTAGTTTACTGTTTCCATGGTGGCGTTTATGCCAGGGCCAAGAAAGATGCACACAGCCAGAGACGTTAGTTCATATTAATTGGCCTACAGTAACAAAAAAGTAGTAAGTAGCCATCATGATATTTAATGGCTTAAAACGCACTGTTAGTTCATAATCGTAAATGACATCTCAATGCTTGCCACTACTTAGTGAAAACAGTAGCAAGCAGAACAATTATCCGTATCATTTTGATAGAGAACATAAATGATAAAACTGATATTGGTAATTGAAAGGATATCGTTTAAAAGTAGGAAGATCTGAACTAGGCGCAAAGTTAAATGTAATAAAATCCCACATTTATGAAAAGATCAAAATTAAACAATAATAGCATCAATTTGTAACAGTGGATCAAAAAGGAACGCTTTTGTTTGAAAAGAGCTTTATTGGCGCTTATTGCAGTAGGTTATATGACTTAGAGGAAAGGCATGGCCCTTTTTATGCTATGGCCAAATTAAAACAAACAGTGCAGGCAAAAGTTTTAATGTCACAAATATTAACACGACAGTGGGGCCACCAAATTGTAAAATAGGCCTACCACTAAATAGCCCATTTTTTAAATTGTCAAAATGACCACCAATTGGGCAACGACATCAATTTTGATCATGTTTCATTCCCCCTCTTCCCCCTTACACTTTTAAAAGTTACAAATGGTAGTTTGTGACATCATTCTTTCGTTTTGAATACTTCCAGCCTCGATTAATAGACCAACATGATCACCATCACATGTGCAGAAACTATGGCTCATATTTACTAAAGCATTTCGTTATTGCTCTCGCAAATGTTTGTAAGGTGAAGCTGGCGCAGCAGCTTTATAATGTTTTGGCGGTAGTGTTAGGAGGGAAAAACACCAGCCTAACATTTGTTAGGCCATATAGGACAGGATTGGCTGTGTAATTGTCAACAACAAGAGCAATTTTTCTGTAGCTGTTCCTGATTTTTATGTCTGAGTTACCTAATCCAGGTTTCGAATATTGGTCAACGTCATCCAAACCTTCGAGTTCAACTGGTACGGAAGTGGAAGTTTTTTTCACATTTTTAAAGCATCTTGGCTTTGCGACCATGCCAATGAATAAAAGAGGCAACTTCTCTCCCGCCATACTGGCCGTCTCTAGCATACTTAATCTCTTTTTTGACAGCTTATCACGAGCGCAAGTTTCGTTTTAAAAACATGGGTCCGGTCAGGCAAGCAGCTGTAAAAAAGACCATTGCCATTCTGCCAGAAAAAAAGATCCGCTTTTACTCTCAGGCAATTTCGAAATAAAAATTGAACTACAGTAGAAGAAAAGAGCTCTCTCGTTTGCACGCATCTAATCTGCTACTGGAGCTTTGCAAACGTAGTTTTTGGGAACACCGCAAGTGCAAAATTGTTAACGTAGGCTATTGCAAAGTCTAATGGTGGGACTGCCAGAAACCGCTTATCAGAATAACTACAAACTCGTGTGACAACAAATAAACACGCGACGCAAGTTTGTAATTACACTGATTAGCAGTTTCTGGCGGTCCCACCTTAAGACAATGCAATATCAATATGTTAGCAATTTTGCACTTGCAGTGTCCCCAAAAACTATGTTTGCAAAGCCTCAGTAGTAGATTAAATGCGTGTAAACGAGAGAGTTTTTTTCTTCTGCTTGTTTTCGTTCAATTTGGGGTCGCTGATTTCAAATCTGTAATTAGTTTTTTTCTAGCACATTGGATTTTGAGATACAAAATTCTCACTTACAATGCAAAATTTAGAATTTTGCCCCGGGGAATCATCCAAACAAGTCAATATTCTAAGATAATGTCTTGTATTATAGTTGCTCAATGAATCTTCATGAAGACTTGCAATAACTGCAACTAAAACCATCACCATAGTGTAATATAGTACAATCAAAACTACATCATTAACCCATTAAACGCCGAAGTCAAAAATTGATGATAATTGGAAATCCTTTTAAGCAGTTGATTTTTTATCTACTCTTAAGTCATAAAAGGAAAAAAAAAATTTTTTTCGCCGGGTACTTTTTTTGTTATTTAATGGCAACTTAAGTTGCCAACGGTCATTAATGTAGTCAAAAAAACAATAATTTTGTTGACTAGTTTGTAACTCTACAAAATATGCTCCCAGGTAAAAACAATTATTCGCGTGGGGAGCATGTATAGAAACCTATTTTTTTCTTGACTGTCTTTTATGTTTATGGCTGTTTTACCACTTATTTGTTGATAAAAGTTGCAACTTATTGACTTAAGTCATTGCAAATATAGACATCGAATAACATTTATTTTGCCAGCGTCAAAACATTATCAACGAAAGCAGAAACTTGTCAAAAATGCTCATTCCTTAGCACATTAGCCTTTGTAAAGCTAGAAGTCGCTTTTATTCCAATCTCTTGCTTTAGTTTGTCTGCAAAAATAATATTACAAAGCGCTACTTTCATGAAAGCGCTTAAAGCAGTCTGATGGGTGCAGGGTTATTTTGCACTTTTGGCATATAAATACTGAGCGACGTTTGCAAACTTTGCAGCGTCTGTATTTTGACTGGCCTTTGATCACCACATGGTCAAAGTTATCTGTACGTAAGTTTTCCAGCACTTGCTGACCATATTGCAAAATAGACAACTTTTTTCGCCTGGATGAAGCAAGCGTTGTGGCGACTATTTTCCTCATAAATGCCAGCATTGGAATATTTTTGCCGTGAATTTTTTTGTAGAGCAACCAAGCATTGGTCATAGCAGCATTAAGACTCCATGCAAAAAAGGCCACCACCATTTTTTTGATTGAATACGAGCTCTGTATGTAGCAACAAATTGATCAAACAGATCCACTCCTCCCATTTTTTGATTGTATAACATCAGAGCGTGTGGCATCGGCACTTTGATTTTTTTCTTTTCCGCTTTTGACCACCGTTTGATGAAGCTTTCTGGTTCAGCGCCAGCATAATTTGAAGTGCATGTGACAATAGCTGTGTCATGCCAAACTACAACTGCATTTCCACGAGTATCGGTACTGCAGTCATAAAAGCCCCTTTCAGTTTTCTTCATTGCTTGCTTTGATGGAATTGCTGCATTTTCCAAGCGATTTTGCCGAATAGTGCCCAGACCTCCGATGCCCCGTTTTGAAAGCTCATCAAGCAAAGGAAGAGGTAAAAAAGTTGTCGAAGGTAACAGAAGAACCACTTGACAAACTGCATTTTTCTAAAAGACCCAACACTACATCAGCACCTTGGCCGAGGCCAGTGTCTGACAGCTTAGTGTCAGCTCCACAGTACGGTTCAGCGTGAAATAAATATCCATCAGTTGAAGCAAAGCACCACAACTTGAAGCCAAACCGAATTGGCTTGCCGCGAATGAACTGTTTGGTTCCATGCTTTCCAAAGTATGGAATCATGGTTTCATCGATGCTATGGTCACTAGCGCTGAAGTGCTTTTTGAAGTTGCAATTTAGCGTGTCAAATAGACAACGCACCTTGTAATATCGGTCAGCATTTATTTTAGCATTGTTAGCCAAATGTAAATTTGAAAATATATCTCTAAATCGATTTCGGCTCATTGCATTGGCTACTGCCACATTGTGCGTGTCTGGAGAAACTGTCCAATATAGTTCACGACACGGCACTTTGCAATATCCAGAAAGCAAAATGATTGCAATTACAGTTCTAATTTCACTTTCATTTGCATTTAAAGTTTGGCCATGTTGGGAAGCGTAGAGATTTGTTTGGCTGGTGATGTAAGTTAGAAGGTCAGGAGAAAACATGGAATAAAAACAATCCAAAGGGCTTTTTACAGTATCTCTAGATAGTTGTGGTATAGAAATGGAGCCGGACAACTTTACGTTAGCATTAGTTAACAAAAATTGTTTCTTCCATTTTCTAGCAGCTCTTTTACTTGCTTTGCACTTTTTTTTTACATGCACCTCCTTTTTCGCTTTGAGTAAATGCCCTTGACTTGTTTTCTACAATATTTAAACTGCATGCTGAGTTGAGCAAACGCTTCGGCAAGTGATAAGCGTGACCTTCATTTAAGTCATCAGAGGCATCACTATCTTGGTCAGATTGAGTGCTTGCTCTTTCTAGAGAAGGTATCATTACAAGAGTAGTTTCTTCAGCATCTGAGTCAATGTTAGAAAAAAGATCAATGTCAGGATCCATCATCATGTCCAGGGCATCATTCAATGTGTACCTAAACCAAGTAATAAAAATTAACGGTAGATTACTGTCCAATGCAGTTCCTTTATTTGCCTAATTCAACATTTTTAGTGTTGCTGTGAGTAGCACCAGTTTATTAGATAAAAAGTAGTTTACACACTATTATACACTGGTAAGTGAATAAATTTGGTGTAATCCACGAAAACATTTTTAACAATATACCAACTTCAGCCAGTGACATATTTTAAAAATCACTACACATAAAAAGACTGCTTACTGATTTTACCACAAAATCCAATTTTTTAGATTTTTGAACAATAAAAGTAGTCAACGTAAGCACTTGCAACTAAAAATTATGTGCAATATATAAGTTATAATGTCACACGGCTATAAACAACTTCACTATGCTATTATTCCACAGTTAGCACAAAAAATAAAAAATGCAAGGCACAAATAATTGCATCAAAAAGTTTGAAACCTCAACTAAAAATGTCATAAGCATTACTCTAGTTTTTGTTGTCAGAAGTTACTCTCTTACGTGTATTTTGTGTTTGCATGATGGTACTGAGATTAAAATAATCAGTAAAATGAATCACCTGGATGGCCTACTGCAGCTATAAAAACACGAGGCTAGCAGCGAGCAAAACCTTAGATAATTGATCCTAGAAGAATAACACATGATTAATTAGTACCTACCTTTCCATAACTTTTTCAGAAGATTGACAACCATTTATAGAACGCTTTGAGCAAAGTTTCTCAGTCATTTTGAAGGTTTCTTAGTCATGCACTAAATTAGTTATGAGCACAGACCTATGATAGGCCTACTAGACTATAACAGGTTATTACAGTTGGGTATCGGGCTATAAGAATTGTACAAAATCAAAATATAAAACAATAATACTGTCACTCTGACTTTCGACATAAACAACACCAGGAAGTAAACTGGCTTTTTTAATATGTTGATTGCATTTAGCATACGTTTAAATTTTGACCTCATTATAAGCCAGTGGCAACTTTAGTTGCCAGCAACAAACAAACCCTTTTAATTTTGTCATAAAAAGCAACAATTGTATGAAAACAGACTCGGGAAACCAAACAAGCATTTATCTTTCATAATTTAAGGATTTTTATCATTCCAAACTCTTCATCTATTTTCTGTCGCTTTTCAGTAACCCGACCTGACCACAAACGCAACTTTTACCGTTTTTTCAAGTTGCCCATTTTTATTTAGTCATTTTAGAGTTTCCACTAAAAAGAAACTTTAATTAAAATACCGTTACATTTTCCGCATAAAATCAGCTTTTTATTGCTATGAACACTTGCAAAATATGACTAACTATTGCAGAGCAATCAAAATTTTTCTGGTGGTGTCTTTTTGGCAACTAAAGTTGCCAATGGCGTTTAATGGGTATACTGACAGAACGCTAGAAGATACCTTTTTGTGTTGCCTTACCATAGACTTTTTCACAAAAACACTACTTGCAGTTTAAATACAAATTACGGACCAACAAATTTTCTCTTTGAAGACTTTTTTGCTGGAAACCTCTAGGACATCTCTTTTCAAACACCATCAATAGTCTGCCACTACATGGCTGTTTCATCGACCTTGGTAGCGTTTCCCCATTGTTTTAATATCTTGATGAAATCGTTCTCCTTGTTCTTCACTTACGCTACCAAGATTTTGAGGAAATTTGTCAGCATGGCTTTTTGAATAATGAAGTTTGATACGTTGCAACCCATTTATTTAAAGCTCGACAGTAACTCTTAGCAGGTCTTTTTAATTTTCAGCTTTCTTATTTCCCTAGAAATTTTTAATCACTTCTGTCAGAGCTTTCCAAGCTTGAGTTTTTTTGAAATTGATCGAGGCCACAAAACTTTAATCGCAAGTTAGTAAGTTTAAGTTTGAAAGTTTATTATTGTTGTTTGCCCAATACACTCAATAAACGTCAACATAAAACAGTAATAAAATAAAATAGTACATTCGTGTATGGGACAGGAGACACTGAAATAACCCAAAGGTTTTCTAGTCAGTGCCTCCTAATAACAAAAAACAACAAATAAATTACCAGCAATAAATAAAAATTTAATAGATACTGGAAAGAAGAAGTAAAAGAGAAAAAACAAGAAAAACGAAGAGAGGAAGTTAAATTTTGTATAAAAGAGCATAACGTGAAAGTCACATACTTTATGCATCAGCAATTTTTGTGAAATAATCTAGAATCAAAGCAAAACTTTCAATTTAATAATCTCTAATCATTCGTTCTTTTAATATTTTTTTGAAGACTGGCAACGGTTTCGTTTTTGTAGAATTGTCTAGAGTTGCCCACAATTTAGTACCACGAAAAGCCAATTGTTTTTGTGACATTGTTTTGTTGACCCGGGTTAAGAAATAATTGTTTTTAGTTTTTTGTCTTGTACTGTACGAATGCACACTTTCAAGTTTAACAAAATTTTTTTCAAAAACTGTAGGAGTCATAATGCAATTTAATTGATGCATAAACTTTGATAATTCTAATTTGTAAATGTGTTCTAATTTCAATAATTTTAATTGCTTATACAGTATGCTAACATGATCAAATTTCCTACTCGAGGTCATAATCCGAACAACGTTGTTAAGTCTTAGAACTATTTCTTTTTGTCTAGAGTTGGTTGCTGTTCCCCATAAAATAATACCATATTGAACACGACTGTAAATTAAACTATAATATAACAATTTGAGTGTTTCAGTATCAACAAAGTTACGTAAGCGATATATTACAGCTGAGGATTTCGAAAGTTGCAGAGAAAGTTGTTTAATATGTGGATCCCAATTAAGACCATCATCTATGAGCATACCTAAATATTTTACGTTTCTAACTCTATTTAATACGTTTTGTTGTAATTTGATTTCAAAATGTTTTTTAGTTGAGGCATTGATACAATTGTCAATGAGCATATAATTACTTTTAGATATATTTAAAGATATCTTATTATTTCTCAGCCAAACATTTATTTTATTTAGTTCATTGTTAACCCGTTTTTCCAACTTTCTGATATTACAGTCAGATAGTTGTAACAAAGTATCGTCAGCAAATAAAGTGGTTTTAAAGTTTGAAGACGAAGGTAAATCATTAACATATAAAAGAAAAAGTAGCGGCCCAAGAGCAGACCCTTGAGGCACCCCACAAGTGACAGTTCTCAGACTTGATCTGTAATTGGAAACTCTTGTGTACTGATATCTGTTGCTTAAATAATTACTCAGGAATAGTTTAGCGTTATCTCGAAATCCAAAATTATTTTCTAGTTTCTTTATTAATACTTCGTGGTTCACTGTATCGAATGCCTTTGAAAAATCAAGAAACAAACAGAACGTTGCATCAGCATTATTCATAAAAAATGGATGTATATCATCTGTTGCAATCTCCGTTGCTTTTTCCACCAAGCTTTCAGTTCTTGAGATTTTACGCAAGAAATTTAGTATATTTTTTTGTCGTTTCATTTTAGGGCTGTAATCTATAAAAAAAACGCAATTCAATAGCAATTATCCTAACAGTTAGTAGTAAAATTTATTTTTTTTAGGAACAGGTTCTCTCACTCCAGGACTTGCTAACAACAGCTTCTTTCACTATCACATTCTTTAAAACCAAACTGTCTAACAACCTATTTTTGAGATTGAAGTAGTTGCAAGAACAGGATGCAACCCCAATTTCCAGCGAATGGTGCGAACCGGCTCAATCCCATCACTGCTAACAGCCGCACTAAAAAGCAGCAGTCGTCTTATGACTTGTACTTATGACGCAACAATTCAGTTTTCAGACAAACAATCACAAAAGGAAAATTACTGCAATTACAAAAATTAACACAATGTATAACTGTTACGTGTGAACTTGACCATTGCACATTTTGAAAAAACGCGTGAGCTACTTGATCTCAAAAATTGGTGTGTCAGATAGGATGCAAAAATCCATTGACAGTAACCAGTAATTCTAACCGGTTTGCTGATCTCATAAAATTCCGTGAGACGGTTCTATAGAACCGGTGCGAACCGGCTGAATCCCACCACTGATTCTACTGTAAGTTAATTTTTCAAATATTTTATTAAATTGGTGGTTTAAAGATATCGGCCTGTAGTTGGTGGCAAGTTCGGGGTTCCCTTTATTAACTGTTTTGCTCCCGCGTGAAAAGCGAAAAAAAATGTCCGTAAGATGGCAGCGCGAAAAACTGTCATAATCAATCATAATTAATCATAATTATGTACCTCAAGTTTGTTTGTAAATCATTACTCAGCTGTCTACTTCTACATTAAGTGTGATATATCGTTGAAATCTACATTTCTTGAGGATTTCAAATAGAAAAAAAAAATTTTTTTTGAATATGCAAATTTTATGCAAATGAACCCCCCAACTGGGGGTACTCGTCTTCAAAATTAAAGAGGTACCCTCACCTCAAAGATCACTACAGATTTAATTTTCTACCAATTTTTTTAGAAATGGTCGCAAAATGATGCTAAGGAAATAAGCTTTCAAGGTACATCACTCAAAACTTACCTAAAAGCCTAAGTTTTCTACAATTTGCAATTTTCTGAGGCACATGATCTTTTTTTTGACCGGTACCGACCGGTACCAAATTTTGGTAGTTAAATTCAGTACCTAAAATATGATCAGTTATTATCTGCTAGAGGTTAGCCTAAACCATGTAACATTAAGTATTTTTGAACAGGCAATTTCTTCAAGATTCAGAAAATATCAAGTTTAAATAGAATATGCTGTCACTGACAATGAAACAGCAGCTTGTTTACACCCTTTCCATTTCTTGAGAAACAAGGGGGATACAGCAAACTTTGATTTAGAGAAGCCAAACTTCTGATAGCTTTTAAACTTGTATTTCAGTCTTTGTCTCCTTGGAAACTTGATACAAAATGACGACTTTATTGGTGAAACATTTGCAATTTATTTTATCATTTTATAGGGTGTAGTTTTTCTAAAAATTATAATTTAGTGAAGGTAAGTCAAAAAAGTTTGGGGGGTTTTGAACTGACATGATGTACAGTAGGCCTACTCATTTTTGATCAGTAAATATCATATACCACTTAGTCTAAACTATTTAAAGTTATATATTGCTGGAAAGCAAATTTCCTAAGCTTTCAAATGAGACCGGTATTTAACAACATATGATATTTTTTACGCACTAAATTTACTTTTATCTACTTACCATTCAAATTTGTTTGGGGGGTTTTGAGACCCCTAAAAAATCTGGAAATTTAAAAACGTAAAATTTATTATTATCGCTTGAAATTTTGTCAAATGATGCCCCAAAAGAGTAGTTTTCAGACTGTGTTAATGATGAAGGGTTTGGTTATGTGGTAAAGATGTAATCTGAATTTGATTTTAGCGTAGTTGACACGTGCTGAGAATTTGGCCGATTTTGTCGTCTGCAACTGGGTACTTGGTCTTTTTAACCGTTTTTGGGTATAAAAATCCAAGAATTAGGGCACAAATTATAGATCTTCCGATGCGTGAGGAAATAAGCGTGATTTTTTGAAAATTTTATGAAAGTCGGATGAAAAATAAAGTCGCAAATCGGTTTTTTAGTAAACTAACTTTGTAACTCAATTTAAAAAAATTTGAGGGAAACACTGAAAACACGAGATCATCAATCGATGATCGCGGGAGCGAAAGAGTTAAATATAGGAATTACTTCATTTATTTTAAATAAATCTGGGTATTCACCTTCAACAATACATTTATTATATAATGTACATAGAAATTGTGCTATTACAGATATACCATACTTGATGAATTTTGTAGGAGCATCTACACTTCTACAAGCTTTGTTTGTTTTCAACTGATTAATTAACCTTTCAATTTCTGGTGGAGTTGCTGGAGAAAAAAGAAGGTCCTACTTAGGTGTGATTGTTGATTAACAGTTGTTTTTGCATCAACTTCAACATCTGGTATGTTTGATGCCATTTGTGGACCAATGTTTACAAAAAATTCTATGACAGTTTCAGCAATGGCTATGGGCGAAATAACAGTCTCATAGGGCGTTTTCAGTTTTGTAATCTCGACTTGATTTTTTAGTTTTTGAGAATTATGTAGTATATTAATAGTTTGCCAAATCTTTTTCAGGTTGCTTCTATTCTCAATAAGTATTTTATTAAAGTAATACCTTTTTGCGTTACTTATTAAACGATTTAAAGCATTTCTATATGTTTTATACCTTTGATTAAAATCATTAACCAAGTCATTGGGGTTGTTTCTTAATATACGAGAATGAAGATTTTTAAACATTTTGTTTTTTATTTTAATTAATTTTAAAATTCCACGCGTTAACCAGGGTTTTCTTTTAAGCCTCTTCTCTTTTTGCGTCATTTTTCTAAATGGAGCTAATTTGTCTACAGTATTGGAAAAGGTATTCAAAAAAATTTTAGTTTGTTCATTAATAGACATAGTCGAAACCACATTTTCATTTTAAAGCTTCTTGCAAAGTTTTATTGAATTCATCTTTACTAAAAGCTGTAAAATCAAGTATCGTAATATGTTTTTCTGTTTTGTAATTTTTTCCTGCATTCGAAATCAGAGAGAAAATAGGATAGCGGTCTGAGATGTCTGTCACTAATACTCCACTTAATAAAATGTTTTTAAGCAGTGAGGTATACGCATGATCAAGTAGAGTCGCTGAATTGATATTCACTCTTGTGGGTATGTTTATTAGGCATTTACATGAGGAACTAATTAAAGAATTTGCATAGTTTCTAGCATTTTCATTTTTTTCGATTTTTAATAAATCAATATTAATGTCGCCCATTACAAAAAAATATCGTTTTTGACTAATTATTTTGCGATGCACGTTTTCGATGCTTTCAATAAATTTCCCAATGCTATCTTTGTCATATACTGGATGACGATAAATTACCCCAACAGTTAGTTTACCTACAATATCATTTTCTATGTTTACCCATAAACTTTCGGAACCAGATATTTCGAGTTTAATATTTGAATCAATGCTATAATTGATATTAACCTTAATGTACATAGCAACTCCGCCAGCGCTAGTAGTGGTATCTTCATGTACAAATATGTATTCGGGTATACTTATATCGACAATAATGTCACGTTTTTTCATAAGTTTAGTCTCAGTAAGTAATATAAAATCTGGTTTTTGTTTAAGTTCAGATAAGAAATTACTTAAATTGTCAATATTTTTTGTATGCTTTTGATGTTAACATGGATAAGGAACAGTTCAGAATCCTTACTATTACTCAATTTATTATTTAGTTCTTGTACACTATAGTAATTACAGTTCGAAAAGAAGTCATTGTAATCGGCAATTGCAGTTTGTGTTGATAATGCATTGCTTAGAGTTGCCAGACAATCAGCAGCTGATAAGTTGTTATCAAGTGACTGTATAGGTACGCTCATAGATAATGGTGTGTCAGCGCTTTCAAGCATTTTATCACAGTCACTATCGGATGATGTAACTAAACAAGTACTGCATTTTGATTCATCGAATTGTACAGGATTTCGAAAGCACAAATTGCATAAATCATTTGTCTTCATTTTCAATTTAGATTCTTTACAATGATTTTGAAAAGTTGCCATTTTGTTTAGAAAAGTAGTTTTAGTTAATTACAAAGTTTTTTAGGCAAATTAGCTTTCGGTAACACTATAATTAATAACGCATAACGGTCGGTAATTAAGTTTAAGGAAATCAATGTCAACTCCATACCTATGAAGATCATCTGGCGTCTCGATCTTCAGCGACATTGCATTTCCATTTTCATCACTTTTATCATTGTCATCGTTTTCATCTGATGTTTCTTTCCTAATTATCTTTCCATTAATCGTATGAACTTTTGCAAATCGACCATCACATTCCTCTTTAACATAACGTAATAATTTGGCTCGCAACGAAGTAAGATCCTCCGTAATGAACGCATTTTTAAATTTTGTTATGGACGGGTCTTCATTCTTTACATCTGTGGTTATAGTCTTCAATTTCTTTTTTAATTTCAGTAATTCTAATCGCTTTTTAAATGAGACCAATCTTACAATTATCGGTCTAGTTTTTCCAATTCTTTTTTGTCCCAGCCGGTGAGCTCTTTGAATATCTAAATCTTTCAAATTAACATTAAGAAGCTTTGCTATTTCAATGATGATATCTTCTCCATCATCTTTTTTATTTGTACTTTCAGGAACAATATAAATTCTGAGATTTTCACGGCGGCCGTACTGTTCTAGAGAATCCGATTTATATAAGGACAAATTTAATTGCTGTTTAAGTCGCTGGTTTTCTTCTTTTATTTCTTCCAAAATTCTCATGTTCATTAACTTCTTCAATTAACTTTTTAAATGAAACATTAATTTCTTTTAGTTGTTTTCTGTCTTCTTCTGTGAAGCATGCACTTTTGCAATTCAAATTTTCCTCAGTGCTCGAACTGCCTTTGCTTTTTTGTCTTGTCATAGTAAAAAAAGCACGTTTTCTAGCGCGTTCGAGAGAAAAAAAAAACACGTCCGTTCAGTAAACTTGCACGCGTCGAATGAACTGTCTGATTTGAGGTCTATTTGTGGGGATCGAGTTTCTATGTTAGTGTTGCTGAGTTTCCCACAGCACGTCTGACTCCAAGAAGGAATATATTTCAAGTCATAAACGCAACGTCAAATGCATAAATGTTGACTTGCGATGAACCTTGAATCGAATTGAATTGAATTCAATTGAATCGAATGAATTTGAATCTAGTCGAATCGAATGAATTTTAATTTAATCGAATCGAATGAATCGAAATAACAATGTCACTTTTTATACAACTTGTTTGCTAGGTCACTTTGCCGTACGTCAGACGGAACTACGCCTGGCAATACGGCTTATTCACGCAGTATTATTACATTACAACAAGAGAGCGGACATTATTCATGATATGTAGCTGTGTATATTCATTTATAACCAGTTTTTAGGCCAACGAATCATTTTGATATTGAAGTCAACGAATGATTTGAAATAACAATATTCAGTACAATAACGAGCGCTCGACCAGAACGAGAATGTTTATGAGTCACCCACATGATTTCAGCAAAACATCAATGATCCAGAGTTTGTATCCCGTAAGGTCGCCAAACATTGAAGATCCCAGCGTTTAGCTTTTCTTCACATAGTTCAGAGAAAGTTTAACAGATATACAGGGTGGGCCGTAAATAACGCACCAAAGATTTAAAATAAATTGTGATGTGAAATAATGTAAATATCTTTTCTTTGGGTATCTGTTAAATTTAATTTCAATATCAGTTACTATAACTGTTAAATTTAATTTCAATCAAAGTTTTTTAGTTATGATTTGCCTTTTAAAAAAAATTTATATCATTTTTAGGGTATGCACTTAACAATTAAAGAACGAGTTGAATTAGTGTTAATGTCTGGTGCCGATGGCGTTTGTTATTATTATCTGAATTGTTTTATATGCTTTGGTGCGTTATTTATGGCCCAAAACGTTTGTTATTATTATCTGAATTGTTTTATATGCTTTGGTGCGTTATTTATGGCCCAAAACGTTTGTTATTATTATCTGAATTGTTTTATATGCTTTGGTGCGTTATTTATGGCCCACCCTGTATTTGAAACAATCTCTATGAAAGTCTAAAGCCTTAACAAATTGTATCGTAAGTCCAAGTTTTATGTGCAAAGGAGGAAGAATGATTTTTCCTGCTTCAACCAAAGGCTGAATAATAATGTTTTATCCCCAGGTTTTAAGCTGTTACTTGCAGGCCACACATTTTTGACCCAATGTTGAGATTTAGCTCTGGAACCCCAATAGAACCCCAAAAACCCCAATAGAAAACATGTATGCTTTGTATATCCATCCTTGTTGTCCTAGCAGATAGTTACCATTTTGAAATCCATACAAATTAGCCAACGATGTTCATAATATTTTAATTTGTTTAATACAAGTTTTGTATTTTTATACTTTTCTTTTAAGAGTTACCGAGTCCAATTAGAATTGAGCCAAACTTGTTTCCATTGTGAAGTAAAACGCATTTTAAGCTTCGCTTTGAACTGTCAATGAAAAGCCTCCATTCTTCAGGTTTGTACTCGGGCAAACCTTGATCTAGAAGAAGGTGATGTATATCATTGCAAAATACATAACCAACCTCAAAAGTAAAATACTTCAACAACTCTTCCTTTTTCTTCCGATAAAAAGTCACACTGGTGTCTAGATGAAGAAGATTCTTTTCTTGCAACCGTGATGTCAGCAATTCTGCAGATTGCTTGGGAAAATACAGATCTCTTACCAGATCATTCAACTGCAGCTGATTAAATGGCGAAGGTCTATCAAAATTACATGTAGAACCTGACATTTGGAATTCGCTGTCTTCTTGCTGATTTTGTGATAAATCTGATGAAGATGCAGAGTCTTCATCATCAGTTTGAGGAAGATGTCTAAAAGTAGGAACAGGGATTCGATCACTATGTAGGATAGATCGCAAAGCAGAATCCAAATTTGGATATTGGATTAGGTGTATGTTTTTTCGGCTATACCCCTTCATATTAACCAAGCAAAATAACAATCATCAGCCATGATTTTTTTGTTCCTGCCAGATTATTGGTATTTCAAATTGTAACTGAATTTTTTCCTGGGTCCAAGATCTCAAAGTCTCAACACAGGTTTTACAAACTTTATGAGGAGCCCAGCTTTTGTCCTGATCTCCTAATTTCACTTGTACATAACCAAGATGAGTCTTTTTCGCAAAGGGAGTAATATGGCGTTTTTGGCTTGCTAACATGAAAAAACCACATATATATCGGAAAATGTTAGGGTCGTCAGTGCACTTTGTGCAGAAAACACATAAACTTTTGGGCACTCTTCATACAAGAACCTGATAGGTGCAGCGGGCTTGACCGGCTGAACCGACAGTCTCTATCCCGATGTTACTGATGGGGGCCCTGCGGGTGATGCCGTCGTAAATATTGTAAAGCAAGGATTTTTTCTTTTTCTGATATGCTGCCTGTTAAGGTATTTATAACTGTACTCTAAAGCATTGTAATAAAATCCCAAGTTTAAGAAAAAATTATCATAAAACCATAATTATACCAATTTGTAAAACTGAATTTACAGAGAACATTAGTTTGAAAATAACTCGGTCTGATGTGCACCTACTGAAATATGGTGAATGATTTTGGGGAAACCGTAGCCGCTTTTGTCGCTATGCCGGAAATAAGACAAATAGCGCAGCCGAAGAACTAAATATCCCAAATATAAATTGGAAAGGGGCAGCTCCATATCTCAAAATAGGCTTACCACTAAATAGTTTATTTCTGCAGTTGTAAAATCAACCACCATTTGGCCGCTACCATCAGTTTTGATTGTGTTTCAATCCTTTCTTCCCGACAAGCATAACAACAATTTGTGGCAAGATTCTTTGTGAGCATTACTAGTCATGATTAAGAGAATATGATGATCACAGTTTTGTGTGTATGAATTGTGAAAGTGCATAAAATTCATTGACTTTTGGCTATTGCTCATACCAGAGCCCGATGCGTGAAGCCGGCGCAGGCTGTTGAACCGAAATACTAAACCCCGACGTCCCTGATGGAGGGTCCTGCAGGGTGACGCCGGCAAAGCCGGCTTGTCACTAATGTAAAACCAAGTCACCCAGTAGCCCATGCAGTTTGCGTAATATTTTGAGAGCAGTTTGTTGCTAGAGCAGATCAAACTCTCGAACAAAAAATAAAAGTTATTAAAATTTTACTGCTGATACGATATCAAAAAACTGAACTTTTTCTTAAATTCACAGAAGCAAAGCCGAAACCAAGTGATATTGCTGAAACCTTTTTTAAAAAAGGGTCATGCAAATTGAGTCTAGTCACACTTTAGGGAAGCCTTTTGCCTTCCACAGTCTTTTAATAGAAAGCGCATTGCATTTATTAAGTTGTTGCGCCACTGTTTTTTTCAAATCGGTATCATTTTCAAATATTTCATGAACAGATTTATTTCACAACCATGTAGCCCACTATTTGTATGCACGATTGCTGGGCTATAGTTATTTTTAATAAATAAATACATCAACAAAAAACAGGCTACAATAATTTGTCAAGACACTAAAGTTTTGCGACAAGTGCGGTGGAATAGTGAATTGCGATCCCTGCGATTAAATCATGGGATCCGCCATCATAGCCCAGTATCGGAGGTTTCTCAGGCTATTTGTCTACATCATGTTCTGTTTCGATGAAACGATCAATGCCGTTCTTACCCGATCGTTTTAAAAGCGCGACGGTGTAGGGGTTTGAGCGGCCGCTTTGCAGTCGACAGACCTTAATACCATTTCTTCATCCTATTTTCCACATACCAAGTTTCGATGCACTGCTGTGATTCCTTTATCTTATTTTTTGTTTATCCTACCCTACTACTACCAAGTCAAACGGCTACACTCGGGTATTGAACTAATTTCATTCATTGTTTTGTCACAGTGATTCTGAAAACGTTTACAAGTTTGACATCTGGTTAGACATTAGAGCTTTGATTTCCTGTATAAATGCCTTCTCCACAACATTCCTGCGAAATTTGTTCATGACAGTGCACATGGAAATCCCTTTCCAGCTTCAAAGCAACAATAAAAAATATATGCATTGTCGCCCATTACAATTTTGAACTTTGATTTTCACGGACCCCCAGATTCTTACAGGCCCTGGTGCGGTGCACCGGCTGCACCCCCCTCTCGTGGGGCCTGCTCATTTGTCAATACGAAAGCAATTGAAAGAAATTACTACTATTTTTCTACCTAAATTGACATAGCAGCTTTTTTAGCTACTCATCAATTGGTATTTACAGGAAAAATCGACGTACATGTATTTAAAAGCGAAGACAAGGGGGGAAATGGACTCTTTTTAAATCTGTTTAATTATACTGTTGAAAAAGACCAGCGTTTACGTGCAATCATTAAAACTATTCCCCGAAATGCAACTTACACCATCCCGATATGCAAAACGAACTTATTGCTGCTATGAGCTCAGTGGTAACCAAGGGTATAAAGCAAGAAATTGGAAATTCTTGGTATACAATCAAAGTTGATGGCACCAAGGACCCACCCAACTGGTGTAAAAAACATTTTTATAATTATTCGTTTTTTAACGAGCATTCTTTGAAAGTCGAGGAACGTCTCTTGGCTTTATCAAGCACCGATTCGGGTGATGTGGAATCAATTACTGACGTGATTTTCGCGGAACTTGCTAAAGCAGGACTGACTTCATCAAAGATACTTAGTCAAGTCTATGATGGCGCATCTGTAATGGCAGGACACTGTAGAGGAGTTCAACGTCTATTGCAGGAACGAGAAAATGGTAAGATTCCCTATGTGCACTTCCTGAACCACCAATTGCATGTAGTGGTGAAAGCAATGTCGGTTGAATAAGCGATTATTGATTTTTTTGCACGTTTGTTGTAGTCTTTACAATTTGTTTCGCAAGCCCACAACCGCACTTCACTATAATGGTGAAAAGTCGAAACGCCTGCTTGAGCAGAGGTGGACTGGTCATCTGGCAACAGTAACAGCTGTTCTCAATTCTTTTCAACGTACGGCATCGCATCTCCAAGAAATTGGTATTCCAAGGGAAAAAAAGCAGAAACACGTGTAGAAGTATCAGGACTGCTGCTAGAGGTGCAGGAACAAAGTTTCTCGTGCATTGCAAATATCCTTTACAAGGTATATATTGCTGTATAATCATTCTTTTTGTCTCAGTTTCAAATAATTTGTTGATGGTGACTATTAAATTTATAAGCTTGTCGAGGTGGCCCCAGTCCAACTGAAGACTTGCAAACCGAGCGTGAGCGCTAACGCAGTGTGGCCTATATATACATCTTTCTGCACAAAGCTCACAACAAATAGCTCAAACGACGAAGAAGAAAACCTATATTAGCAGTACATTGAGATTTTTAATACCGGTAGTTCGGTGTTTTAAGATTCAAACACCATCACATTCAAAGTTTGAACCATTAAATTGATCAAGTCATCAAATATGGCAAAAGTCTCAAATTACATCGTATTATAAATCTATCTAATTATCAACACACTCTCAGTCGTACCTATTTCAAGATCATGAAAGTTCGCATCGTATGCAATTCAAAACATTCTATACCCTACAATGTCTTTTTTTTTGAAAAAAATTCAGAATTTTTGAAATTGCACGAGATTTGCACCCGCACAAAATCAGTCACAATATGCAAAGTTCAGTTTATTTGCGTGCCCCTCTCACTTCGTTTGCTGTGGCGACTGTAGCCGCAGTTAAGAAGAAAGCGAAGTAATTTAGTTGCTATAGAAAACAGAGAATAAAAGCTTATGCTGCTTTGATGGCTCAAAATACAATTAGGCAAGGTAGCAAAAACCTAATTTGATTAAGGCTGTGGGATTTATCATTCGGTTATTGTGCACTTATCGAGCGGATAGGGCCAATCTAGATTTTAATGGAATAGCTCTGAGACCTCAGAAATCGTAACTAGGAAAACTACCTTTGAGGTTAAAACAAATCTAATCATAGGTTCCTGATATGCAAAATCAGGGGTGGGCAAACTGCAGCTCATATCCTCCTCGTTTTAGGTTGTAATCGGGAGGGCGGAACAATTTCACCACGCTGGGTAATGTATTTTCAGTTTCAAATCTTTCTGCTGAACCTATCAAAACCAGCGCAAGGTCGATTTGTGAACAAAATGTATGCAAGTGTAAAAGCTTTCAAAACCATACTCAACATATTTTTAAGATAAATGTAGAACAATTTTAATGTTCCATTACTGACCTCAATGAAAGAGTTTTCGCAACGTGAAAATAAAGACAGCAAGCAATCTAACGGCTCGCACATAAAATTCTTTCGTCAGTCTTTGGATTTTAAAAAAATTTAAGATTCGCTAAAGATAGTCTTTTGTCCTCTGACACGAGACTTTTTTAAATTTTAAGCTTTACCAGTGCAGCCAAATTTAAAAAATTGCAGATGGCACGGACAATGTTTATTTGGTTCCCGTACATATGTGAGCACTAACACGTGATAGCCTATTTTTGAAATCCCAAAAACAAACTTTTTGGTGTCAACTATTGAAAGGAGCGGAAGAGGGATCGGGATGAAGAGAATAGGAACTATGCTTTCTCCTCGTTTTCTGTTTGCAAAAGATTTGATATTGGAACAAGTTGTTGTTAAACCATTAAATTTTGTTTACTATGTTCACAACTACTCCCATGAGTGCAGTCAGCGCAACCGGCTAGGCCTACATCAAACATCCTTCACTCCACGTCGCCGCCGGGGCCCTGCGAGCCACGCCGGCTAGTTTATATCACACTGCAGTACTACCTGGATTTAAGAAGTGTTGTCACTAGGTACGGTCCACCTCTGATGGCACTCCAGCATCTCGCCTTTATAAAACCTATCTTTTTAAAATAAAGAATGACACTTTTGAAGTTCCTCTTTGATGTCACGATACCTATTGTCCCGATGAGCCCAGAAAGCGATGTCGACAAATGGCCGTCCCTTCGACCTCACGACATTTCATCAACTGATTAAGTTCAGCCAATTTCGGCGAGTACCGTATGCCCAAGTCCCCTGCGTATCCCGCGTTCGCACCGTCCGTGAGAGAGGCCACTGTACTGTACCAAGTCCGAATCAACTTTTACTTTGACTGCATATAAAAACAGAACGGTCTATTTAGAGTGCAAAAAAAATCATTCGTTTCACAAGCTAAATTGATAGCCAACTATATACACGAATACAGCTTTGGTCTTTAAATGTGCTGTACTGTACAATCCAAAAAACGGTCAACACAATAAAAAATACTCGGAAAATCAGATATAGGCTGTGATGTAATAAAAGTTAAAAATAGTGATAAAACAGACGCCACGAAAAACTAGTACATTAACCGTTCGACCGACATAATACTTAAAACTAGCTCTTAATGGAGGCATCAGATGCACAAGCTACAGGTAGTTCAAAGAGCGCAATTAACTTGAAAAAGCATATAACTGTTTCATAAAATATTGCAAAATAGCGAATGACTTTTTTTTCACGCCAGACTATCAGTTGGGTCAAACAAAGGCAAAGTGGAAAAAAGCCCAAATTTGATTCAATGCATAGTAACTTTACACAACCTATGCACAACTTTCGCTTGAAATATTACAGCAAACAAATCTTTTTAAACGCATTTTATTTTTCTCTCCAGATTACGGTAGCTTGACCTTTAACTTGAATTGCTGCGCATGTGCAGAAAGGCAGTGCAAAAAAGACGTATTTGCTTAGAAGCGTTAGAACTTTGACAAAAATCAAAACCAACGGAAAAATAGCTCCTAATAAGAAAACGTCATAATCAACAATGGCAGACAAACAAGTCCAAGACAACTATATCAAAACCAATTCCTACCAGCGTGGTAAGGCCAATTTTCGAGATCTTTCTCTTGGTTTTAATTTTTTTAATAGTGCATGTGGGCCAGTGTGCGTACATTTTCATCAAATAACACAGATATGCCGACGATGACTTGTGAAGCTTGGAATTAGAAGCCAACTGTAAATCTGCATTTTGCTTTAACTTCGAAATCCCTCGATAGCTGAAAACGAGCTAATTGCTGTTTCGATACGTTATGAAATTACGAAGAGCATACACACAATTACATAAAGTACAATCAGCAAAATAATACAATATACGTGCAAAAGTGCATTAAAACTACCTACGCGTCTACTTATCCATAGGACAATTTGAAGCAGAAAATAAAAAGTTGACATTGATTATAGTACATTTCATCAGAGCGGGATTAATCTCGTGCTGCAGTCAGGAAAGGAGGACCAGAAACATCTACGCCCCTCGCCCAACCCGACGCGAATCAGTACTAAATATCATAAAGTCAAGATTTTGCTAGCCCCCTCCACTATTTCTTCCGGTTGCGCATCTGGTCAACTCCACCAACTAACCTGGAGACAGGTCATCCAGAATTTTTGACGTCTTCCTAATTTTCTGGCAATTCCACCAAAAAAGATTGGTAGCACACTTTCCCTTTTTGTCCCTATGCAGTGGAAGCGACATACCGGTTACAAACGGAAAACTGAAACTGTAGAAAATACACAAAATCGCACAGTCCTTGATTCGGGACGCTTTTCAGATAAAAATAACTAAGACTCGCTGCACAAAAAAGCGAAACACAATTTGGCGGAAAAAATAACTTTCATATTAAAATATGCATTAATATTGCGGTTCGTTTGTGAGCAGTTTGTAGACGCAAACAAAGACAATTGAAAAGCCATTGAGACATCTCGTTGCTAAATTACCAATCACGAAAATGACGCATAAAATACATTATGAGAAAAAAAGAATTACCGAAAAGAAAATAATTAAGAAAATGTTTCCAACAAAACAGAACTGCATGCATACGACGACGTCAAGCAACGCTATCAAACTAGAAATATGGTCGCGTTTGAGCAAACACATCTTCAAAGATCGGTGCCATAAAACAAACAGCTAGCAAGTAGTGACATACATTAGATTGATAGGAAAATAGGAAGATTTTGATAAAGACGTAATTAAAATGAACAGCGATGTATTCGCCAAGACCGGCTTGCTGCTTAGCGTAAGCAAGCGTCTTTTGAGCGAGCGCAGACTTAAAGTGCAAGTGGCAAAAGCTCTTGAAATCAAAAATTCGATTCTTGCGAAGGTATTTCAAGGCAGTTAGCAGTCTTGCACAAAACAAAGAACGAAGTGCAATTAACGTTAAAAAGCGTTTACCATATACAGTAATACCATAATGGTGCATGGATTAACCTAGTTCTAACTTCAACGCCTTGGTCCGAGAGGGCCAAAAACAAGCGATATGAAAAGCAACGTTTCGTTTAAAAGCAGCAAGCATAAACGATCGAAAAATTAAAGAGATTTTTTGAGGTACACTTGGCCCGAATATCAAAGCAAACAGCAAATGCAAAAAAACGGGGGAACACTGGAAGCTCATTTCCAAAATAGCCGAAATAGTACAGGTTTGCATGCTTAGACAAAATGCGTAAAACGTCCGTCGTTACTTTGCTTTTCCCACGTTATTTCTAGCAGGGGAATTTGGTCGCCCAGAGTTTAAACCACTATACTGATATTTTGCTTTTTTCTCGGAAGGCTTCAAAATCTAAACAACGTTATTAAGTTACCCTAAAATGTCCTCAAAACCAATCACTTTCGCCTGTTCAAAATCTCACGATGGCTTCGTTATTGTGACCTGGAAAAATGCACTCCATAGCAATTTCTCCTGCTTGGTCCCACAGCTGGTGGCAGGAACGTGTAGCGCCAACTACATCGGTAACTCCAAAGCAAGTCGAAACACAAAGTTGTTCTAGTTTCGTGTTTATAAAATTGAGGTAGTTAACGGATGTTCAAGGAAACCGTATGAGCCTTAGTATGCGAGTCACAGACTAACTTCAATGGTCTCCATAACAGCTAATCTGGAAAAAAAGATTGTTGTTGTAGTTTTTACCGTCCTCTTTGCTGGGCAGGAAACGGCATGCCTAATGAAATTAGGATACGGGGAAAGCGGTTGTCCATGTCGAACCAGGGATAAATGCAAATTACTGTCTGATGGCCCCACCATTAACAAGGCGGACTGCCATTGGTGGGGAGCCGCCTCTTACGATATGCTGAGTGAGCAGCTTCATTATTGTCACCCAGTAAAGCACGGGAACAAAAAAGATCATAAAGAGGAGCAAAAAATCCCATTATAAGTTGCACTTCACAAGATCATCATCATAAACAGAGGGAAAAACGGATGGTGTCCTCCACTAATTTAAATAACCAAAAAGAGTGTACAAGTTTAAAAAGTTTGAGAAGTACTGTTCTGGTACAGCTACCAAAAGAATTTTCTGCCAAAGAAAAGCTGCTAAAAGAAAAGAACAGCTGCCAAAAGAAAAGAACAACAAGATGGGAACCGCCAGATCGACGTTATATATACAGCAATCACAATTGACAGTTTGTAAGTTCAAACCGCATGGTGATCGCGTTGGCCTTTGGATAGAGTTTACGTTGAATTCTTTTACTTCGAGAATTGTAGCAAGTAGGACATCTACCGGAAGTAATTTCACGCTTTAACAGCAGTGTCGCTGCCCTGACACTGGCGGATTAACATGCAATATACAAAAAACAAATTCCAAAAATGTTTTAAACGACTGCTATTGACAGATGTCAGCGTCGAAAAAATACGCTGGCCACCACACGAAGGCTTAAAAACCGCCTCGTCAGCATCTTAACTTGCCAATAGCAGTAATAAACAAATGCGTTGTGCAATTGGCACGATAAGAAATTCGCATGATATCTTTGCTAATATTATGTAAATCTCACCTGAAAAGAGCACATTAGTGATTCGTCTACACTCATCATCCCTCCTGCGTTATCAAACTCTCCGCAGTAGTTTGGAGCAGAGAATAAGGTAACAAGCTGCCGTTTGGCAAAGAATTCGTAACCATCTTCAACGACCTTAAGATAAAAACTTGGTGTAAAGTTGCCTACTCACGAAGAAAATACATACTAAAAATACACCAAGTAAGCAGATTAAATTATTGTTTGATCGCTGAAAATCTTTGCAATAAATATGTTACAGCTGCTAACACTCTCGACACAATGCGTTTCCGCGTTGAGCACTGCTGGTATGCAAGGGTGAAGACGCTTGTCAAGAATACATGGACGCAGAATAAACGTATTAATAACATAAGCAGTCTGCCAAATGCCAAACTAGCAGTGCTTTATTGCCCTCAGCTATTTCGCATATTTGTTCGCTTATTCATGCGTGTAAGCTCATAAGCGTTGACTGCTCGATTCCATTACCTGTCGGCCACGTAAATGTGGAGGAATCCGGAATTTCGTCAAGTGCTTTTCCCAAAAGCACAACAAGTAAACTTGCCGGTTTTTTTCGTCGCATTATCTCTTGCTGAGCAGCAAGCAGGAAAGCGAGAAATACCATATTGAAGGGGATTTGGTATCAAAAAAAAAAACTTTCGCGTACTGGTAATAGTGATGTCAAGCTTTACCAGAAACACATGAAACTTGGCTTTGTTTCTCAGCAAACACCAATGCGTATACATTGTTTCTTTTACATTGCACAGAGAGGGTATCATTGTTTAATTAACTGAACACCACAAGGTTTGCTGACGTAAATCGATATCGCCATCCTTGTAATAATGTTTACTCATAACGACGGCATGATGACGTAATAGCGCTGACAAAGATCGTCTTTTTCCGTCAATGGCACTTGCTGAATTGAGAAATTTCATCATGTTCACGAAGGCCCAGAGGAAAATGAACATGAAAATATTGCACCAGATTTTAACTTTTTTGACATTTGATTTTATAGGTTTCAAAACAGCTCAACACAAATCAATATATCGATTGAATTATTGATTTAATACGTCAAATACAACATGTGCCAAAGGTCTGTCGTCTTCCGAGTCAAAAAGCAAAGCCGAAGAAAATATTCTTAACTCTTACAAACGCGATAGACTTTCTTTCAATATAAAACTCGCAATTGAACTTTGGAGCTCATGAAAAGGACTGTTCGAAACTTTTAATCAAAAATAGTATTAAAATGCAATCAATTTGATTAAGGTCGAAAATAAGCCTTAGTCAATATTAATCGAAAGACGAAGTCGCCTGTCTACATACTAATATTGAACTAAAATGTTATGCACGATTTGTTCAATGAGCTGAATAACCTTTCACCGTTGCCATATCCGCTTTTCAACATGAGGTTGCAAAAAAATTACAACTGTAACTAG
The DNA here is from genome assembly GCA_963675345.1 of Trididemnum clinides. NCBI lineage: Eukaryota > Metazoa > Chordata > Ascidiacea > Aplousobranchia > Didemnidae > Trididemnum > Trididemnum clinides. The sequence continues at coordinate 31,144,776 of OY776286.1, forward strand.
CTTCCCATTTATCGGGCCTGTACTATGAGGGTAGTACTGTAGCGATTAATGAAGTTGATTCTTCAAGGAAGAAACGATTGTCGTTCATTTTGGTTTTTCGTAGGCTACTCTGCTGAGTAAACCGTCAAAACATCCTAGCTTCCTGCGTAAAAATGATGCTTAGTGCAAGAATGTTAGTTCTGAAAGGAGGCCAATAAAAAAAAGCCTTAATGTTGTGCAATTAAAAGTAAGTCAAGGTGCAATGGCACCTGACGTTAGATCCATGCAGCCCACCCATCTTTTGCACATCCAGTGGAGAAAATATACAAACAACCTATCAACAGGTCAAGTTAGAAAGGTAAATTTATAAAGTTTTTGGTTCACCCGACTTCGAGTGAAAACAATGTTTTACTTATGTCAGAGATTACTGTAAAGATAGCGAAGTTCCAGCAAAACCTCGCCGAAGACTAGCTTTGCGATTTTAACTCTAGACATCTACTAGGAAAACGCTATTTCAAAATCGTTTGCACCACCCGACATCAAAAATTAATGTCTGTACCATCTTGTCAAGATATCAACTCTATTCCTCACCTGGTGCGCTCGGCAAATAAGATCCATATCGTGTCGATTAAGAAATTTCGTGACTACGTCAGGTCCAAACATGAAGGAAACGCCTCGGTCGTTCTCCCCCCAGCCACTGATATCTTTGTCGGGGTCCGCCCACAATAAGTCACACAGCAAACCTAACACACAGACGTCATAGTAAGAGAGAAAAAGGTCGATTTTAAAATGACAAAAATAACTGGACAATTTACACTGCTTCATGACTTCACAGTAAAATTGGTTGCAATGCCATCATGGCGGTTTGTAAGCGCCAATATTAAACAAAAGCACACTAATTTCTGAGCAAGATTTCATAGTTTACACTTTAACGCGTAAATCAAACAACCGGATGCTTTCACAATTAGTACAATAGAAATGACGTTATGCCGTAGCAACAACACCTGTATCGGGCACGTCGGTCGGTCGCATTATTTTTCGAATTTGATCCATGCTTTGCAAGTCGGGAGAAAGACCTGCAACACGAGCGAAACTTGAAACAGTAAGAAAATGCTGTTTTCGGTAACGTGTATCAGCGCTAATAAAAGTTTTTTATTGCTTTCGTAAAGGTATTTCCATCAGGACAACCGAGTCTTCCTGATTAGGTCGTCGTTGGGGCCACAGCTAGGGGGACGTTTGGATGGCATGCCGACCTCCTTTTGTTTTGGTTTTGAAAGCTAAACGGACTTCGAAAATCTTGATCGCCGCAGAAGAAAGGTTTTCGCCATCAGTTAGGATTGAAAATCAAGACTTAAAGTTCAAAGCCAAAACTTTCTTTGACTATTTCTGGTCACACCATTGGTTGTCATCTCAAAAAAGCAATGCTACAATATCAAAACTGACTTCTGATACTGCTTCCATATTTGGTTGGTATCAGATTTTGCATTTTACGAGTTTCTCTCTCACGAATCCATACGCAACAGTCAACAGTTGATTCGCAAAATACACAAGTTACACGATTCGTTTGAGATTCACGAAATCTTTAAACGTAACGCTATTGTTCTTGCCTGTTTCAGATCATACTATACATATATTGTAATTTAATATAGCAGCATTCGCCTTGCCATAAATTAAGCGCAGTCTATCCTAAAGAGCAAAAATTAGAATTGTCAAAGATTGGTTTGAGTCAAAATGCCATCCAATTGCCAGCAGATGTTCTCCTAAAGAATTTCACGCGCGCCCTGATAAAACCCCAAGCATAATTTTACCTAAAACACAGTGCAAAAATTCTTGGCAAAAGGCGAACCCCTTGACTGCATAAAGGAGGAAAGTTGGTCCAACAATCACCGCAAGAACCCTTGGAAACGCAGAAAGTGTACGTGTCTTTTTTTCAACGTAGTACAAAAAAAGTCTCTCAGATGTGTTTCTGCTTTCTGTATATTATGAATTACAGTAAGTTAGCCGGAACATGCTACTCTTGATGCACTATTTCAAAACCACAGGATTTTTCTGAACAAAATGCTTTGAAATTTCGATTTCACGTACTCTGTTTTTTGTTTTGTAAGCTTCAAAACCCCAAAGAATTGTGCAACGCCCTGACCTATTAAAAAACATTTTCATACCAAGCCGCATGACTCGCACTCACTCAAAAGCGCTCCAACAGAAACTGTTGAAAAACATCGATACTAACCTCCATGGCAGCAAAATATCTTTTCATCTACTACTGCAGCAATAGGAAGGCAGTTAAAGCAATCAGTAAAAGTTTTCCACAGTTTGATGTTGAAACGTCTTTTACCTAAAGCGAAGCATCGGTAGCCTACGCAATCAAACACGTAAATAATGAAACATAAAATCTCAATGTAAATTCAGGTCCAGATATCTTTCTACTTTTACAACACAAAGTCCAAGCAAAAACAACAGATTAGATTAATTAGATTACGTTGCGCAAGGTTAGTTTAATGGTTTGAAGATTCACACCGACATAAATCACAAACAAGATTAGACTAAGAACAACGGTACCGTGCAGGAAAAAATAAAAAGACGGTTAACATGGGTACGTATATGATGAATAACTTCCGCAATTCCGTGAAAATTTCTTCACTTCCGGTAATAATACATTTTCAAGATAAGATTGACTTGATTTTATGCCTTCCCGCCCACACTTTGCCAGGACTTAAGACGCGCTGAATAAAGGTGCCTCTCACTATCTACTAGCTTTGGAACAAAGTTTTTGCTGGAGCAACACAGCAAAAAGTTTGCTCGAAGGCCAACAATAAACTTCATTCCGCCCTCAGCCTTGTTTTTACCAAAACTGCTCCACTATACTTGACAAATTGCATCACAATACATTTATTTTTGTGTTACAAGTGAATAGGGGAAAACAGCAACACAACTTTTTCTTACATTCATCATGAAATCCATAAATTCTGTTAATGCTAGCACATTCATGATTTCCTCGAAGCAAGAAAAAGTTTTCTGGATATCGAATTTTATAAGCAAGAAGCAGACAAATGCACTCTAATGACTGCTTTCCCCTGTCAACAAAATCTCCTAAAAACAGATAACTGGATTCAGGAGGAAAACCTCCATATTCAAAAAGCCGGAGAAGGTCAGTGTACTGCCCGTGGATATCACCTAAAAATATGGTTTTATTTTAGAGCTATGTCGTTAACTATATACATTGCTTTCATGTGGAAAAGGTTAGACCTTGCTGATTAAGAGCACGACTGCATTATTTTTCACCAACCTTTTACTTTTGCAGCAAGCCAGCTTTGAAGACTGATACAGTGGTTTAGCGGTTACAGCATATGCCGCACAAGTCCTGAGACCCAGGTTCAACTCCCTTGTTAAATCGTATCAGAAGCTTCAGAAATGGAATTCACAGATCTTGCTAGGCGCTCAGCAACAGAAGTAAAATGAAGAGCGAAAATATTATGAAGCTGAACTTACCAATTGCAGTTAATAATTGGGGTCACTTATCATGAAGCAGTGCGAAAGACTGAAAACGATTCTGGTGGGATTCAAACCCACAGCCTCATGGTTACCTATCAGACGTTCTGATCGCCGATAATCAGAAGCCTGTGGGTTTAAATCCCAACGAAATCACTTCAAAAAGTGCCTTCTAACCCCTTTTTAAAAGTGTGCCGAAAAGTTTCCTACCATAAAGTGCTAGTCATTTAACAGGAAATAAAAGTTCGACTGGTTTCAGCTTTTAAAGGAATTACAGTACTCGACAAATTATTATACATTTGAGAAAAATGTGTAATTTTAAACTCTTCCAAACCAGTTTAGGGCGAGGAACCAGCCTGCCATGTGATTTTAAAGTGGTATCCAATCTATAAGTTTGGTTTTGTTTGTTTTTTTCTTTATTGTGAATTACTTAACTAAAAATACTTTGAATAATAGCCCTCAAAAAAGGGCCAAATTAGAGTTCTTTTGAAAGCTTGCTAAAGCAGACTGATATTGCCAAGAAATTGAGAGTATCTACTGCTTCGACCAGACAGATTAAGAAAAAAAAAGCAGAATGGGAAAGATTTAAAGACCCAAAAACAAGGTAGAAAACGTAAAACGATACCACGAGTGGACAGGCGGATAATAGTGATGACCCTTAAACACAGAAGAGCTTCCTGCCAAAAAAAAGATTGTTGGCTGCTGAAGGTGTTGTAATCTATAGAACTGTAAACAGGCGGCTATTAGCAGCTGGACTGAAAGCATATCGACCTCGAAAAAAAACCAAGGCTAACTGACAAAATGAAGAAGCAGCGACTAATTAGGGCAAATAAAAAGAAAGACTGGATATCTGATGATTGGTCGAAGATAATGCTTGGCTGATGTGAACACAATATTTACCTAAATAGGCTAGAATGAATATTTTTGCAATGTATTAATGTAGTGTTTCCAATAATAATTGAGAGTAGTTTACAATTCATTAATACACAGTTTGCAATAATTTTTTGCACTTTTAGTAAATTTTTGTGAGGTTTAAGATCAGATTTTTATAACCTATTGTATCTGGTGTATTTCAATTTCAAATTATTTATATTTTAGGTGATTTTCTCAGATGAACCAACAATTGCTGTCTTAGATGACCAGGTGCAATCAATCAGACAAAAACAAAGTGAAGAATTCAAGCCAGAATGTTTGAAAAAGACAATGAAACGTCGAACAAGAACAAGGGTGTAGGGTGCAGTTTTAGTCCATGGACCCAGTCGACTGCACATTGTTGAAGAAACTATGAACACAGAAAAGTATGTCAATGTGTTTACGTCTCGTTTGCTCCCCCAAATTAGTAACCTTGCATTTTTCAGCAAGACTCTGCTCCTTGCCAAACAGCAAAAGCTGTTTACACCTGGTTTAAAAAATAATGTTAAAGTGTTGACATGGCCTGGAACTTTACCAGACATGAATCCCATAGAGAAAATATGGGACAACTAAAAAAGGAAATGCACGAGGTTCCAATAACCACAAAAGTTCAATTGATAGAAAGCTTTATTCAAGTTTGGTTTCACTCACTCAAAATCAGAAAAATGTGCTATGAACTCACTATAGGAATGCAAAAACGAGTGAAAGCCCTATAAGAGGCAAAAGAGGGCCAAACTAAGTACTAGAAATGCACATTCACGTTATTCTAAATACTTCCTTATTCGGAAATAAATTTTATGTCCCTAAAAGTCAAATAAAGTGGAAATTTTGTGAGTGTATAAAAAATTTATGGTAATTTGTCCAGTACTGTACTTTAAAACGTTCTAAACTTCTGAAAAGCTTGTTTGAGGTAACACAAATCAACTTGATTGCGATCTAAATTCCCTTACCACTTATCTTTAAATAGTTGGTAACTAATAACTGGTATACCTCAAATAAAGGCAAGTATCTGTACCAAATTACTTTTAAAGAATTGATGCCTGCCTCTGTATTTAAAGATCCCACCCTACATAGCCTTAGCCAAGACACTAACCACATATTTTTAAAGGAGCATCCAATTCCAGCAAAATAGGTTGACTCAGAAATATTTCTCTTGATTTTAAACATAATGCTCGAATTTCAGCTTCGGTCATTTGAACTGTTCGGCCTGGCCTTCCGCCTCTAACTGTTAAAAAGCAAGCATAAAATTAGGAATTTTACGATTCACAGAATGATAAATTTAAATAAAAATTTATCAACAGCTTAAAACATAGGCGTCCAACCTTTTTGGGTGAAGGGCCACGTCTGTTTTTCAAAACTTTTTGCGAGTCAAAACTATGTTCCTTGGTGACATTGACCAATGATAAAAACCAATTCAAAAAATCGTATTTTTGTAATTCAAACATCAATGCAATAATTGGCTTTATTTGCTAAGAACAAGGCTTATGATATCAAATTCATGATGTAATGCAGTAGTTGGAGCGGTGGTTTTACAGTTGGTAGAGATAGATTCAATTCTCTTGTTGAGTCATACCAAAGACATTAAAAATAAGATTCACAGCTTTTCTGCTTGACGCTCAGAACAAAGAAGTTCAATGAGAGCAAAAACCGACAAGTTTTATTGTTATGTCTCATGGGTAAGGTAGTTAATAAGATATTTTAAACTTTATGAGACAGACAGGTGGTGGGGTCAATGCCATGATGGCCCAATCTGACAAAAAACTAGCAAGCAGAGCATAACCTCATACTTATGAAAGTGAATCATATTTGGCTTGAATGTTATCAATGCCATAAAATTTCTAATTACAGCATGACAGTCCGCGCATAACCACCACGCAAAAATACAAAAGTATAATCAATGCCTGTGTAATATAGCATGTTACACCAGTGCTTTCCTACCTTTTTGAAAGTGCGACCCACTTTCACTGACATTGGTTTTGAGGAAACACTAAGAAATATTGCGCCAAAACAACCATGAAAAAATTGAAATAAAAGGCAAAAGCAAAACATTTACAACACATGCAGTTTACTGTTTATATGAAAACTTGATTTAGACAATAACAAGTTACAAAAAATCTACTAATTTTCAAGAAATACTACATTAATTACCAGAACGTGGTAACATTTTCAAATGCTTTGCCACCCTCTTGATGAACTAACTACATAAAAATTGCTGCAAATAACTATGTTTAATTGCAGATGGAATTTCTGAAGTTCAGAGAACTTTGCAAAATCAAAAATATTTTTGCTCTTGCGGCAGAATTTTTCAAGTGCAGAATGCTTAAGAGCCACTTGAAAAGCTTTGGAGAGCCACCCTTGTCCTGTGGGCCCCAGATTGGAAGCCCTTGCTTTAAAACAACTTGTAATTATCTTAACAACTTGTAGAACAGTAACAGTGGCACTAAGCACAAGAGAATCACGTACACCAGGTTTGGAATTTCCGAGTTCAGACATTTTGATTGAAATACTTTTAATGAATTCATGGCTTGTTAAAATCCACAAAGCAGAAAAGTCAGGGCAAAGTGCCTCCACAAGAACAAAAGGCAATCATTGTGAGATTTGAACACACCGACCATTTAACCATGTACAATAGTAAACCGTCTCCACCATTCACATTTGTCTCTATACTTATTTGTCATATATTTTTATTCTTTAGTCATGGCAAAGCTACTTGGCCATATCCTGTGAACTTACCGTCTAGAAGACGAGTAATTAAATTGTCTACATCCAAATCAAAGTCTGCCATCACGTATCCTGTTATCAACTTATGGCCAACTATGACAACAGAACGACAAGTACCAGATTACTGGTAAGCTGGACAACCTAATCTAATAATAAAAATACACAATTACGAGTTTTGATGACAACGATTTCTGAACAACAAATTACAGTACATGCAAACAAAAGCATTCATAAGTTTTATAGAGGCCTGTTTCATTTTGACCTAGATATATAAGGTTGTAGGAAAAGTTTTCGCAGTTTTTGGAATGCTGCATTTTATTGACATATTTACAAAATAAAAAACATTTTAAGAGATGAAATAATTACCATCATTTTCCAGCACTTTTTGCCACCTATCAAGTAAGCCTTTAATCCCTTTAGCATAAAATTAGTGATTTTAATCCCTTTAGCACTGCCTCTATCAACTGGCTCAATCGATTATTGTCAACTTGGGCTGGACGTCCTGACCACAGGGAATCTTCAAGGTTGAAGTTCCCATTATGGAAGCGTCTTAACCAATCTTGTGCAGTGCGTTCAGACATCATACTGTCCCCAAATGCAGCATTAATGCGACGGCTGGATGCTGTTGCTGATTTGCCAGATTTAAAGTCATAAAGAAGAAGGCCACGAAAATATTGTTTTGAAAGCTCCATCATGCTGAATAAGGTATGCAGCATTTCAACCAAAATAGAGTAATGATAAACATAGACACACTTCCTCTATAATACTGGAAACAACCTATTAGCTGGAAGGAAGTGTGTAGCTAATAAAATGCAATTCTACCAACTGCGAGAACTTTCCCTACAACCTTATATATAGCAAATTCATAACAAAGACAATATCAAGGAATGCGAAACTTGATTCCATGCTGTGGGGATGTTATGGTAAAAGATCTTATTTTTCTGGGCCTACTATGCTGAGAAACTGAAGAAAGTACGAGGCTTAACATATTGATCCATGTATGAGTTGCATTTTTTTTATACCAAATTTTCACCCAAATCTGTGGGTTCAACTTACACAAGGGTGCAAATTATGTCAGCATGCCTTGTATTCCTAGCAACCAACTATAACACTAAATACATTGCACCATCATGGAACACTGATGGGAATGTACCATAAGAAGAAAGGAAAGAACTGTTTAATGATAGTTAGGACAAAAGTAATTTTAAAGGCTTCAGATATTATGGTATGTGAGAATAACATTTGCTATATAATTTGGTACCACTCTTGAGCCACTAACTAGAAGTGTGACTTATACACAAATAAAGTATCTATTTCTCTTAGCCACCTTTTATTTGATACAAAAGTTTAACCATGTTATTACACCTTGGACACAAGTGCCAAGCTATTTTTCAACATTCTGAGCTGAAATTTAAACTCAGGAATTTTACTTGCAAGGAAAGTGCCTTTAACCATTGAATCATTCCACACAAAAACATTTACAAAATTTTTAACAGGTGCAAATTGGGTCTAAATAAGATTTTTTGCTTAATCAGTAATTTTTCAAAATCAATTGTAAAGTGGTGACCATTTTTCAAAGATCATTCATATCAACCAGCAGCAGGTGTACTGGTAGTTTAAACAAGAGTTCAACTTCATTTCACTTGTGCTACATTTTAACTAATGCTTCATAAGGTCTAAATAATCATTTCTATATCTAAATCTTTTTCAAGCAGTATTGCTAAATAGCACATGTCCACAATGTGCACAACTGCATAATGTTCATGACAATGTCAACAAACTATAACATAAGGAAATGGCTATTTTGCCTTCCACAGCATTTTACCCTCAAAATCTATTTTACGGTCATGATTAATGTATCTTTACGTAAGCAGATTTTGTACAATGCATGCAGCAATGTTGTGGTCCAGTGGATAATGCTGCTGACTTCAAATGCAAATGGGTACAGGTTTGAGTCTTTGCAAGCAGGGTACTTTCATAGAGGCAGTGCACACTGAAGGGAGAGTATATGAATGTAAGAAGTGTACACTGGGGGTAAAACTTTTGTGTTAAATACATCATAGAATTTGACCAATTGCAAATGACCAAGAGTCACGTTTTCAATAAGGTAACCTGGGGTATTTTGGAACAAGTTGATAAAAATCCAGTTATGCTTCACATAATTCAATGATTTCAACCTAATCTAATTCTGAACAATTTTTTGCCACTCCAACTAGGCTAGTTTTGCTTGACTGTACACACAATGATGCTTGGCTGATGTGGACACACTGTAACCTATAAAAGTGAGTGTGAATTAGGCAATGGCTTGTAATTGAATGTGGATTAAACCAATTTGCAAAATCAACATACAATCACCACATTTTTAGTCTTGTCCCAAATTATCCCATTTATGGGATACTTGTGACGATAGGTCCACTCAATTTAAGAATCCACAATTTTGGATTCAAAAATTACTGAAACATGAAGTGGGGCCAAGTTCTAAACAAATATGCGAATATTCAAAACAAATTGTTAGATTAAAGTTGCAACTGCTCAAGCAGTAGATAAATATTGAAAAGTAGTAATTTGTCCCAAATTATCCCAGTTTACCCTACATTATTGAAACTGACTGATCACAAACATTAAATCGCAAAATAGATTTTATAGGTAAAATGCTCATTGTCGTTTGGTCAGACACCCAAACTCAATCCAGGCCAGCACCAATCAATGCCAGGGCCAAGGGTCTATCCTTTTACCACCCTGAGCTGCTGCGCTGACCAGATTAGATGATATCAGTTGAGGTGTTAAGCCAACATTGAGTTGTGTCATCCAAAACCTGCAGACCTCATGTTCCTCTTGGTACATGATGTATGAGACAAGAAGATATAATGTGATCTGCAGTGTCCTTAGTGGCACCACATTCACAATTCAGTGATGGAACAAGACCCCATTTGTACATGGACGAGTGAAAACGTCCTACACCAGTCCACAGGTGATTTAGCCTTACCCAAGATGTTCTGGGCAGACTCATTCCAAGCGGCCTTAATCTGACCCTGGGAATGAAAGCACAGACCCTTAAAGTACTCTCCAAGTAGTCCACATTCCATTTATGTTTTGTCTACTGCTTCATGTGGATGTCCAGTTTAGACAAACTACCTAACAGTTGCCATGCAACTGGTACAAATGGGTGTCTTGATCTAAGTCTCCCCAGGTGTGCATCCTGCTGCCCAGTCAACTGTCCATGCAGCACATGGTCATGATCATGGATAACATGATTTGCCAAAGAGAGTGTCGCCCTTATCAGCAGAGCTCAGCTGGCTGGATGCCTTTGAGGACTGGTGAGTCCTCTGTTGGTGTAGGATGCAAGCATCCAATGACACTGCGCAAAGCATCATTGAAAATATTGTCAATGAGGCAAGCATGCATACTACGACACCAAACTGGTGCACAGCACTCAGCAGTGCAGTAGACCGAGGAAGAGCAGAGGTGCACAATGTCTTGGCACCTGCACCCCATCCAGATCCTGCAAGTTGCTTCAACAGTGCAACTGTGGTGGAGAGTTTTTTGCACAAAGCCTCGAGATGATGGAAAGTGAGCGACCTATCCAGTTTTACCCCAAGATACATAGGGACTCTACAGGGTGGCAATAGGTTGCCATCGTTTGTAAACACTAAGATCACATTTGGCCTCTCTATCATTAAGATAAAAGGCTGCCATCACCGTTTTTGTATTTTTGGGCTTTAGCCTCCAAGTCTGGAGATAAGCTGAAAGTGTAGTCATGTCTTGGCTTGGGAGTGTCCTCCACAGCCTTCCAATCTCAAGAAGCATACAGCAATGATAAGTCATCAGCATATGCATACTTCTGAAAAGTCATGGAAGGCAGATCATAGGTGCAGATGTTGAAAAGGAGGGGAGCTGGGACCTATCCCTGAGCAAGGCCATTTTGCAAACGTTTTAACCTGCTTTGGTTGCTGTCACCAGTAGTGAGCAAGAAGCTTCTATTCTGGACAAGTTTTGTAGACCTGGGGTTTATTTCTTAAGTCAAGCCACACCGAAAGACTTTTAAAAATGGTACTCACAGCTTTCCTGCTTGGCGCTCAGCAAAATAGGGATAATGTGGAGAACAAGCTGGCAAGTTTGCTTGTTGCGTCCTTGGGCAAGACACCTAATGGGGTGCCTCTATCTTTATGTGGCAGACAGATGGTGGGGCCAAGCAGTCTACCCATCATGGAGGCTTCAGTCTAACTGAAGACTCCAAAACCAAGCATGAGAGCTAATGCAGTGTATATACATCTTCCAGCATAATGCTCAAAATAGCTCAAATGATGAAGGTAACATGCTGTTAATGGCAAAAGAGCCACTGCCTTAATTTATTCCCTAACCCAAAACCTCACCCTAACTCTAATCTTGCCCAAAGCAGACATGTATTTACTAGAACTATTGCATTTAATATGGTCAGAAGTGTGCAAATTTAAATAAAAGTTTAATTTAGGAAACCTAGATAGCAACCTATCCTTACTGTCTTAAAAAATTATAGAAAATATTGTCACCAGTTTTGCCAGGTCATGAACACATAACAAGTCTGCTGCATTCTACCATCAAAATCTGGTAGATCTAATTAGTACATGGTTCACAATGTTGAATTTATGCAAGTCTAGTGTTAGGACTAGAATTAGAGCTAATTGTCATCACTGGACATTATTGTGGACATCACTGACATCATTTCAGCTAGATGCTGTCAAAATTAAAAATGTATAAAATTCTGCGACATTTAATAAATAAATAAAAGCACAATTTTACTAAAAATCTTGTTTTTTTGTAGCTTAAAAAACAAGCAAACATTTTAAGTTGTTTGATAGAGCACAATATTGGTTACTATACTGATACCAATTCACAATAACCTAGAATCTGGTCAAACAAGCTCACTCTTTTGTTTTATTAGCATCTGGTGAAACAAAAGATGGTGAGGTTAGTGATCAAAATGTTAAGCTTTATGAAGGATAGTCATGATACTAGTAGAGAACTGCACAAGTAATACAATAAAAAATGAAAACTTATTTAACTCATCAAAGATATGAGGAATGGAAAGTTTGGGTGACTGTGAAATGACCTTACAGTCGTGTAGTCGCCAGCAACCTAAAACATACAAATTGTTGCTGAGGGCACAAGGCATAGTCGGTACGTAAAACATGTAAAATGTGAGCATTAACTCAAAGGCTGGTTTTGCTGGGATATGCACTATGCAAGGTAAAGCTTTCAGTATACAATTCACAGCTGTTCAATGACAAGACCAACACTCAGTCCACCACGCCATGCTGCTGCTAATTACTGTTCAGGTCTTGTCAAATTTGAAAATGATTTTCTTAATTGCCTTAGTTTTGCTTTTTGGAATTACTATCAATTTTTACTGATTTTTTTTCTTTATGAATGATTGATATTTTCTAAAAGCAAACCAAAGTAATCTGCGCCACAGAATTTAAAAGTTAAATTTTGGAGAAATGCTGCCAACTTTGTAAATTGCTGAACTGCAAAACATTCGTTCTATTGTTTGAAAATTCTGCTACACTTAACTGCAAAACTGCTATACCGGCAATCTCTATAGCCAACCACCACCGGTGAAAGTAGACAAAAGAGAATATCTTTTTTTTGTAGGACTTTCGGATACCACACTAAGAATACGGAACACTATTCAAGATTAGTTGATCGGATCGCAGAACTGCAGAAGACTTTCTATGAACTCACTAGATTTTAAAATTTCGACATCCGACTATGCCCTTTGGTGAAACAAAATTTAATGATTGGGGTGCGAGCCTGGGGACAGCTAAGGATGGGGCATGGTGACAAGCCCTCCCTTTAGTTTCAGTTAGTAGGCCTACAGGTATTAAGTACAAATAATCACTGCACGGAAATTTGCGGTAGTTGTTTATTTGAGTTTCATCTTTGAGCTTCACGCAAGAGCTTTATGCTTTCGATAGTTTTCTTTATACTGGTACTCAAGAAAAAGTCAATGTACTGCCTTATACTTTTGTCCTGTTGCATCATAATGCGATCTGGCTATGGTGGATTGTTCTGTAGCGATCGTGTAACCTTTGCCCTTAGGCCAGCCCCGCGCGTGTTTGTTTTCGTGTATTGCTACCTCGTGTTTATTTTCATTTTCGTGGAAACGTGAGTTATGCATTCCTTCGTCTTTCTAAAGTGATTATGTAACCTTTGCCCTCACCTCACCTATGCGCATTTGTTTCAAATATCGTTGTTTTGCGTTTCGTTATGTTTGCTTAGAAATGTGAGTCATGCATTCCTTCGTGTTTCAGAGCATTAATCCTCGTGCGTCGTTTTATTTTTCAAAGAAACATGACTCATACATTGCCCCGTCTTCACCCCACAAAAAATTATTCCTCGTGCCTTTTTTTTTCATTTTTTTTTGAGATATAAATATCTCTTGGTCTTTGGATAAAACAACAGATCAGAAATCATAAAACAGAAAACAGAATTAACATTTGGACTGAAGATGCCGCTAAATTTTGAAATTGTACAATAATTTTTGATAAAAGATTTAATAAACAAAACAGAGAAAATTCGTGTCAGCTGAAAACTTAAGGATATAATTCGATGTCAAAGAACTCCCTTGAATTTAAGTAATTAAGTGTAGGTCAGTAGGCTCACGGTACAGCATGCCATGCCTCCGGCGCTACAGTTCAAACAAGAGACAAAAGTAAATCAAAGCATTGCTTTTCTTATTTGTAGCGATAGGTTGTGTTAAGCGATGACAAACAAAAAACTATTGGACCTGGTTGTCCAATTATCAGCACAAGGATGCAAGGACTAGTCCATAAATAAAGTTGTAATCATGAGCTGTTGCTATATAGCAGAGCTGGGCACTTCCGCAAATCCGCAAATTGCAGACTCAAGGTCAATTTATCATAGACTTTAAAAAAGCTAAAGTGATTCCTGTACACAAAAAAGGGCAAAAACAAATGTAAATGATTATCGGCCAATTAGTCTGCTCCCAGTAGCCTACTGTCTAAGATATTGGAAAAGATTGTATATAATCGACTGTATTCATTTTTGTCACAATCAAACTTTTTCTATGATTTACAATTTGGATTTAGAAAAAATCACTCCACTAGTCATGCCGCTACTGTAATGGTTGAAAATATCACCAAATCTTTTGAAGATAAAGAATATACTCTTGGTGTATTTTTAGATCTCTCCAAAGCTTTTGACACCATTGATCACAGTATACTTTTGGCTAAACTAAATCACTTTGGTGTTAGGGGGGTAGCAAACGAATGGTTCAGAAGCTATTTAAACGGTCGCTTGATGCAAACGGAAGTTAACGGAAAAATTTCAAATTCCAACCGAATTGAGGTAGGGGTACCACAGGGATCAATTCTTGGCCCCCTTCTATTTTTAATTTACATAAATGATTCTACTAAATGCTTAACATCAGGCAAAGCAATAACGTTTGCGGACGACACCAATTTGTTTTTTAACAGCAGTTCTTATAAAGCATTATATGAGGATACAAATACTCAATTGAAACATGTCGAGGCCTGTCTTTCTGCAAATAAATTAACACTTAATACTGACAAAACCCTCTATGTTGCGTTTAGAACTCCAAATAGTCTTCCTCCACCTGCTGCGTTGTCAATTCAATTCAAAAACAAGCATCTAAAACGAGTAAACAGTTGCAAATTTTTGGGTTTAACCATCAATGAACATCTTTCATGGAAGCCACATATGCAGTGGTTGCTGCAAAAACTCAGATGTAGCTACCATGTAATTAACAAAGTGAAACAGTATCTTAATAAAAGTTCATTGCTAACTTTGTATCACTCTCTTGTTAATAGCTATGTGCAATATTGTGTAATATCCTGGTGCCATGGTAACGTATCAATGATTCAAAAGTTGCAAAAAGTTTCAACCAAAGCAATTAATTTGATTAATACTAAGCAAACAAACAGTAACGTTTTTCAACAACACAATCTGCTAACAATACAACAGTCTAAACAACTTGAAATTGCCAAATTTATGCACAAATATTTTAATAGATCTCTTCCTCCTGCTTTTTCAAACATCTTTGATTCTAACTTTCTTAGCGAGAAAGCCACTCTTCGTACACGATCCAAGTCCAAATTGTGCCCTCAATATTGCAGAATAAAACTCACACAACAAACACTAAAATTTAGAGGCCCAATGTTATGGAATAAACTACCTGTAGCACTCAAAGATATTAAATCACTTTCCAGATTCATCAAATGCTTTAAAGAATATATTATAAATCAGTAGATTAGTATTTATTATGTTTTAAGACTGGAAACCTACTTCTTTTGATTGCTTTAAGATATACCTAATTGTAAAACAAGCTTGCAAAGTAGGATAAAAAGTAAAAGAATAGGTATTTGCTGTTTTTCGTTCTTTTTCAGAATCTGCCAATCACTTTCGAACTACCAATTAAAAAGAGCGAATGATTATCTTATACTCCATCTCCAACTTCAGGCGACAACTGCTCCTCGAAATATTTTCGGATGAAGAAGAAGAATAAGGAAAATACACCTGCGATATAGGTCCATGAAACTTCAGTCTATTCATTAGAATAAATGATTAATTTTTATTTGAGTAAAAAAAAAAGAGGGACACTTCCAATGGTTTACCTAAATTATCCACAATCACGTGATTAAAATCAGGTCATAAAAATTCAAACGCAATGTAATAGTGCTACTGTTTATCAGCAAATTGCATGGTCCTGGGCAGTAAGACTACAACTGCATCCGGCGACAGGGTCCTGCCTAGAGTGTAATGGAACTAACTCTTTAACTGTCGTTGCTCCCAGGTCACCCTTGGGCAAGGTGTAGTACCTGCTAGCCCCCTCGTTAGGGTAACAACAGTTTGGCACTGGGAGGAATGTATTTCTTTCAGCTATTGGGTTTTTTACATAGGGTAAAATATTGTTTATTTGGCTGACTGCTTTTTTAGTTTCTTTTTGTGTTTTTTTGTATTTCAATTTTTTTGCTTGATGTTTTTGTCAGGTGCGGTGACCATGCCCCTCTCTACAATCTTTTTAATGTAATCTTAAAAAATTTGGGAATGTTTAACGTCAATTCGTTTTAACTTCTCAATATAGCTCTTCTGGTGTAATCGAAAGTTTAAATGATCTTTATTTAGATTTAAAATCTACACAAAATTCACAAAAACTCAACGTTTCGAAAAACTAAAATCAGTTTTTCTTCGACAGGAGTGACTAAAGTTTAAACACAGACAACGGTTACATAGTAATCAACAGGACGATAAGGAGAAAAAATAAAAATTATGGCAATAAACAAGTGCAGCAGCGACAACTGGCGGTCAAAAATTTATAAATTTGTATAATCCTGGATAAAAGCTGTTAATTTTATTGTTAAAAGAAAAATCAGTTTTGTGTATGTAAAATGATTCTAAAAAAGTCTTTTCTTATAGTCATTTATAATTATACAAATTTATAAATTTTTGATCGCCAGTTGTCGCTGCTGCACTTGTTTATTGCCATAATTTTTATTTTTTCTCCTTATCGTCCTGTTGATTACTATGTAACCGTTGTCTGTGTTTAAACTTTAGTCACTCCTGACGAAGAAAAACTGATTTTAGTTTTTCGAAACGTTGAGTTTTTGTGAATTTTGTGTAGATTTTAAATCTAAATAAAGATCATTTAAACTTTCGATTACACCAGAAGAGCTATATTGAGAAGTTAAAGGATGCCTGGTGACAAAAGCAAAATATACATTGACGTCAATTCGTTTTGTCACCTGCATTCCTTTTTCGCTCGTTGTTTTTATCCTATCGTTGAGTTTTTTGTGTTGAGAAAACAGAAGCGAAATAAATTGCCAACTACTACTACTACTACTAAGTTTCTATTTGCGGATTTGCGAACCTAATTTCCTACCGCAAAGCAATAGGCAGTGCTGCCTGATCCGCCGTAAAACCGCTTGGAAAAAGTGGACGCTCTTATTTTCTGGGTTGGAGGTTAACGTCCAGGAGTTGATGACCTTTTTTTTTTTTGGAGGTCAATGGCAAAATTTGACCTTTAAAAATAAAAAAAAGGTCATCACGAAGACAAAATAACAGTAAATAATGTGGTCTAAGTTTGCGGAAGTGCAATGTGCATTTGCGGTTGCGGAAGTGCGAAAAGTCACCGCAAACCTATCGCAAACTTGCGGATTTGCGGTTGCGGAACACCTCTTGCAGTTTTGCGGAATTTTGCGGTTGCGGAATTGAGTGTAAATTTGCGGTGCCCAGCTCTGCTATATAGACCTATTGCGACAAGTAACCAGATTTAAATAGGAATTGCAAGAACTACTGTGTGATGAAGGAAGTAAACTATAGATCTGCAGTAACCTGGTTAATGTTGGTGAAGTGTGATTCAAAGCCGGATTTGAATAGACCTGAGGCAAATGATATATCAGTAGTGATTTGTTGCGGCTAAGGTTTCCATCAGGGATGTGGAAGCGATTATTTTTCAATCGCTTCCGCACCTATCGCTTCCGCTTCCACCAACAAAAAATGAAAAAACCACCGTTGATAATTTTTTTTAACTTTTGTGGGTCTGTAGCTTGCCTTTTCCTACACTTCATCATTTTGTGAAAACAAAAACCTTCATTTATTGCTATTACTTTACCTACTTCGCTTGAGCTTATTGTTCCGAACTACTCTGTGTTTCTTTTTCTTAGATATTAGAACTCGTGTTGAATATACAACAGTGTTTTTCAATCTTTTTGTCATCGCGGAACCCCTAATGTGCTTTCGCGTTTATCACGGAACCCCCAACTAACAAAAATTTAAAAATTACGAATTGCTTGCAAGAAAATCAAATATTTTGTTACTACAATTCAAAAACCAATTAAACACTTCAACAAATAGACAGTTATTACAAGTTCCTTCACTACTTACAACTACTTTTACAACAGTTAACTTGATGATTCTCAGATCTAAACCGTATGACCACATATTACAGCTCTCGACAATAACCTGTCGTCACAACAACAAATTACACCGTATAGCGCTAATTTTCCCTCTCTATCCTCAACTAACTCTGACCTTGAGTCAACTTTAACTCCAACCATTATTACGGATTTCTGTTCGTTCTCAAAACACGTATTGACTCCGATCTTTTTGGATAGTGAAGCGCAAAATTTTTGTCGTATATATAGAATATACATGTAAAGCGAGCAAAATTTAACTGCACGAATCAATTGCCGCCTCAACGTGGTGATGCGGTCCCCAACCCTGTTTGGGTTGGGTTAAAATGGCTGTTGGTCTTCCCGAGGGTTCCAGTTACCCTGGGGACTCCCCTCACACAAACCATTTTTTTGCCGTGCAGCCCCTGAACAACCGCAGAAGGGTAGCACGCAGCTTCTTTAATATCGGCCTGTCTTCTCTCTTCTCCTGCCTTTCTCTTGCCGGCTTCTCATTCTTCTCCTTCTCCTGATGAGCGGCAACATTCATCCTAACCCTTGTCCCATCTTTCCCTGTTCAGTGTGCACTGGAAATGTAACCTGGCGGGGTAGGTCAGTGCAATGCTGCACATGCTCTAATTGGGTTCATTTAAAATGCTCACTACTCTCCTTTTCTAGATTCAGAACTCTTGGAACCTCTCACTACCGGAGCTTCCTTCCCTGCTGCGTCCTGTTTTTTTGGAGATCCCACACCTACCAGCACTGTGACTTCCTCCTCGGACTTCTCCAGCAGGTATACCTCCACTGCTCAATCTGGCCCCCTTCTGCTAATGCAGTACTCGCACCCCACCCTCGCCTTCAAACCTCTTATCGTTTTTCCGTCTACTTTGTATCTTCTCCCTCTGCACTCTCACAATCTCCTCATGTTCTTGGCTGTTTCTCTTTACCTCCTGCTTCCTCTTCTCCTCCTTAACTCCTTCAGGGTTTTTCAATGGAATGCTGGGGATCTTCAAGCCAGGAGCACTGAACTACTACACTTTATTTCGTCTCATCTCGTTGACGTCATTTGTATCCAGGAATCTAACCTCAATTTATCTTCCTCTTTTCGGATCCCTGAATTCTCTGCTCTGCGATCCGATGGCACCTACTCCCGATCTGGTATTTTTTCTACTAATGTCTCAGACGCTAGCGGCAGTGTCATCATTTTCGTCAGGCAGGGCTTATCCTTCTCTGAGCTTTCTACCTCCTCTCTTCCTTTGCTTGACCCCTACTCTGATTATATAGAGGTCAACATCTCTCTAAACAACTCCTCCTCGCTCTCATTCCTAAATGCTTATGCTATTCTTCTCCGAAAGATAGTAGAACCAATTTCTTTTCTTCCTCCATTGTTCTCTCCTATGTGGAAGCAGAAGCGGTAGAATTTTCGTGCTTCCGCTTCCTTATATATAAATCGAAAAAAAAAATCCAGAAATTGCCAGAACAAAGTTACGTGAAAAAAAGAAAAAAAAGCACTACTAAGTTATGTAATCGGTTAACGAAATTCTTCGAAGAAGCTAGATTCACTAGATCAATCTGGAATTTTACTATGTCGTAATAAGATTGTGACGTAATAAAGGCATACTTGGAGCAAATCCAATTGCAAGAAAAAAAGGTCTTTTTTTTCAATCAGTAGCCGATCGAACAAAATAACACAGCACCATACACACAGATGACAACTATTCTTACAAGACAAATTTCCTTATTCGTGACAGGGGAGTACCGGAAATAACTACCAATAAAATCGCTTCGAGAATAAAATAAATAAGCAACGGTTTTTATACGGGGAAAATACCGGAAATAATGACCAAAACAAAAAACTGCGTCAACACGAGATGATGACAAGAATATTCCCACGATTGTTATTGTTACACCTCCCCAGTGCCGAGGATGGTCAGTCCGTGGTCGGATTCGGAGTTGATTAACAAAGGAAAACAAGGTTATTGCGCCTACAATTTGAGGGTGCCGGTCCGTATAGCGGTTCATATGCACAGCGATTACTCAATCTCATTCGACTTGCAAACCCATTATTAAAGTGCGCAAACGTCTGTAGCCCACCCGACTTACGTGCTGTGGCCCACCGGTTGAGAACTAATGGTCTAGACTCTAGACGCTCTCTTGTGAATTCTAGAAAAAACATGGTTTTAAATTGGCGAGAAAGATTGCAAGGGAAGTTTAGAGCCTCATTATTGGTAATAAAGTACAAAGAAAAAAAAAGTGAAAATTAAAAGGAATATTTCATGAATAAACGCGAAATATGTTCAGCTGATGAACTGGTGTTGTGCTTTAGAATTCATTTCGACATTATCACTGAGTATTTCTGAGTTCTGATTATTTATCACCAATGGTTCCTGTCCCTAAGTACTATCGCCTACACTACTTTTGTCATAAAATCTTGTCCGAGAGCTGCAAATCCTCCTCCAGTTTTCAGCATATTTTCCCATTAATTTCTGTGCATATTTATAGTGGGGAGCTCAAGTGAAATGAACCGTGACTTGATTTTAGGGGAGTTTTGATATGGTTTTTTCAATCTTGTAAAAGGAGATTAAAATACATCTGAAAAATCATCAAAGATTACAAAAAAGTTAGAGTCTTGGGCAAAATTTCTATGGTTTCGTACCGTAGTGACAAAGATCTATGGTGGCACAAAACAATTTTTTTCAAAATTTTTGGGAGGGCTGCAGCCCAGCAGCACTCTAAAGGAGCCGCCCTTGACTCTAAAGCCTTTTTTCGACGATCGGTTTATTTTGATTATTTGCGTGCATCGCTTTTCCTTTCTTTATTATGATTTTAAAAATGTTGTGTTTTTTTCTCAAGAATGTTTTTATCAATTCTGAAATTAGCAAAATTCCAGAAATCGCTATGAAGTAAAATGCACAGAGTTTCACGCGGCGTTTCAAACCCGATTGCATTCATACATTTATTATCCTTCTTGACAATCGTTTCAAGCTCCAAAGCCTCTCCTCCTTTTCTATCAAGCTACATTGGCTCCTCGGTCACTCATTTATTTCGGGCAATGACACAGTCGAAGAGTCGGCCAGACAAGGTGCGCTGCTCCAACCATTTGCAATCTCATGAAGCCTTTTTCCTCTCACCCCTTGTATCCACTCTTCTCTTCCCTCGGATTGGAGGCGTACTATCTCATCAAAATTTTTCGACACAACAAGGTCTCCTCAGTATCTCAGGAAGAACTTGCGCTTTCTTGTCAAGCTCCTTGCTCCATCTCTCGCCCTTGATGCAATTACGACCACTGCATTCTGTTAAACATTTATCTCACTGGAATAAGCAGAATTTAGAATTATTTATGCAGCTTCTGCTGTCATTCGACCCAGGACACCTCTCATCTCATTCTACACTATCTAGCTCTGGACTCTTAGCGCCACTCGTTCTTTGGCAGCTCCACCTTATGATTTCTAGTCCAGGGCTAGGACAACTTCTACGGCTTTATGGTCTCTGCTATGCTCCCATCTCTCTTAAGGGGTCAGGCAATAACACCAACACCAAAACCTAGTCTTTTTTTCGAAAAACTCGAGTTGGCGTTTATGAACAAATGTTTAGAATACGCTATTGCTTCATAAGATGCCTGGCAAACAAAGTTATACAATCGCAACGCAAAAAACATACCAGGCCCTAGATCTATTGGCTATTTGTAATTAAATAAGATCACAATTATAACACGAAAGACAAATACACTAGATGTAGTATCTTGAATGATGATGAAATTTATTGAACTCATCAAAGACAACCCATGAAAAAAAGCGTCGTGTTGCGGAAAGTTTTTTGATAAATCAAAATTCTCCTTCACTAAATGTGATTAATCGTAAAGGTGGTGCAAATTTTCCCGCTGTTTATAGTGTGTTTATTACCGCCAATAAATAATGTCTAATGTAATTTATAACACTTTGTACTTGTGTCCATTCCTGGTTAAATGATGTAATAATGGTTTTCTTGTTACGTGATTGCCTGCCTGTCAGTAATAATTTTTTCATGTTTAATAATACAGGTTGTCTTGATATTTTTATGTTAAACAGTTCATATGTTACACTGGTAAAAACATCTATCCTTTTCTAAAAAAGCTCCCCGGTTACTAAGGAGAGCGAAACGTCAAGTTTACCAATAAAGCTGTCGAAAAAACGACTATATCTGTTTATGCAATGGTAATGACCAGGGACGTGACTACCGTCGCTGCAGCCGGTGCAGTGTACCAGAGCCCCAGCACGAGGGGGCCGCCCGCACTGCTACATTTTATTGTAATATATTTTTGTTAAAAGCTCAAGTAAACTTATTATTTTTAAATGTCACATTTTATCAATAATTTTAATTTATATTTAATCATCTAATTTAATTAAAGGCTTTCTTAATGTATTTAAAGTTTTGATAGTGACGTATGCATTTTAATTTGCTTTATGACGTGATCATACGTAATGTCACGTGATGGTTTCGAGATAATTCTACAATTTTACAACATATTCCAGTAACTTAATTGTGTTATATGCTGCATAACCTATTTACCAGGCTTTGATTTGGTGCTTTGTGACGTAACAGTAACTGTCTGGCTGGCTTATATCGTCGCAAAATAATTAATTAAGAAAATATAGTATCTTCTCGAAGTTGCTAATTTTTTCTGGTAAATTTTACCGCTTCATATAACTAGGTAAATTCCTAATTTGTGCTGTGAATGTAAGCGTTTTGTTGTGTTACTGTTTGCCTATGTGGCTGGAGTTGGAGTTTTGAGGGTTAGTGAGATCTAACGTCTTAGTTTGTGAAAATGGTGATTATTCTATTTGAATAATTAATTTGAATAAGCTACGTTGATTTAGTTCAACCATCCAAGTGCTAAAGGTCATTCTATTTGCGAGTGATCAGATTTGCGATTTCGTTAATAAAATTCTTTCGTTGAAAGAAGTTGTGATTTGAGTAATTGAAAAATCAGGTTTGAACTTTCTATTTGAATCCTTTTTTGCTAGACATACCGTAGTCCTTACGCTCGCCGCAGTACCACTTCGTGAGCCGGAAAAACGATAACAAAGAGAATTAGTTATATTAAACTTTACTAACCATTGTCTACGTTTTTTTAAACTTTTTAGGTTTTGAGTAACAACAATGTAAAACTTTAGTTGACCGCAATTTAATGTGAAAAAAAATTATCAAAGCGGGGCACAAAAGAGACAAGCTAAGAGGAGAAAAGTAGCTGAGGCATTTAGAAACTCTCAGCGATTGAGTTCGTGGCTAACTCGACCAGAAACATGCAAAGCGGATGAGCAAGACGTCAGCATTCGTGAGACAGAATCTACCCCTCAACTAAGGGTCATGACAACTGAGGGTCATGACAGATAGCTCCGCGTGCTGACCATAGGGCAATGTCCTTTTGAGGATAGCAGAATCTGTCACTCACCGTTTGAAGCTAACCTGAGACCAAAGTGAAACCTCTAAAACAAGATATAGATGAAGTACATTCCCCACATAACGATGGAAGGAGGAATGGCCAAACACACGAGCCCTTATCAGGGCTGACCACTCTGATCTCCTTCAATACAGAGAGGTTCTCGAGAGAGAAAGCTGATATTCTCTCGTCGCTGTGCAGAGTAAACAACTGTGCAGTCCTACTGTTACAAGAAACCCACAGAGGACCGACTAGAAACCGACCCAAAATCCCAGGAATGAACTTCATTGTAGAAAGACCCCATGATCAATATGGAAGTGCAATCTATGTGAAACCTGGCTTAGATGTCAATAACACCAACATTTACAGTGACAACAACATGGAAATCCTTTCCATCAACTTGGAAGGCCTCACTGTGACAAGCATATATAAACCACCTAATACGCCTTTTACATACAAAGACCCCCCTTGTCATCAATCTATTAAAATCATAATGGGTGACTTTAATAGCCACGACACAATCTGGGGTTATGATGAAACTAATGAAAATGGAAAAGCAGTGGAAAATTGGATGGATATTAAAAATCTGGAACTGATCCATGACCCTAAACAACCGTCTTCGTTTAACAGTCAAAGGCATAAGCGTGGCTACAACCCTGATCTCTTGTTTGCTAGTCAAGAAATTGCTCCCAACTGCAACAAAATCACCTTGGATGCTGTTCCTCGCTCACAGCATCGTCCCATTGCACTCAAAATCTCACCTTTGATATCCCCTCAAAACACGTACTTCAAGCGTCGATTTAATTTCAGAAAGGCGAACTGGAAAGGCTTTAAAGCTGAAAGTGACAGTCTAATCTCAAGATTAAAACCAAAACCTGAAAACTATGACAAATTTGTCTAATTATTAAAGAAATCAGCTCGGAAATATCTACCTCGTGGATGTCGAATAGATTATATACCTGGTTTAACAAAAGAAACAAAGCTTCTGTATGATAAATACCAGAATAAATTCAAAGAAAACCCCTTCAGTGAAGACACTATCGAACTTGGTGAATCAATCATGGTACATCTCGCAGCTGTACAACAAGAAAGATCGATACACTTTGTGGAGTCAACCGATTTAACCCAAAACAGTCGAAAGGCATGGCATAACATTCGCAAAATCTCTAATGACCCAACCAAACCAAACTCCCAATACGAAGTAACTGCAAACCAGGTAGCCCATGTACTTATCAAGAATGGCAAAACACAAGTAATGAAGAAGCAATCAAAAATCGAAATACCATACTCCAAATACAACACAGACGAACACAAATCTTTACTGTCTGAAGAATTTACCTTACATGAACTGGATGAAGCAATTAAAACCCTTGTGAATGGCAAAGCTACTGGAATAGATGATATAAACACTGAACTCGTCAAACAGCTCGGACCTAACTGTCGAAAATGGCTTCTAAAAATGTTCCATACTTGCATCAGAGAAAACAACATCCCAAAAGTGTGGCGTAAAGCAAAAACTATAGTCATTTTAAAACCTGGCAAGAACCCCCAAGAACCCAAAAATTTTCGACCAATTTTTTTTGCTATGTCACACCTACAAGCTCCTGGAACGAATGATCCTTAATCGCCTCCTGCCTATTATTGATGAAAAACTAATACCTGAGCAGGCTGGCTTTCGACCAGGTCGATCCTGCACAGATCAAATATTAAAGCTCACACAACACATTGAAGACGGTTTTGAGAAAGGAATGGTGACCGGTGCTATTTTTGTAGATCTCAGTGCTGCCTATGACACTATAAATCATAAAAAACTTCTACACAAACTCTTAGAGATAACAAAAGATTCATCTCTGACTAAATTCACACAAACTATGCTTAGCAATCGGCGCTTCTATGTTATTCTAAATGGTAAAAGAAGTAAATGGAGAAACCAAAAAAATGGCCTACCCCAGGGTAGTGTTCTAGCCCCACTACTCTTCAACATCTACACAAACGACCAACCTCTACCAGAAAGTACACAAAGATTTCTCTATGCAGATGACCTTTGCATCACCGCCCAAAACAAATCTCACACCAATATCACACGACAAATATCCCGTATATTTGGGCGTCACAATGGATAGAACCCTCTCCTTCAAAGAACACACAAGAAAACTAAAGGCTAAAATTCAATCAAGAAATGCTCTGCTTTCCAAATTGGCAAACTCTAAATGGGGAACAAACCCTTACACTTTGCGCACAACTGCTTTAGCACTGTGCTTTTCTACAGCTGAATACGCGTGCCCAGTGTGGGAGAGATCAG
This sequence comes from Trididemnum clinides, assembly GCA_963675345.1. Lineage (NCBI taxonomy): Eukaryota > Metazoa > Chordata > Ascidiacea > Aplousobranchia > Didemnidae > Trididemnum > Trididemnum clinides. The sequence goes on from OY776286.1 coordinate 31,170,505, forward strand.
CTCATGCAGGAAAAATCGACTCAGCTCTGAATGATACATGCCGACGAATTACAGGATGCCTTAAACCGACCCCCCTTAACAAGGTGTACAGCTTGGCAGAAATCGCCCCCCCCCCCCAGCATTCGCCGTGAAGTATCCAGCCAATCTGAACGACAAAAATGCAATTTGGACCAACGACATCCCATGTACGGATTGACAGCCGCCCCATCCAGACTAAAATCTAGAAAGAGTTTTTTGAGAACTGTTCCTCCTCTCGACAAGCACATCACGCACCAACTTAAAACACAGAACCTATGGCAGAACTACACAGACAATATTCCAGACCAACATAAGCTCCAAAATTTCCCAGTTCAAGAATCTCTCCCCCCAGGACACAAGTTACAATGGAATAAATGGCGTTGTCTCAACCGTTTAAGATCAGGTGTAGGCAAGACCAAATCTCTTCTACTGAAGTGGGGCTACTTACCCTCCGGCACTGATACCACCTGCCAGTGTGGAAAAGAAAATCAAACCATGAACCATTTGTTAACTTGCGAAAAAACTGGAATAACCTGCACCATGGATGACCTGTTACAATGTAACAGCAATGCTAAAAAAATTGCAACAGCTTGGTGCAACTTAATCTAGCTCAAACGGACTCGAAGAAGAAGACCCCTCAACTTGTTGACGTCAGCATTCGTGAGACAGAAAATTCCGATACTACTAAAGATAGATCAGATGCAAGCAAAAATGACGACTTTTCCACCAATTATTGTAAAGTCAGAGATCAAGAAAGCAATTGTTGCAGCAGGTCCCAAACAACGTGAAGGACCTTTCCATAAAGATCCGCTCCAAATCCGTCGTTCATTTTCAACAAATTGTTACTATTTTGCAACACAATCAAGTCGAAAACAACTAAAATATTTGTTATGTTATTCATCAAGCATGGGAAGGGCCGGATTAAGGCGGGGGCTGATGGGGATGCAGCCCCAGGCCTATCCAAAAATAGATCCACCACTATATCAAGTCCATGAAGTTATAAAAGTTACTGATACGATCACTTTCAAAAAATAATGAAGTTGTAATTTAGAAGTACCATGGGCAAGGCGTTCTCCATTAGAGGCCTCGTGCAAAGCACAAGCGAAACTGTGTCATAGTAGGAAATGCTATTTTAATTGTGTTTTCGTCGGATAAAATGTTATAACCAAAATATAAACATATTTTGACGTCATAATACAAAATATAACATTTTTCCGTAAAAATGGCTTTTTCTAAGACTCTGACGTGTTCACTTATTGAAAGTTATTTCAAAGTTTTGAAAAAAATGCAGACAGGTTTATGCTGGGTAAGAAAAGTGAGGCTAGAAAAAGTTTAAATAAAAGCAAGTATACTTTCTATAGTCCGGTATTTGAAGAAGGAAGCAGATGAAATTTTATCAAATAGTTTAGCTCAGAAGGAAGCAGATGAATAGTTGAGTGAAATCCCAATTTAAGGGAATATGTTCCTTGAAATATTAAATCAAAAATTACTTCTAAATTAATTTACAATAGCCAAATAAAATTCATATTGATTCTAATAAGATTTCAGTTTCAGTTTAATATTTGGTTCGTCTGTAAAGATGCGCATGCAATACAATACTACAATGAAATATGAAGATACGCTCACAAAAACAAAAGTATTTACAGACCAGGAGATACCGAAAAAACCGCCAGATTGTCAAGTCAGGTATCTCCTGAGAATATAAGACATTTTCTTTCAATATGAAAAACATAAAAAAAGATAATTATTTTTTCTCTTTTGTTATTGAAAAATATATCGATATCGATATAAAATGGAGGCACATGTACAAATGATTATTTGCAAATTTCAACTTTTTTCAATTCAAATATTTTCAATATTTTTGAATTTTGAATAATGAAAATGGATTAGATACAACTTCATGGTATTTTTTGCTTAAATAGTATTTATAGTTTTTCAAGGGCGCCTTTAATAATTAGTTTTTGGAAACTACTGCTTAAGAAAAAATTATATTGGAAAAATATATTCAAGGAGCAAATTCCCTTGAATTGGGATTTCTCTCAAAACTAAATTTCAAGTCTATAAATTCAGACCATTTTTGAGTAAACGAAGGTCTAAATTTTACAACAGAAATTTATTACACTGGCCAACAATTTTTTTTTCATTTTCTGTTGCATGAGTTTTTTAACTGATTCTATACAATTTTTGGTCGCTAATTTCAAATTTTGCCATCAGTTTTTTTCTGTATGCTTTATTTTTCCTGCAATCGGCTTTTTATTATTCTCATATGAGTGGTGTTTTGTACATATCTTTTGTACATTTTCGTCCAATAACTAGTCACTGAGTGGTCCTTTGCATAGTTTTATACATTTTTCTGAATCGTTGTCAACATTGGCAGGTTTGCTGGTTGCTACCAGTACTCTACAGGCTTTCTCATTTTCAAATTAAGTTTAATTCAAAGAATTAATCTCATTCAAACATCAACTCAGTTTCAGATTTAAATATGGCTTCTTGTAGTAAAACTAGAAAGTGCAAAAACAAAGCTGATTCATTTTGTTACGTCTGTGGCATCTAAACACTTACTCGTCAAAGACGCAATATATCATTGTTTGTGAAGCGTGTGTGGCATTTTCATGCCCCTTTTAAAATATCCAATGTATATCTATTTTATTATATTGGAAACACCAAAACCCAAGAAAAAGCACATGTAGACTAGGAGAGGACACTTTTTGAGCTGAGTAAAATGTTTCTTTGTCTTGTAGGTCTTTTGTTTAACAGATAAAAAGGTGAAAAGTGGACTGGTGGTTGACTGCTAGAGTCGGTATTCTTGTTTGAACTAGCTTCAAGTGGATAGTATTCGATTAAGTTAACTGTTGTAAAAGTAGTTGTAAGTAGTGAAGGAACTTGTAATAACTGTCTATTTGTTGAAGTGTTTAATTGGTTTTTGAATTGTAGTAACAAAATATTTGATTTTCTTGCAAGCAATTCGTAATTTTTAAATTTTTGTTAGTAGGGGGTTCCGTGATAAACGCGAAAGCACATTAGGGGTTCCGCGATGACAAAAAGATTGAAAAACACTGTTGTACATTCAACACGAGTTCTAATATCTAAGAAAAAGAAACACAGAGTAGTTCGGAACAATAAGCTCAAGCGAAGTAGGTAAAGTAATAGCAATAAATGAAGGTTTTTGTTTTCACAAAATGATGAAGTGTAGGAAAAGGCAAGCTACAGACCCACAAAAGTTAAAAAAAATTGTCAACGGTGGTTTTTTCATTTTTTGTTGGTGGAAGCCGAAGCGGAAGCGATTGAAAAATAATCGCTTCCACATCCCTGATGGAAACCTTAGCTGCAACAAATCACTACTGATATATCATTTGCCTCAGGTCTATTCAAATCCGGCTTTGAATCACACTTCACCAACATTAACCAGGTTACTGCAGATCTATAGTTTACTTCCTTCATCACACAGTAGTTCTTGCAATTCCTATTTAAATCTGGTTACTTGTCGCAATAGGTCTATATAGCAGAGCTGGGCACCGCAAATTTACACTCAATTCCGCAACCGCAAAATTCCGCAAAACTGCAAGAGGTGTTCCGCAACCGCAAATCCGCAAGTTAGCGATAGGTTTGAAAATGATTGAAAAACACTGTTGTACATTCAACACGTACATTCTAATATCTAAGAAAAAGAAACACAGAGTAGTTCGGAACAATAAGCTCAAGCGAAGTAGGTAAAGTAATAGCAATAAATGAAGGTTTTTGTTTTTTCAAAATGATGAAGTGTAGAAGAAGGCAGGGTACAGACCCACAAAAGTTAAAAAAATTATCAACGGTCGTTTTCTCGTTTTTTGTGAGTGAAAGCGGAAGCGATTGAAAAATAACCGCTTCCACATCCCTGGTTCTAATGGAAAAGAACTTTACACAACCGAAATTTTAGTTTATTTATTATGAACAAGATGGAATTGTACCTGGAAAACAGTTCATGAATACTGCTTTCTCCTATGACTACAGTCGGCTCGTACTCGGAAAACAAATTATTCAGGCCACTTTCTCCAATTCTGAAAAACCATCCCAAAAGTATTGTAAATAACAGCCCCGAATTCTACTACTTCACATTGAAGAACGCATTGGTTACACAGCCATGCTGCAGTATCCATCAGCTTTGATAGCACGGTACGTTTATTGAATGCTGCTCTGTACGAATGTGTTGATATAGAAATAGTAATATGATTGCTTGCATTTGTATATACCGTACCATATACCACATGAGATGTGCTGAGGACATCCTACAGGTAAGAATTCGTGACGTGTTAAAAAAAGGGCGAGCGGAAAAGTTTTTAACAAAATTTCGAAAACTTGCTTAACACCTACGTTTACCACACACCGATGGAATTCTAAAGCGTCCTGCTAACAAGGGAATGCTGATTGACATGCCGACCCGTTGGAGAAGTACTTTCCTCATGCTTCGACGATTAGCGGATTTGAAATCTTTTGTTCAGGATCTTGGCTCACATGAATCATACCTTACCGAAAGTGAATGGGCTGAGCTCAAGATGATGGTCGAAGTACTAAAAATACCTCACGCAGCAACAATTTATTTTCAAAAACAACATCTCACTCCGGGAGAATGCCCGCTTTATTGGAGAGAAGTCATGTTTAAATTGGAAAAGCTGGATAACAATTTGACTTGTGCTCTTGCCACCGCCCTGCAATCACGCCAAGAGTTTTTATAGTGGAAAAAGGCTTTCTTGGCAGCTGTTTGAGTAAGTAGTGTTTGTTGACTTAGTTGTTGTGACGACCTACTAACATTTTTTGTTGATATTATATTCAACTCAATACTGGTAAGCGCTTGTGCACTTGATTTTATTTGAGTCGAGAAAAACGACTAATGTATTAGTTATATTAGGATTGACTGACTTATATAACCGTGATATTATCATTTTATTTTCTTTCTTGATAGTTTGATGCTCGATCGAGAATCCTGTTGAACAACCAAGAGCAACTACGCGCAAAGAGTGCTCTTCATCAATTTTCTTACGCATTCAAAGCACTTCAAGCGAAACACGGTGATGGGATTCAAAATTTTAAGAACAGGTTCTCTTTTGTATCAAATTCACTACCAACAGGTTTCCTCGTTTTAGAAAGCCCATTTGCTGCAGTCGTCAAAGGTCTATAACAAAAAACAAGAACGGGTTCGCTGATTATCACGACACTCCAAAAACGGGTTCGCACGAACCCGTGCGAACCCCCTGAATCCCATTACTGGTGAAACAGCAAGAACCGCTCGGAAGATTGAAACTGCCAAATGTTTGGGACATTATTTTCAAATACTCCCTTATTGTACAACCAATATCGCGAATCATTGGCTGTTTACCCTGCACGCAGGTATCCGTTGAACGTATGTTCTTCCACTTAGATCTCGTACTTCGCGAAAACAGTGTCCGAATGGGCAATGAATTAACTGATGCCATTGTGCTTATGCGGACAAATAAATCTGTGTGAAGTTGAAATTATTTTATCTTCGCTGTCTTTTTGATTGTTTGCTTTTATTTTTTCTTTATTTAGTCGTTTTTGCCACTTTCATATCTTTGGTTGCACTTTTTGATTGTAGTAAACGACAAATTTCGTACTGCTGAGGTCAACAGTCGATTTCTCGTTTTTTGTTAATGGAAGCGGAAACGGTTAAAAATTTACCGCTTCCACATTCCTGGATACGCATGCAGTTATACCGGGGTTTTTGGAAGGCCGCCCAGTCTTTAGTCGGTCTGTGGGTGCTTATATTTTAGGTGGACGATTATATGATGCTAATTATTGAGTTAAATACTATTTATTCCTGTCACCTTACGCTATACGTTCAACCTTACGCGGTATGTAGATAATAACTTCTTCATTATTTATTTATTACGGTAACAACTTTCAAATGTCCTAGTCCTCTTACAATACAGTGTGTAGCAACCTAAGCAACTAAAAACCACAAACAGAAAATCGCCAACAACACTTGTTTTTTTCCATGGATTGCCATCTATGCTCAATAGCTATCGTGATAGAAGTGACTAGTCGCCACACGGAGTGCATTCATTTTAACTTGGAATACAGTCGGATGCCTGCCGTTGCGCTACAATGGTGACCCCGACAAAGAAGCTACATCTCCCCCAATGTAGTTGGACGGCGGCGTTTTCAGTCTAGCAAAACAAACCTTCGTCGAGTCGCCGAGCCCTAACGTCATGACCGCCTTCCAATTGAAGTCTTGGCGGGAATCTCACTTACTTCGGCTGGCAAGCCTCACTCTCTCAACGTTGTTGGGGAAGGCATGTTGCGACCTCAGCAACTTCCTCCGTTCTTACGCGCGTGTCTGCTAGCTGCGCGTGCTTGAGGAGGGAAATTGTGTAGCAACCTAAGCAACTACAAACGACAAACAGAAAGTCGCTAACAACACTTGGTCTTGTGTATGGATCGCCATCTACGTTCAGTAACTATCACGATAGATGTGACTAGTCGCCACACGGAGTGCATTCATTTTAACTTGGAATACAGTCGGATGCCTGCCGTTGCGCTACAAGTGTGTAGGTTTTGTGTGCATGTGTAGTGGTTCAAACACAGGGAATAGCCAACTGCCCTATAAAAGCCCGGGCGGTTATTTAGTTTACGCCTTGTTTTCCCAATTTGCCTTTTTTCCAATTTGCCTTTTTTCCAATTAACGGCCCAGCGCGGCCTTCCGAAAAACCCCGGTAGGAACTCAGAAATGTAGTTATAGGAACTTAGAAAATTCTGTAGTAAGAAAGAAAATCTCTTTTTGTTATTGGTCCAAGGGTCGCGTTGATTTAATTGAAAGGCGAAGTAATTGATTTACTCTCTATTGTTCTTATGATTGTAATTTCCATTTCAATTCACTACTAGCAATATAGCTGGTTACTTAGATCTTCAGATATTTTCTCTTGTTAATTAGTAATGGCACTTGTCAGTACCAATAGACATAACTAAAAGCCAAGCTGTTTTGGATACGTTTAAAGTTAGGTATTGGCTATTTTGCCGTCAGTGGCATTTTACGCTTGAAAGCTATTTTACCGTCAGGCATTTGTGATTGTTCAGTTTTATTGATGTATTAAACATGTGACTTGGTTGTTTCTAATTGATTAATTTTTATTGTGAATTAAAAAAACTTGTACCCTTAGCAGCTTAGTGTACACTTTCTTGTACATTCACTTTTCAGGCCCTCTCCAATGTAAACTACCTTTGCTTAAGTACAGTACCCTACCAGCAAAGATTCCAACCTGCAACCATCACATTTGAAAGCAGCTGTACTATGCACCACATCACAGCATCACTCCCACAATTGTAGCAAGTATCAGAGTATGTCTATCTAAATACACTTGAATAGTGATGAAAAAACAGCCACCAAGGGTGATATGTCATCAGTGGTAAAATAGCTACTTTTCTAAAGTTACTGTTTAAAATTGATAGTCATTTATTTTTCTTCAAAAATTATTGTTTTATCAGTGCATTAAGTACTGAGCAGGTTCGAATCAGCCAATACTGGGAACTCATGAAAGATGAAATATTCCACATATGTCAAAGTCAGAGCAGAAAGACAATTTGCTCTTTTTAAGAGAAAATTATTGATGTCATTATTTACTAGCCACATAGTGCTTCTGAGAGTAACAGGCTGAAGTGAGTGAAACAGCTAAAATGACTAAAAATGATTGCACACATATAATTCACTGAAAAGGTAGAAAGTGATTGCAAGAACATAGACATTTTGCATGCACATTCACTGAGTCCTGCATTATTTGGTTGACAATTGCCAGTAATGTTGTTATTTGGTAGATGGTTGTTATGTGGTAATTTCATTTTTCACAACCATGGAAATGTTTTCAGACTTGCGCAAACCAACTACAAGATTTCTGACCTTAACTTTGACATATGATAATTTTCTACTGAAAGTTTCTGGTCTGCCTTGATTTCCAGTGATCTTGTCACAGAAAAAAATCTTTTTTAACAGAAAATAATTTCATTTAGGCTAATGGAAATCTTGGATTTTTCAGAACCATTATAAATACTATAATTTATAATGTAGGCTACAAATAAGATATAAATCATTACCCCGTGTTTTAAGTTATAAATAAGCTACCCTCTTCCACTCCATTGTCATTCCCCTTAACAGCAGAATGTAAATAACATTAATTTATTGTCACCTGGGGTATAGTTTTGTGTCAGCTGAAAATTTGTGAAATATCAAACAAAAAAATAAAATTGAACAAAACTTTTTTTAATGAGATCACTTGTGACAAAATCACCTTGTGACAAGATCAATGGCAATCTCTACCTCAACTTTAAGTCTAACTTTATCCCTAATGCTAGCCACATATATTGTGCACTTTGTGGCAATGATGGCAGTTAACATTTAATTTGATTTGTATACAGTAAATACTGTTGGTGACAAAATCACGCTGACATCAGTGGCACAATGTGCTCAATGAAGGTGGTTAGCATTATTGTTAGGTATTTTCCATGTTTATCTTCCATGCACAAGAAAGTGAATTGCATCACTATATTTTAGATGAGATGTCTGCACTCGCTTTGGAGTTTCCATTTCCAAAATATCTGGGCCACCTGTCTTTCACATAAAGGCAAATGCATCTCATTAAGTGCCTTGCCCAAGAACACAACAAGGGAACTTGCCTGCTTGTTCTTCACAACCTCCCCTAAATGCAGAGTGCCAAGCAGGGAAGCTGTGAATACCATTTTTAAAAATCTTTTGGTATGACTCGATGAGGAGAATGAACCCCAGGTGTATCGACTGCAAAGCAGATGCTTTAACCACTATACCATTGTGTTGGTAAATTAGGGTTAGCATTGACATTTGGGTTAGATTAGGGTTGGTAATGGCTTTAACATATGGGTTACAGTTGGTATTCAGCTATAACATTCATGTTAGAGTTGAAGTAGGAAAAATTTTTGCAAAAACTTACCCAGTGTTGAAATATTAGGGTGACAAACTAGGATCAATAATTTTGTAGTTTGTTTTCAAAAGTCTGAAAACATTTTCTTGCATTGCATGTGGAAAAATCACTGCATGATATAATCACCATGCGATCGAGTAACTGGTAGTTACAAATAGGCATAGACAGGGATAGCAGGTATAATACAGGCATAGTACAGGTATAGTAGGCATAGTAGGCGTAGTACAGACATAGTATGCATATTACAGGCATAGTACAGTCACAGTAGGCATAGTGCAAGCATATTAGGTGTAGTACAGTAGTAATAAGTTAGACATAGTAATATCATGGTAGATGTGCATACGCATAAGTTAGTAGTGGCTGGCATAATACAGGCATTGGATTAGATTGTTGTCATTGATCCCATAAAAAGTATTATTTATTTGCCATCAATTCCAACAGCAGCAAAATAAAATTGTTTCTAGGAATCTGTGCATGAAGAAACCTGCTTGAAGCCTGTACTGTGCCTACTATGCCCGTACTGTGCATATTATGCCTATTTACTGTGCCTGGGCTATATCTACTAGGCTTGTACCATGGGCTACTATGCCTACCATTCCTTTATTTTGCTTACTGTGTCTGCTATGCTTACCATGCATGCTATGCCTTTACTATGCCTATACCATGCCTACTATGCCTGTACTATGTGTGTTTGGTACTACCGCACGTGTAGCACCATCAATCCAGCTAGGTTTGTCATCTAATCATTTAATTTCAATGTTTTTGCTTGGAACTTGTTTGCCAACAAACTTTGCAGGGGAAAACGTTATGTGATATGCACATTATTGGCAGTTACCAACCAAGTAAAATAAATGCAAAATGTCTAAAAGTTAAGGGGAATGTGCTCTCTCTGAAACAAGATGTCTGTGTGTATTTGTGGATGTGTTTGTTTTCTGCTTTTGCTTTGTCACCACTAAAGCATAATTGTGTGAGAGGCTATTTTTAGTTGTTGCCATTCAGTTTTTTTATCCTTTGCAGCTTTGATACAAACATCAGTTTTGCTCAGTTATACTACATACAATATAACTCTGAGTGCTAAACCTGTAGTTGTTCTATTTTAAGTTTCACATTTAGTTTATCGCTCCACAGAAGCATCACTTAATTTTGGAAATGCAAATTTATGTGAATTCTTTTGGAAATAAGAAAAAGACACCAACTAAATAATCCTAGTCAAATGTTTGATCTTCAGATCAACTTAGTTATTAAGAATATTTATAGTTTACCTCAATACAATTATCTAATTTTACCCAATGGAGTGGTACTACTTGTGGCTTTTAATTTTTTTAGCATTTTTTATGACCTGTGGTTTTTCTGTAGTTGTGTACTTTAATTGACTGCTTTTTTGTAAACTACGTTCCAAATTCAGTAATTTCATATCATGGTATGAATTTTTGTATTTTGATAAATCTTTGATTTTGTATTTTAGCATTCCCCATCATAATGATGAAATATAGTGGTATTAAATATCATGAGATATAAAGCATCATTTAATTTTTTAAACAAAAACCTTACACTGTTACCTGATTACTGGCATCAACTATTTTGCTTGAATTCAGTTGAGGCCCATGAGTTAAGGCTATTAGACTAGCTTGGCAGGTTATTATTAGAAATACTGTTCATTTAAATCAATAATGTTAATTTTTGGGGGCGAGGAGGAAGGCCAAAACATTTTTGCTAAACTTTAAAGTTGGTAAATTAATCTCTGTCAAGTATCCAAAACAATCAAGCTATTTTTGAGACCAGCTTTCGCATCGATATCTTTACAAAATCGATTTACAAAAGTGAGTTTGGCTAATGAAATTGAAGTAAAGTTGGTTTTGCTCTTACTAGTTCAGACAATACTTTTATTGTTTCACTGTTTAAGTCATTAAACTTTTTGTTAAGACTTTTTCCAGTACTGGTATCAACTTTTTTATATTGTTTTTTGGTATGTACTCCATTTTCTGGTTATTTCTTTTTGTCGTTTGCAACTATAAAATAAGTAGCCTAGGTTCCAAAAAGTATTCTGGGTATATGTATTGACTTATTTACTCTACATGCAAATTAAGTTTTATGTGCTTTTATATCTTTCTTGAAATCTTTTTGTTTTGCAGTGTACTCTCTCTGTGCTGTGCACTTAAAAGTTCATCAAAGTCAAAGTTGTTGTTAAATTTTCTAAAGAAAACTTGATTGCCATACTCAAACAAATCATTTCCTTCAAGCACTTTTGTGAATTAGTTTGGCCTCAATAAGTCACTTGGTAACAACATTTTGCACTATTGTTGTTTGGTTCCTATACCAAGAATTGTCAATAGCCTATATAATAACGTTATAAAACTTTGACTTTACTGTATCTTAAAAGTATGCTGAAACTGCTTAATGATTATAAGATATGTTTTCACTGAAAATGTGTGACTTTACTATAATTACAGTATTTTTACGTTCCTAACGCATCAAAATTGGTTTTGTCAAATACCCATCATCTAGCTTAAAACGGGTGGTTATAAATAGGCATAGTACAGGCATAGTAGGCATAGTACAGACGTAGTAGGCATGGTACAGGCATAGTAGGCATAGTAAGCATAATAATAGCATGGTGGATGCGCATACACATAAGTCAGTAATGGCTGGCATAATGCAAGCATTGGATTAGGTTGTTGTCATTGATCCCATAAAAAGTATTATTTATTTGCCATCAATTCCAACAGCAGCAAAATAAAATTGTTTCTAGGAATCTGTGCATGAAGAAACCTGCTTGAAGCCTGTACTGTGCCTACTATGCCCGTACTATGCATATTGAACCTGTACTATATCTACCATGCATGTACTATGCCTACTATGCCTGTGTAGTACTACCGGCTTAATACCAACAGTAAATTGCGTCTTATAAATTTGTTATAGCCTTGACATATAGCAACTTTGAGCTGACAAAAAGTAAAATCTCTAGCAATGCAAAAGTTGACATCCTTGAAACATCTCAACCAAATCCTGCAAATTGGTGTCGTTTTTCTTTTTTTGGTTGGAACAAGCTCTTTTTTATTGGTAAAATAAAAGTTCAGCACTGCAATGGAATTTGATGTTCTTTCTTGAATCACATACTACCCAATTATGTTTTTGTTTTCTACAACTAGGTGTGTGTCCGAAATTTTGCTTTATGAGCAAAAGATTAATTTTATCAACTTAATTTTCCTGACAAAATAAAAAATGGAATGCTGAATTTAATATTACTGTTCATGTCATAATTTCACACATTTTTGAATTTTTATGTCCAATTGAGAAGGTATCTTAAGGCATGCTAAGCACCAATATAATTGGTGTCAATTATAACCAATGTAATGTGTTTAATGAGGTGGCAACTGATTTTAATGATGGTTTGGTGTTTTTGCTTTTTTCTTTGAAGTTTGGAATGTCTACTAGTTATGTTGGCAAAATATAAAATCACTCAAAAACAACAGTACCTATACAGACAGACAAATTTTTGTCCATAAAACGCAAGTGTGCAAGGCAGAAAATACGACTTTTCAAAGGCACCTGATATGGACCAGGCTGCAGCTGACAAAGTCCGTGATAAGCATGATGTTCTGCAATGTTTACTGTGATGAAGAGTTAAGATTTGACCACACTGTGGACGTGAACTATTTAGAATGACGTGCTAAGAACCAATTATACACTTGAATACTGATTATGTTAAGCAAAAGTAATTTAGTATTGGCACATATTTTCAAATATCTTCCTGCTTTGGTTCTAAGAAGTACTGCTGTACGAAAGTATTATGGTATTTTCCTTCTCTGTAAACAACAGCATTCTGCAATCTGACAGTGGAAAGTACAATATTTCAAAGTAGTGGCATAGTGAATGTTGTAGGAAAGCCATAGAAGTAGTTCGTGTGAGTTTGTTATGCTTGTGTGAGGCCTGTGTCTTGGATGCTTCTGCCCTTCACATGGTATCCGGATGACTGTACAACCTTTTATTTTCATGTTTTGAGTGTTGCCCAATGAGATTGTTAGCTTTTGGTAAGCATGTTGGGCTGCTTGGCCTTTGCCTCGTTAATCGACATTGTAGCAGCAATACAAGGTTAAATGTGCAAGAGTTTTTTTCAACCACTAGCAGTTCATAAAAAATTTGAGAAGCTTTGTGGATGTGACAATGCTCAAGCGCATAATACAAATTGCATTATCAATTGTTGATTTCTCCAAAACAAGTGTATTCTATTTTTGACAAGTAATATAGCAAAAATGCTGCTGAAACCGCTACCACTGCTGATGGCATTGAACTTTTTGCAAAAGAAGCTTCTGATTTGGTTTGCAAATGCCTGTTGTAGAAAATTAGTGTTTTTGTCAGCAGGCTGTCCGAACTGTAAAATCTAAGGTGTTGAAAAATAATACTCTCGCCTCACATCTCTTCAAGTTATCTCTAAAGTGAAATAGAAAAGACCAACATGAATACTGATTGGGAGGTGTAAGAAGAGACTTCTGGAGTTGCAGACTTTTTTGCCAATTTGCAACGTAATTTTCAGTATCAACCCTGTTAAGTGCTCACTAGTAATGCTACAAGATGCATCCTTTAAGTCAGTGGTTCTTAACCTGTGGGTAATTACCCCCAAAGGGGTAATTTGGCATTTTAAAAGGGGTATCATAAATTTTCAAAATAAAAAAGAAGTAACTTCCATGGCAAACGTTATTGTGCGCTTCTACTCTAAAAGTTTCAATATGTTTCACTCATCACCATGCTATCTGTGATGTCATAGTGTAATGTTAGAACTAGAGTGTTTCATAAATATCTGTTTCGTAGACAATTGACGGTATAGTCCAGTTAGTGATAGGCATCATATGCACGAGGTAGCATTTGTTAACTTTTGCGGTAGCAAGGCTAATTTAGCCCCAAGAATTATTAAAATGCTTCCAAAGAAACGAAGTTACAAAGAAGCTTTTCTTAACTTTGGTTTTATGAGTGTTATTGAAAATTCTATTGAAAAGCCATAGTGTGTGATTTGTTCTATAGTTCTAACTCAGGAAAGTATGAAACCAAGCAAATTGAAGCAGCATTTGGAGTCTCGCCATGGTGAATCAGTAGGAAAATCAGCTGACTGCTTTAGGCAAAAATCTGAGCTTTTGAAAAATTGTTGCCTCGATTCTGGGGGAATGTGGGCAAAACAAAACAAAGCAGTATTGGAGGCATCATATCGCATCACCTTCCACATTGCTCAGGCAAAAAAGTCTCTAACAATCGGTGAAGAACTCATAAAGCCCTGCCTCATTGAAGCAACTACTCTAGTACTGGAAGGGGAAAAAGCCAATAAGTTAAAAGAAATCTTGCTCTCCAACGACACTGTCAAAAAACGCCTTTCTGAAATGAGTCAAGACATTTTGTTACAAGTGGTGGAAGAGGTAAGGTCTAGCCTACTATTTTCCTTGCAATTGGACGAATCCACTGATATTTCATCCTGTGCCCAGTTGCTGGTCTATGCTCGCTACATCTTTGAAAACAATGTAAAAGTACAATGTTTATTTTCTGAACCACTTTCAATGACATAAAGAGGAGAAGATGTGTTTAAAATTGTGAAAGATTTTTTTGAAAAGCACGCACTTGATTGGAAACAACTTGTTGGCGGCATGTGTACAGATGGTGCTCCTTCTATGATTGGTTACAGGTCTGGTTTCAAAGGATTAGTCACCAGTGTTGCTCCTCATGTATCATTTACTCATTGTGTGATTCATCGCTTTGCTTTAGCCATGAAAACTCTCTCTTCTGGACTTCAAGAAGTGTTACAAGATGTAGTGAAAATTGTAAACCATATTTCTGGAAATGCAACAACATCAAGGCTATTTGCAGCGGATTGTGAAGAAGTTGGGTGTGATTTTAAGTTCTTTTGCTGCATACGGAGGTAAGGTGTTTATCTCGTGGTAAAGTCCTGAATCATTTGCTCCAGCTGCGAGAAGAAGCTGCTTTTTTTCTTGAAAATGAACGATCTGCAAAAGGAGTAAATATGCACAACCAAATGAAAAGCAATAACTTTTTGCTGATGGTGGCTTACATAGGGGATTTTTTCTCAGAAGTGAATTTCCTTAATTTAACTTTGCAAGGAGGTCGTCAATGGTTGCATAGGACACGTGGAACTGTGTGAAAGATTGACAGAAAAAGGCGACACAAGTATGTTTCCTAATTTGACAATGCTCTTGCAATCTAACTTAAATATGAAATGCAACTTCACTCAAGATATATCTAGCCACCTGAATGCAATAAATATTGCGATTGATTGGTATTTTCCTGGAATTGAAGAGCGACATAATATTTTGTGGATTAAGCAAGCCATTCTCTGTTGAAGAAAGCTCTATCTGTGATGATGATATGGTAGCAAAAATAGAGTTTCTTCAACTGTGTGAAGATTCAAGTCTTAAGACTGACTTTGTTGGGGTGGATATAGGAAATTTTTGGGCTGGCCTTCAAAATGAATATCCCATCCTTTCAAAAAGTGCTCTGAACTTTTTGATTCAATTTTCTTCAACTTATTACTGTAAAGTGGGATTTTTCGCAATAATATCTATAAAGACAAAATATCAAATCATGCTTGAGATTGATGATGATATGCGATGTTGTCTCTCCTGCACTCAGCCTAGATTTGCATGCTTAGTAGCTAAAACGCAGTATCAACCTTCCCATTAACTGCGTTTGAAATAAACCTTTGAATGTACAAGAAATAATGACTTTGTTTTTCTGTGGGTTTATTTTGGATTGCTAGCTATATTAGTTGATGTTTTTCTAAAAAGGAGTAATTGATATCCATTGAAATATTTTGGGGTCAACAACAAAAAAAAAGGTTAAAAACCACTGCTTTAAGTAATGCGATTTAAAGGATGCATCTTGTAGCATTACTAGTGAGCACACTCTTTCATGGTAATTTAGATTGTGAAGACCTTTTATTTTGGGGATTTCTCTTCAGCAATGAGTAAATTTGAGTGGGGGATCTATTTACAAAAAAAGTTTTTGATTTTGGGTTGACACTTTTTGAATTCGTCCCAAGGTTACAAACCATAATGACAGCGGGTATGAAAAAGGTTTTCCTTTTTTCAAAGATGCAAATTGATTGGTAACTGTTGGCTTAGTAAATTTTGAGATACTTAGAATTGCTACATTTTTCTCATACTTGAAGATAGCATGACACGATAGACTTGAGTGTCAGAGTTGTCATTGACTGTTAGTTGAGCTTAGAGCGAACATGCTCAGCAAACGGCCCGTGTGCTGCATGTGGTAAATTCCTTTGGTGCGGCCCACCAGAAATTTGAACAAATGTTGCAGTTCAAACAAAATCCTGTTTAGACGTGTAGTTGACAGGAGCTTAATCGGATGAAGTAGGACAATAGTATTTATGTTTGCTTACAAATTTATAGCTAATAGCACAATTTGCGTTCTCCAAGCCATACTTGGTAGGTGTGGATTCAATGTTTTATATGAGCTACAAGAGGTTTGCCATTTGTCTGTTGAAGGTTTATTTCCCCCTCAAAAAAAAGGTTTTTGTGTTTGCTTTCAGACCAAAACAGGTAATAGAACCTCTCTCTGAAGTAGCTGGCCTTTAAAAAAATTCTTCAATCATGAATGCTTTGACATCAAAATTACTCGCTTGTGCTTGTAAATGTGAATGCGACTTCCAAAAGTGCATCAGGAATTGTGCCTTTTTAGATATGATAGCCCTAATTTGTGAATAATAGTGTCGGCATGTGGCTCACGGAAAAAAATAGTTGGTTTTTCTATACCTTTTATACTGAGTTGTGCATGCCTGGCTCAAAGCATTAATTGCAGCGTCATGACCAAGTGGAACTGATGGGAGCATTACAGCTCGTGTTTTGGACTCAAATTACAGCTTATTCCTAATGCGCCGGCCCCAACAACATGATGGATAACTGTTGATCTAAAAGTTGCAAAACTATCAAACTCTTTGTTTTGTTTGTGTTTGATGTGTGAAACAATTTTGCATTATTTTATTTCCCGTTGTATTTGCAGATTAATTTTCCTACTTAGAACCATATAGTGTATAGATTTAAAGATAGGCTGAAAGAGTTTTTGGTATTGACTGTGGGTGTGTTGTAAGATTGCTCTGATTCCATTTTCTTTGGCATCTTGTTCAAGGCTGCAACAATGTCAATATCGACTGAAGATGAGTTAGATGCCAGACTAAAAAAATTGTATCCTGCAGTTGATGAAAATGAAACTCCATTACCACGCAAGTGGAATAGCAAAGACAAATTTAATTACATTGCACTTTCACAAGACAATTTGAAAGTTGTTTATAAAGGTCAGGGGAAAACACACAGAGATGCTGCATCTGTGCGTTCCAATCATTTTATTCCTGTGTCGTGTGGTCTTTACTATTTTGAAGTGACTGTTGTAAGTAAAGGTAGAGACGGTTACATGGGCATCGGTCTCTCTGCTCAAGGAGTTAACTTGAACAGACTACCTGGTTGGGACAAACATTCGTACGGCTACCACGGTGACGATGGACATTCGTTTTGCGCCACTGGTACTGGGCAATGCTATGGACCAACTTTTACCACTGGTGATGTTATTGGCTGTTGTTTAAATTTAGTTGATTATTCATGCTTTTATACAAAAAATGGCTTGCACATTGGCACTGCTTTTCGTGATCTACCTCATCTTTCATTGTTCCCTACTGTTGGATTGCAAACCCCAAATGAAGAGCTGCGAGCAAATTTTGGTCAGCAGCCATTTGTTTTCGATTTCGAAGATTATTTAAAAGAATGGAAAAGCTCTAGCAAGTTGGCTATCGATAATTATGTTTTGAAAGACGAATATGGTGATATCCAAACTATTTTGCACAAGCTAGTTTCTAGTTACATGATGCACCATGGCTATGTTGCCAGCACCGAGGCATTCAACAACAGTATCCGACAAGGCATGGACCACTCAGAAGAAATCACATCCATTAAAAATCGACAAAAAATTCAAAAACTTGTTTTAATGGGAAGAATAGGTGAAGCAATTGAAACAACAGATCAATTTTTTCCTGGGTTATTAGCTAAAAACCCAAATCTTTTGTTTTTACTCAAAGTTAGGCAATTTATTGAAATGATTAATGGAACAGACAGTGAAGTAAGAAACTTGACTCGTAAATTAAGTGCATCTTCAACGTATACAAGCCCCGTGACCAGCCCTAAACATCCACAGTGGAACAAAAGTGCATCAAATAGTCCCGTATCTAGTCATAATGGTTTTTCTCCGCCTTCTCAACTTGGCAGTTACCAAGGCAGATCAGCAGAGCAAAGATTGTCTGTTCCATTACCAAATAGCAATTCTTTACCGCCTGTTGATGCTTCGAATACGGATCATTCACTCAAAACGGTGAGCAGCTCTAGCAGTGATTGTGACATGGAAACTGATTCGGAAGAAGAAAGAAACGCCAAAGGTGATGCCAGCAATGGCATCGTTGCAAACGGCGTTAGCATGCATGAAGACTCGGCCCAAATTGAAGCCAGCGAGGATCGGTTGACATCTTTGAAGTTGTGTGGCAATAATCGTCTTGCTATTGAGCGAATGCTTCAGTTTGGACAGCAGTTGCTTATTTTGTCTAAAGAGATCAAGCCCGAAGAGGTAAGGATAAAGAATCAAAAACTATTACAAGATGCTTACAGTTTACTTGCATATACTGATCCGTGGAATTCGCCTGTTGGCTATCAACTTAATCCAGTTCAACGTGAACATATTTCTGCTGAATTAAACAGTAAAATTTTAGAGTCGCAAAATTTGCCTAAAAAACCACCGTTATTAACTATGATAGGTCAAACTCGGTTATGTTTACAAAAAATGCTTTCTTCCAAGATTGGGTCAGCAGCTTTTGTATCAATGGAAGACTACTTGTGATGTTTTGTGCCATATAGAGCGATTTGTGCTACGTCTGACAGTTTAGCACGAATAATATTTTGATTATGTGTTTAGTTAAATTTTTTTTCTAACTTTGTTAAACAATACTTCAGGCTATTGTCATTCATTATTATTAGACCAGTTTATGCTGCTTATCGTAGCTAATCCGACGAAAGGATGAATCAATGCCACTTAACTGTGGTAGAAAATGCTATATTGGTGCAGTTTAATGCATTTGCATGGGCCCACTTACATTGAATCACTCTGACTTTGTAAATGCCCTTTTCTGGTGCATTGTAAACAAAACTTTGACTTTTTTGAGTATATCTATGATCGTGGAGGCACAGGTGCCCATCCACTACCGGACTGCATTCTGGATGACAGGGATGTCGCGCACGGTGTGTAATTTAGGCATCATGTCGAAGATTAGCAAAGTAAAAATTTGCTTTGAACAGCCTGTCGTGAGTTCAACCACATAAATGGATCTCAGCTTTTTTAATATTAGTAGAGGGGACTCGAGAGACTCATGCGCAATGGAAAGCTGACCCAGAAGAACAGCAGTGCTGGTCTTGTTATTGCCTGCTTGGTATCAAAAGTGTTTAATTGTGTCAATTTTCATTTGAAAATCAAGTTCTTGCGGTAGTGCAGTAGATAACGTATTTTTCTACGCTGCAGTTTTTGTATGCTGAGAAGTTTTCACAAATTTACAGGCTATGTCTTATCTAATTTTTAACTTAGTCATTTGGTGGTGATGCGGCTATTTGATAATCGCGTAAATTGTAATGTGCACGAAATAGATTTCCCCGTAAACTGCAGGTAATTTTTGAAGTTCAATTAATGAATGCTTCAAGCGCTTTAGTGTGTTGTTTGAATAAGGCAATGAATCACGGACGTGTATGCGTTTGAATACGCCAAAAACGATGTATTTTTTCACTCAAATGGCTTCAATTGATAACTCAAACAAACTAAGAAATGTGTGGCCGAACCAAAACCGTATCCCTGTCTTGTTTCCTATGTTTTCAGCGTTTTAGCACGTTGCTTTATCGCGTTTCTACCTTACAGTAGTTACTGTGAAATGTCGGATGTCAGTGCTTGCTTGAAACAGAATACAGCACATTTCAATACATAAATAAATATTCGGTAATGGTACATCGTATTGGTCGCTACTGGATGAAGGCATTGTCTGGGTAATCACCATCCTCAATTTCACACCGAATTTGAACAATTCATTATTGATATAAACTTCGCCGTTGGTGTTGAATTAAAGATTTGTTTTCCCAATGCAAGTAATATAAGTAACTATTCGCATCTAATGCTGCCGATTTTGCTTGCTCTGCCTTCATCGTAGAGTCCTGTGTTTAAATGCTGAAGTACTTCCACTAGCGCATTTCTTTTTGCATCAATAATACGAATTGCTTTCGAAACCGTCAACAATTTAATACTTCATGTTTTAATACATTCACCGACTGTATGCTAAATGTGCTACATCTATATGTAGTGTGATGTGTTTATTTAGACGAACGACTAGGGTGTTATATATAGCATCAGTGTTGTTGTAAGTGCTGTTGATAAAACTTTGTCTTGACTGTACTTGATACACTAGGATTACTGAACTGTTCTATTGGAAAGCAAAAGTTTTATTCTATTCTGATGAATAATAAAGACAAGATTAGGGGAGGGCCAAGACTTCTAAAAGGGTTTCATAGAGTCTTATCCATATCACATATTTCGTACGTCGACATTGCATCATGGTCATTTTATATGCTTAAGTTCTAGATGTTAGATTGTAGTGAATTGTTTGTTATGATCTGTTTGTTACTTACTGTTTGCATTGTACAGTTTACGCTTGTACAATTTGATAGCGTCTTAAACATCACAATTTTGATCCGTCACTGAATACGGTATTGCCCTTCACTGTCTTTCCAATCACATACCGAAAATAAAAAACTTAGGCAAGCATTTGGATGAGTCTATTCTGAAAATTTGTGCGTAGCTTTGTGCCCAAACAGAATAATGTAAAGAAATTTTTCTTTGACAACAATGCTTTCTTAATTGTGAAGATGTCTCCATGAGGACATACTGCATTCTGCCACGGATCAAAATTGTGATATTTTCGACTCTACCATACAATTTATGTTGATTGTGATCTGAGGCTTGTTCGTTTCGTTCAGCAAATAGCTGAGAACTATACAATGCTGTTTTTTTCAATCGTGGGCATATCATGTAGCATTGGCAATTGGATAATGTATGCTTCCACGAAACCGTTATTGTGTGCTATTGCCTGAATGCTTTCTTGCTATTTTAAATATAGATAAAATAATGCTAATGTTGATAAAATCAATCGGAAAGACTTCTTAATGCCTTTAGTGAAAGGTAAGCTTATGCTACAGTGTTTATTTTTAACAATCCACGTCTTCAATGTAATCTGTCTCGAGCGTAATTTCTGACCATGGTCTTGATTTATGATTGCTTAATATCTGTTTTCGAATTGTTTTTCATCTAAAATGCTGATTCGGTGTAGGAACACATCGCCTAAATCCATAATAACCGAAATAATGATTAAGTATTTCTAAGTTATATTTTGCCTTACGGAAATTTTAGCCAAGAGCCTTTAGATTTCATGGGCTTTAGTAGAGAGTCCTTGTCTATTTAAGTAATGTCCTGTCTCTTATTGGAAACCGATACCAATTTATTTAGCATAAAATGAGGCCAAGCTTTGAGTGTACTTTATTTTTATCGACTTTTAAGTCGCAACGGATGCGCTTCTGCAGTGGTAGCAGTTACGGTTAATGAGAATTACAATAACGTTATTGTTATAACCTCTCAGTGAAAGAAGTTTGAAGAAATTGAAGGTCAAAAAGCTTGTTGACTTGAAAGATGTCGAACACCCATAATGGTAAGCAGTAAGAAGCATTGGACCAAACACGCTTTGCGATGCACTTATTAATGGCAATGTACCATCACGTGGGAGGTGCTAGAGTAAACATGGTGTGGTTTTGCACTTCCTATGTGATACGTTATTGCCGCTGATGTATGCATCACGAAATCTTTGATAAAACATTTTTGTTTTCAAAGTTATGTTAGTTACTCAACCTTCGGTAAATAACAAGTTTGTAATTTGTGGTGTATAACTTGGGCATCTCCAGTAAGTAACAAGCTTGTAATTTATGTAATGTGTGATTTAAATACACGTAGCTTACTGTGAAAATTCAAATGATCTGTGATCACTACATGAAAGGCCAGCCGTGCCTCATTGGTTTAGAATTGTGACGCTGCTCACTCAGCATGTCCAAGTGGCCACATAAAAGATACCAATGCCAGTCCCCCTCTTTGGTGGTAGGGCTACCAGTTTGCAATTTCTATTCATGACTCGTTCAAAATAGACTGCCACTTTTCCTATCCTAATCTTGATTAGGTTTGCTGTGTGAACCGTAATCAAAATTCTTCGTACCGTGACCTCATTTCAAGGGAAAGGAGAGCGTAAACAGCAGCAACAACATAGAAGGTCGGCTGTTTGGTGCTAATTGGAAGATTGCAAGCCGTCGATGCTTCCCGCGTAGTTTCTTTTAATCTTCTTCGGTTGAAACATTTCCAGCTTACGTTGTTTTGCGTGCAGGTTTTTTTACTCCCTTTTTTTGATCACAGGCGTACTTATTGCACTTATTCATGACGATGGCCAGGTGGGAATGCTGTGGAAAAAGTTTATGGAAGATATGTTTACAGTGGAACTGCCTGAAAACTACAGGTTTGCTTGATTTTCAATGTTACCTAATACTTACAGGTCTTTGTATGTTGGCAGATTTTGTGTTACTGTTGATATAAAGTTAGTGGAAATGACCTAGGAATACCATCTGGTACCTTCTATGCGTGAAAAATTGCATGTTGAAAAAAATCGAGACAATAGAAGAATGGCTTTATGTGCTTGGCGTTATAAATGGCGTAGGGTCGTTCCTTTGAAAGGTTTTGGACGCCCACTGTTGGCAGTCTAAATGCATCTTCGGGATGAATTTTATAATGGAAATTGCAAGCTAGTTGGGCTAACAGTCTGCAACTTGCATTCATGACTGTTTCAATGTAGAGTGCCGTTTCTCCTAGTTTGCTTTTGATTGGGTTTTCAATGCAAACCGGGATAGCTGTTAAATGCCGTGCCTACGTCTCGAGGAAAAGGAGGTAAACAACAAAATGAATGAATGTGGTTTTCTGTTACGCAATTATACCTAGGCTTGACGCTCTTATCCGTCCTTGGTAAATTTGAAGTGCATGTTTTGTGTTAGGGATATGGGATTGGATGTGGAGTGCTTTGGTGTGACTGAGATCAACGATGAACAAGTTGAACGCATTGATCAGTGCTCCTGGAAGTTGTTTCTATTGTCGCAAGCAATGCTTGATGATGTAAAGAATTCAAAGGTGAAGTCAGGCGTGTTGTTTTTGCTCATTTTATGTGGAACTGAATGTTATTGATGCGGTGCGTACCCATCACTAAGCATTTGCTTTGCCATCTGATTTTGATCAGCTTGATAGCTTATCAATTTCGGATTTTTTCTCTAAGAATGAAAAATCGAAGTATATGCTGTTTGTGCTTTGCAATCTCGCAGTTACTGCAGTTAAACGATGAAACGACCCAAAAGTGTCAAATCCAGCAAAAAACTTGGGGAATTTACGTTTTTAAACCACCTTGCGCTACCAAGATATCACAGTAACAGCATGCCACTGGGTTTCCTAGTTTTAAGGTCGTCTTGACCACGTTCGTTTATGCAAAAGAAAAGAAGTGCCTTATTTTCTCTGCTGGCGTTTTATCATTTTTTGTTGTTTTTGGCAAACTTTACATGTGTGCAGTCAATTGAGAGAGTGCTGTGAAGGTCAGTTACTGTCAACAGTGTTACATCAATTCAGTAGTTTAGGTTTCGATTTGACCGATTGAAAACGAACATGTCGGGGGGCACCTATTGCTGATTATAAATCTTTATTTAGCAATTATTCATTACCTTGTTCATACTAGGCTGAATTGTGAGTTTAAAAATTTTGAAGCACAGCTCTAAATTGCTTTTGTTAGACGTTATGGAGCCAACAGTGACAACGTGCTCAGGCCACTGAAGACCATTGCACATTTTTAAATCATTGTTTACTCGACTCAGTTTCATGTGTTACCCTTCCCATTACTTCTTTTTGTCGTCATCATCGTTTGGCATTGTATCCGCCAGCGTGGGCTGAAGGTTTATTCTTTATCCTTTATTCCAGGCGGTGCCCAGATGAGAAACTGGCATTGGCGTTGTTCAGCCAGTTTTGGGAAATTTCATCCACAACAGTCAAACTTTTTAATCCAATCGGTGCTCAATGTAAGAGATACGTTAGGATTATGTGGTCTGCGGTGTGTTCAGTTTCGCCACGTTCGCAAATTAGTTAAGGAGAAAGACCACATTTGTGCATGCAAGACTAATCCGTCCAACAGCAATCCGAAGACGGTTGAGTCGTGCCCAGGCAGTCTGGGTAAGCTCAATTTCAAGGGCTTAAACTAACTCTGGGAGTGAAAACAGGGAGTTCAGATGAGCTTTCCAAGTATTCCGAGGTATATTGGAAGTCTTATTTAAGCGGCCGAGCGAATATCAAGAGCAGAGATGATGTTCAGTAATTTTTGCGAAATGGACAGGAGTGAATTTGTAAATTTAATCTTTCTTTCCATACATTCGGTGGTCTGATAAACCTATGTTACTACACTTAGTGAGGGTCGTGGATGATTCGATTTGACTGGGAGAAAGCAGATCCAAAGTGGCAAAGCCCGGTATGCTAGATGCCTGCTCGAATGGGTGAGGACTCTATTGGTGTAGGACGCAAGCATCCAGTGACTATCGCAATTCGTCATTCGTTACACTCTAAGTGAGACAGTTGCTTTCGCTACGACACCAGACTGGTGCGCAGTGCTCAGTTGTTTAGCAAACTGAGAAAAGGGCAGCTGTTGGGGAGGTTTGGCCATCAACTGCCCAACCAGAGCCGTAAAGTCACCTTAGCAGTGCAACAAGCGTTATCAGTTTTTTCCGCAGTGTCTCAAGGTTTCGGTGAGCGTGAGTGTCTTCTCCAACTTTAAATCAAGATAGCTTCGGGCAGGGCTTAACGGTAGCGAGTTGCCAGTGATCTTAACTTTAGGTACACGTTTGGTCTCTTGGTTATTCCAGTGAAAAGCCTTCGGTACCGTATTTGTTTGTGAGCTTCAATCTCTATCTGCGGAGGTGTGCTGATAGCGTGGTCAAGTCTCAACTTGTTCCTCTGAAGTGATTGCCAATTTCCAGCAGAGTGTATCAATACCAAGTCAGCAACGCAAGCATATTGCCAGCTGTTAAGGCAGGTCGATCGTGAATATAGATGAAAAGCAACTGGATAGCGAAGTCCAATGTTCGACGCCGCTTTTAATGCGCCTCAAGGCTGGTTTCCATTAGGCGTAGATTGCAGGCGTAGCGTGAAAAATTCTTTGTTAATAATAAGCGCGCTCGCTCCGGGCATAAAACTAAATAGAGAAACAAAGAATTTTTCACGCTACGCCTGCAATCTACGCCTAATGGAAACCAGCCATCAGTCTTCTTTGTTTGCTGTCGCCAGTGGTAAGGGTGAAACTTCTGTTGCGGAAAAGGTCCTTGATCATACCAATCATGTTCTTGTCTGGCAGGAGTCGTAGCAAATTACAGGTGAGGTCACGGTGCCACGGGGTGTCACAGGCATTCGTGTGGTCGACCAATCCGACTTCGGCTGACTTTTCTGCCAAAGAAGCTATCTTTTATGTACTACGTCAGCAGGGTAACCTGACCTGCGGTTGACCTTTCGCGTCGAAACTCACCCTGCTCTGTAGTTGGTATTGGGCAACAATTAGCTCGATGCGGGCGTATATAAGCCTTTTAGAATTTTAAAGGGGTCGCATAGCGTCGAGATGGATCGGTAGCTCTTATGGTCTCCCTTAAGTTTATCGGATTGGGGATAGCGACCACAAGCACTTGTATCGAGATTTTGGGAATTTTGAGTTGAATTAAGCAGAAAGAGACGAAGCTTCGTAGCCAGAACTTCAGAGTTGCCCCAGCACGTATTGATTATAATCAATAATTATTAGGTCCGGGCAGATAGAGTCTTGGGCCGGTAGCTTTTCTCGTTTTAGGTACTGTGTTGTAGAGCATCAGCAAATTCTTGGACTGTATAGTACCAATAGACATTTATTAGATTTGATGTTGGCGATTTGCAAAGGTCAGACGCTTTATTCGCTACAAGTCTTGAAGACTCGCAATGAATTACCTTGTGTTGCCCATTTTTATTCATCTGGTAAACAATTGAATGGGCTGAAATGGGACATTGATAAAGGGGTTATTTTGATTTATCTGTAAAGTTGATTAGAATGCACCATGCTTTGCGGCTAATGTCTTACGTCAACAGCTTGGACGGCCTTTAATCATCGGCCTTTTCTCAATGCAAGCAGGGTTGTGGCTGCGCTGCCATAGCTTGATTGTGCAGAAAAGACATTTGTTACAGGCTTTTAGACTCCACATCCCAACATGGTATGGATTTGTCTGAATGACGGCGTAGAGTTAATGCTTTTGCTGCTTTCTTGATGGATTGTAGAAGCCCTGGTATGCTCAGTTACATTGGGTGAGCTAGAAGCTTGCAAATTCTTGCGATAGTGTGTATGCTGGGTCTTTGTAGCGGCTCCAGTTAGCTTTGCGAAGGTTAGTCGCTAAACACGCTTGCTTTCATTGAGCAAAGCAAGCTTGCTGGAGTGATAAGCGAAGATCGATGTTGCGACCTAGAAAACTTTTCTGAAATCTGTCTGTTCGGTGAGCCATTGGCAAGGCTGGCACTTACGAAAGCCAAGTCCTGTTTTGCGACAGTATTCCAGCGACCCGAGAAAAAACTTGCCGTATCCTTTAGAGCAGGGGTGGGCAATTGTTTTGGCGTGCGAGCGGCATCGCGGTCACGTAAGCTAGCTGAAGGATCGCACCTTTTTTACAAATGCATTGATATATTATTCTAATTGATTTGCATTTTAAATTTGGTATAGCATTAAAAGCCAGCAATTATTAGACAAATGAATCAAAGTAGTTTTATTCGCATGCGGCCCGCGGGCCGCAGTTTGCCCACTCCTGCTTTAGAGTATCAAGGAAGCCACGGTTTTTACCTCCTGTCCATGCTTCAAGAGTTTATCCATCAGCGTTGTTGGCATTATAACTTCGGTCATCATGAGAGCAATTAAAATCACTGGCGTAGAGACAGGAGTGCCGAAATACACTGGGACATGGGATTTAGGGAGTGATTTCGGAGGAGGTTTGTAGACCATGACAACTTGTTTGCAGCCAGTATCTTCTCACAGCCTCTTAGTCTCGGGCTCCTCCAGATGCTCACGGGTAAGGGTCCAAGTTTACCGCTGGTGAACAAACGTGGCCAGCGCTTCTTCCTTTGTATGGACTAAACTGGTGTGATGATGGGAAGAAACAGTTGAGCTGCATAGTTGCGGTAGGTTTCCTGGAGAAGGAAGACGAGGGCTTCGTGTTGCAAAGCGAGACGATGAAGGACGTGATGCCTTCAATGCTCACCTGCAAGATTGGTGGTTGTCAATGCCCTGAAAAGGGTAGTTTTCTGGTAACAGAAGCCTAGACATTGCGCCCTGAAAAGAGCGATTTCCGAGATCGCTAAACAATTGTTCCGGGTGGCTACCTTTTGTTCACAGCAGTGCGGGCTTCGCATTGTAATTCAGTGTAGTAAAACCATGGTACTTGTTGTGAGGGTGACTAAGACGCCTCTGTTATTTTCACCGTTCGATGGGTGAGCGTCATGTAAGATACCTGTAAATGCCGTTTTTAATGCCTTTGGTAGGAAGACGAGGGAATTGATCCCAGATCTGCTGGCTACAAAGCGTGCGTATTAATTGTCATTTCACCGCTCCGGTTTTCTATATCGTTATATTTCCGGCTTATTTCATAGAGTCTTTGTTTGTTTACAGCAACTGTTATACACCATAGCAGCCTCTCACCAAGCTTTCTTTTCGTGTGCAGAATAGTGCTGTAAAAAGGTTTATTCAATGAAATTGAAGTATATTAAATGAGCTCAGTCACTACTATTTTTATAACGCTGTCATGTTGTATTATGCTTAAAAGTGACGTTGCGAAGAATGAATTGTTGTTGTGTGTTCCTTTTCCTGTGAGATTAATTGCGTAGACTGTTGCTCTTATCGCACTGTCTCGCTTTATTTTCGCGTTACATTTTATTATAAGGCATTTGCCAAGCGCTTTTGACACGCTCAGTTGCTTGCACCACGCCTCGGCGCGAAACAGGTCGACAGGTCGCAAGTTGAATGCCCGCGTGATTACTGCGTTGCTGTGCTTTGCTAAAGGCGCCTTGCGTCTGTCCATCTTGCGTGATCGTTGTATTAATGACAAAAGTGCTCTTTGCGAGCAGTACTGGCGACTCGGAAGCCGGTTTCAACACAAGTTGTTGTGTTGAACAACAACTTGTTGTGAACAACAACGCTGTGCGTAGCCACAGTGGTTCTCCGTGATCAGAGATAAATTCTCACGCAATACGGTGATGTTTGTACTATCTTGTTACAGTCTGTGTTGATAACCAGCAACATACTTAACACTCAACCACAACGAGTCATAATATTAATTCTTGCCGAACAAAATGACGTGGAGTTCCATGATGACGTCAGAAGGTCATTATGCGGTAAGTTCCTGATCAGGGAGCGTATTAATGGTAATTTCCGAAATGCCGCTCTGTACCAATGTGTGTGGACGAGGTTAACATGCAAACATGAGTTAAATACACTTTCTCAACTATGTCAACCCCGGACTAATTCTGCGCCAGCGTAAATACTCGCGGATTTGAAGTACACAAAAATGAAATAAATTGTGGTTGATTAAATCTATTTTTTGCGTCAACTTATGCGTGTGTGTCATTGAGAACCTTTTCAAAATTCTCTGCAATGGTAGTCATTGCATATCGAAGGCCACAAATGAGAATGTAACAAAAGACTTTTTTTAAAGATAATTTTTGAGATATTGCTTCTATGCTTTTTGTTGTTTTTAGGTGTTTTATTTATTTTTTTCAATTTTTATTCCAACATTTTAAATTGGTATACACGCGAAGATGTGAGACCAAAAGATCATGCATTGCAATTTAAAAAATACGCCACGGCTCATTCAATCGTCAAATCGCTGATACCTAGAGCTAACCTTCTACTCTACACAGCTGGTAATGTGACAAATGGTTTAGCGAAAAAGTTGAGCTTTTTCTATGTGGCGAACGAGGTGCAGAGTTTAAATTGGCTAGGTCTTAGCCGCTAGCTTAGGATGATGCTAGGGCTTCAATAAATTTACAAAATTCAGTGAAGACCCCGAAACCTCCAGTGCAGTCAAATGATAAAAAGCTTACTGTAGAAATAGCATGTTTTCTAAACCGTTCTTTTTGTTGTCAAAAAAGTAATTCTTTAAGAAAGTCACAAAAGCACCCTGACTTTTCTAGTGATTAGCTAATGCTTCAGTTTAGTGTGAGAAACACAGTCAGGATTCGTGAAGGTTTCGTTTCACTGTTGTTAAATAGAGTCGCCACATTTCTCGCTGTTA
This sequence comes from Trididemnum clinides, assembly GCA_963675345.1. Taxonomy (NCBI): domain Eukaryota; kingdom Metazoa; phylum Chordata; class Ascidiacea; order Aplousobranchia; family Didemnidae; genus Trididemnum; species Trididemnum clinides. The sequence continues at coordinate 31,199,945 of OY776286.1, forward strand.
TTTGTTAAGACCGGAAAACTGTACCCGTCGGACCTTCTAAACCCTTTGGTAGACATATATGAGTGTGCATCCTGAGGTTGAAAAACACTGGCTTAAAGGCTAGCATTTGATAAAACAAAATACTGGGAATTTCCCGAATGCATTGCGTTAATATTTGCCATTGGTACACATTGATATTTACTCATTGAATCAATCAGATTAATGGTTGAATAATTTTTTAACAAATTTGCCTTGTTCCAAAAGTAAATGTCAGTTTGTATTATTAAATTGTACCTTGTCTAATGCCGCATAAAGGTTTTTCATATTCGTCAGCTTGATTCTACTGAGATTTCAAATGTGTATCATTGAGTCATGCACACTGCAAACCCGTCATCTGCTATCAGCGATTTGTGTGATGTTTAGTTTCCTGGCATCATTGCAGTAAAATCAACGTTTTTCACGTGTGCTGATCTTGGTCAGGTTGTAAAAACTGTAAGTACAATTAGGGATGGGCAATTCAGAATACCGAATCCGTAGGATTCAAAATCCCAATTCAAACCGGATAATAGGATTCGGTTTATATCCTGCTTACAAGCTTTATCACGTTGCTTGGTCACAGATTTTCTTTTTGTAAAAGTATCGATTGCATGCAATGATTTGAAACTAACTCGCACACACTGGCAAACGTGTAGAAAGCTTAAATGTATTGGACTGCAATAAACTCGTTCTTTGGTTGTGCTTTTGTTGTAAACTTTTAATGCTTTCATGTTGATTGTGCTAATTGCAAAAAAAAGGATGCGGAATCTGGATTCGGTTTAACTATTCTAGAATATTCTAGAATAGTTCATTATTCTGAATTGCCCATTCCTAAGTACAATTTCGTAATAACGCCACAGCTGGAATTCCAGCGGCTGGTAGAACAGAAAGTAGAGTGAAAATGAAACTGGATGTGGCTCAGAATTCATGTACGGTTAAAGTATTTTTAGTTTAATAAAAATTGATTTTAGCTCCTTTCTCGCGTTTTACATACTGATATTAATCACTTAACTACCGTAGAAGGTAGCGATTGCTACAGTTCTACACCTGTGCAAAGCATATGAAACAATAGGCAACGCTAAATGGAGTTTTGAATTGTTGAAATATTTGTATGTCTAGTTGGAATGATCCCATTTGCTCAAGTTGCGTTCACAAAGTCATTTGTGTACGGACCTTCATCCGTGCTGGCCTTTCAGCTTACGATTCTCAACTTCACTCATTCTTTGACTTGTGTCCATAGCGCCATCTACCAATAAGCAATGAAAATACATTGTACAACTCGCTGGCGCTAAGCGAACATTCGAAACGTTGAAGTAAAAATGACACTGGCAATTTTGGCTGGTCGGCGAAAAAAGCGTCAAGACTCGGTCTGAACGCGACTTGAAGTTTTTCAAGCTTGCCCTGAAACATTTTTTCTTTTTGTGTGCAACCCTTAGTGAGCTTATTTTTAACAAAACTAACATATTGCACCAGCGTAGTCTAGTTTTGAAATTGCAACTTGTGAAAAATAAAACTTTCAGTCAGCCTTGTGAACGACGTTCAATTCAGGCTCGGCTTGCATTTTGGAACAGTGGTTGCCGACTTTTTTGCTGCCACGAACCCTTTCGAAGACTTGGCTGACGCTGTAGGCCCCCAACTCGATAACCGGCTATACTTGTTTACGTGCTGTAAAAATATTTAAAAATATTCCCTGTTTCCGGAAGTCTTCGACGTTTACTAGCGTCTGTAGGTTCCCCTTTTCCTCGGCTACAAAGCCCATTTGTAGTGTACCATACTGAAATCTTGTGGAATTCTTAGTAATCTTTGTTGGATCCCTGGGGGTCAATGGAGTGTGTGAGGACGATATAAGCTGAACCGGGCATAACGCTACCTAAGGCGTGTCTTTCGTGCAGCTTCCTCACCGTTGTCGCTGTTTAGCCCTGCTAGATTTTACGTCCACTTTCACTTTTTCTGTAGGCTTTTACATGCTGGTTTAGTGAGGGTCTGCCACTTCTCACTCGCTTGCGAACCAGGCTTTTTACCGAATAAACGCAGCACTTATAGTTTCGGATGAAGTTGCTGAGGAATAACCGTTCTTGTTTTAATGCAACTTCGGGTGTTGAGCTTTTTGTTCCTAAGTAAGGAACAATTCCCACTACGCCATGGTGCTTCCTACTTGCTGCAAAATGCCTGTTCAAAGTAAATGAAGATGTGAGGTTTGTAAATGCAAACTTTTTTCAGTTTTTCGCGACTTTCCGCGATATCATCTCGTGTATGCTACAAATCCTGGTAAAATCTTCAGCGATCTAATCGAAATTGTATCACCGTTGTATATTGTGTTTCATCCCAACTCCTTGAGCTTAGAGGTGAGTGCCGGTATTTTTGGTAGCAATTTCAATATTATTTTTGTTTGTATACTAATCGACTCTCCGCGCGTTGTAGAGATTTTTTTGATGCGACCTAGCAGCGATTCATGAGCTGAAATTATCACCGCTAGGTTCTGAACGACAACAGTTCGTTGGTGTTCAGCGCCAAATCCTCCTTAGCATTTCCATCAAATTGTAGACTAAGCCGGCCTAATCTCCAGATGTGTTTCCTGCCTCTTCGTTCGGATGGTGGTAAAGGGGGGGGGGGGGGGCGAAACTTCCCGATTTGCACCACCAACCCACTCCCGCTCATGCACGAGGAAAGTAGCTGACCATTTCTTGCTGTTCGTAATTGCATGCTGATGGCCCTACCGTGATTAAGGCGGTGGACTGCTATTGGTGGGTACCCAAAAGTCGCCTTTTGCTACCTCATGTGCAGGCGACAACGCTATTCTGACGTAGTAGCGCTCAGAAAATCTTAATAACCAAGCAAAGTGGCTTCAGAAGAAAGGCGTATTGTAGCACAAAAAAAATCTAAGCAAAGTCGGAAAACGCCGATCGGCTCAAATTGGCCTTTGGCAGGTTCGGAATGAGAGAGCCATTTTCCGAATTTTAGGGCATGTTGTATGACATGTATTTTTTGGATTGTTCCATGCTGTCACGGATAAAAATTTGTAGCTGTTGTGGACATTGCTAGGTTATATGTGATGCTAATTGGTTCTGTAATTAGCCAACAACGGTGTACGTGACTATAGCATGTCATTATTTTGGATTCTCGAATATTCCAAACTTGTGCCATTGTGAATGTGTTAACTACATTTTGATTTTGATTGTGACGTAACCTTTGTCGGTCATGAGATTCGCTTGCTTCCAGTTATGAGAGTATAGTGTTTTCTATTGTTATACGTAATGGAAGGATCTATAACAGGGGTTACCAGCCACGGTCCATGGACTCCCAAAAGTCCACAGAAGATTTTTTGAAAAGTTAGTCTCCAAAAAATAGCCTACAACTTCGTTCTGTGGCGAAGCTAGGAGAACGATGTAATCATTCCTAAAAAATTGATTTCTAAAAATAGCCTTTTTTGACATCAAAGTGGGAGGCCAATCGCTCTTGAAAACTTGATCTCCAAAAGAAAGGTCATCAAGTTGAGTTGGGGTTCACAGCATGTGTGTGTAAGTCTTCAAAAAAGTCCGCGGCATCGAAAGGGTTAGTAACCGCTGATCTGGAACATTCTGCGCCATGTATTTAATGAAACCAAAATCTTTACCTTCAGCCAGAAAGATAAATATATTGTGCAAACGCATTAACGTGTCAGTTTATTGGTCGTATAAAGTGCTTATTGTTGAAAGCAGTAGAAGCAAATTGGAATCGTTAACGAATTTGGCTCGCGTTAACGAATTTCTCCTCGTTGGAGCGAGAAGTGGTGGCAAATAATCAACTGTTTGTAGATTAGTTATTTGCTACTGCAACGCAAGGTCTCGGTAGAGATTCCACCCAGATTGTTCGAGCGACGCCCAACTACGTTTCCGCAATTTCACAATACGATTAAAGAACCAAACTTTTATTGCGCGTCACACTGTTTCTGATTTAACCTCGTTAAAAGCATGGTTAGGCCAACGCCACTGTCGAAAGCAAATCTCGGTCGCGTTTGCTGCGCTCATTACGTTCTGTGCTTATTTCGGTTCATGCTGAATTGAAATTTGATCCTTGGTTTTGCTGGCCGTTTCTGGGAAGCCGTGAAGCTGAAGTGTAATAGAAACTTTAATTATTTATCGCCTTGCACTTTGACGTAGGCTGTTTGATTCTGAATCGCGCCATCAAAACACGTTAACCCATGAAGTCGGTTTTAACCCCTTAATATACCAATTTTTTTCAATTTCTGTTAAAAAAAAATATTTTTTTATTATTGATTTTGAATCTGTATATAAGGATGAATTAGAACACTAATTATTTTGAACCAGTTATAATTTATTAAGTTATTAGTGGTTGAGTAGAATGGGTATACTGAACGAATATACTCGCGCTAAAATTTTTTTACTAGGCATCTTTAAACGGAAATACTCGGGATAATATGTTAAGGGTTTAAATAGATCTTCATTCTAAATAAAGTCGAATTTCATGAGCTCACGAGACAAGCAGCCTCTGATAATTTTTTTGCTTCATTTATTGAGCTTGAGTGTGAGACTTAATGCCCGTATTTTTTGCTAAAATGCTTCTAGCAAACAATCCAATGTTTGCTTTTAAGAATGCTACTGCGATCTGTCGTTACGATTGTGTGTTGTTGTGCTTTTTCAAACCTCTCGGCACGCCCTCAGTGATGACGGCAAACGCTTCTTTAGATTCTTGACCAATCGTATTTAAGAGTTGTTTTATTGGAATGGAATTTTCCATGCACATCTTCCTCGTCGTTAGTGCGACGTGGGTGCAATGGTGCCGGACGTTCCTCTAGGATTCTGTTTGTTTTAGTGACGTCTTGCCGATAGAAACGCATTTAGTGTCTTCCTTGTCAGCGCCTACTCAAAGCAAAGTGCATCTTTCACGTAGGCATTACGAAGGCAATTATCTCGAAAATTCTATCATAAAATAGTGACGTTTTTCGAAGCCTCTGATTGGTTGAAAAAAATTTGATACGTCAGCTGCCCCTTGTAGAATCCATTCAACAATTAATATACAGAAACATAATGATCTTGTTACAGTAAGGAGTGGCCTATTTTTGATCATTCATGATGACAACGGAACTTCCTATAAGTGATCCGCAAAGGGAATTAAGAGGTCGTCAAACTGGAGTGGTTGCTTAGTTGAAACCAAACAAAATCATTTCCGCAGATAAAAGTGTTAGAAGCTGCGACGAAATGGTGGTGCTGCCGAGGGTAATAACTGGTTGAGCTTCTTTGCCCAGGAAAAAATGCCTGCTGTTTGCAACTCCCTCAAATTATTGTTGGATTCCTGATCCATAACTTAAAGTTCGGTGTTGCTGCGGTAAAGAGTTTAGTTTGAAAGCGAGTGGTTAGTGGCAGATACACGCACTGAACTAACACTTTCAAGCCTGTAAAGCGCAGAAAACGAACGTAAATTCTTGCTTTTGCAAAGAAATGTAATAGGGAAGCGGGTTTATTGTCACCTTTTTGGAGAAATTGATCCGATTTTTGTTACTTCCAGTTTATTGTTGAGCAGGTACTCTTGGGTATTTTCCAGTTTATTGTTAAGCAGGTACTCTTAGGTATTTTCTCTTTTCTAAAACGCTTGGGTCGTGGGAAGCATATTTCAAGTAAAACAAAACCAGTCGAAGATGCTTCTGGGAACGTTTTTCGTTTGTAGCCTTAGCAGATAGGAAACAGGTCTTTCTTTAAACTTTAACAATATGCTGATGTGTTGTCTTGGTAGGAAACCGAACTGTTCAATTTGCCCGCATTTGCAATGTAACACGATAACTGTTGGCGCCACCCGTTTTGCATACAGTTGATTGCCCGTAGTTAACTCCATGTTCAGTATCTCTCGAGAAAGCGATTTCAGGTCCTGCCAGCAGTCGCGACGAATGGCGTTGAGCGGACGGAACGTCACGTGTGCTTCCTCGTTTTAATGCGTTTTTTATTTGTTTGAACGTTTCATGTGTGTGCTTATAGCATTTTTATCTTCCAGCTTTGCCGGGCAGCGATAGCGATGCTGAACATTCACTTGTTCGCCCCTGCCCCGAAGTGATCAAGTTTCATGATTAGGCTTGAATTGCTTTGTGCTATTTTCAATAAATTACTGCGTTGTGGAAGCCCCGGAGCAGAGAAAATCATCAGAAAATGCCTTTCCCGAAAGCATAACAACGCAATCGTCGCTTGACTGTTCGATGATTGTCGTTATAAGACGGCGCTTCAGCCGTGGTGCTGACGTGTAACGTATTCTCATGCTTCACCGGGTTGGAATAGTGAAGCTACTTACCCAGTACGTCATAAGAGACGACTTTTGAGCAGCCGCCAATGGCACTACGTCATGTTATTGGTGAGATTCCAGAATGCGATTTGCATTCGTAAATATTTCTTATTGGAATGCTGTTTCCCTTCTTATCCTTATCTTGATTGTTTTTCGGTGTGACCCCGAATTGCCGTCGTCGTGTGGGACTAGCCAAGAATGCGGTAAACGGCAATAACGCATAATGTGTTGTTACAGGACAGAGACCAGCACCTTACCTTGATCGCTAATAAAGCGTATCCAACTTGTGAAGGCGCAACTTATATAGTCGAATTTGACGACGGCAAAGGCTGTTTAGAGGCTCCTGCAAGATTATTCAATCCTTGTACTCTGCTACTCCAAAACCCGGGTAAGAAAACCGATTATGACCGGGAGCATACAGCAACCGCAAGATGATGGGTTCTCAACTTTTCAGGAAAGGTTTGAAATGGTTTTTGACTCTCGGTTAGTCCCAGGCACCTTGGGCACTCCTGAGCGTAGCAACAGAAAAAACAGACGAAGAACGCCCAGTCGATGCAAGTTTTATTGCTATTAACTACGTGTTTAATTGTTAAGGGCCAGTGAGGTAATCATCTGTTAAGTGGAAGTGTAGCAAAGCCTTGTTTTTTGTCTAGCGCAATACGGAGCTACCCGATTTTCGTATCTAAAATTTCGTTTTAATGGCTTCCATCAAGAGCAGCAGCTTTAGTGCAAATCATAGAATGGAACATTGGGACGTGAAAGATATACGGCTTCGCTTTTGATGTAGTCTGGGCGTAACCGCAGAGGGGTTTCGACTTTGTCGGCAGTGTGTCGCAACGAACTGAACCTAAAACATGTCGGAAATCTGCGGCTTGAACGCTCAGAGCGATGTTACATGGCATGTGACGTGGCTAAGCGGAACTGGTGTTGCTTTTCAAGCCTCGCCCAAACGCAATGAAACTTACAGGTGACTTATGCCTCGAAGATCGCACGACAATCGGCGCGATGGTGTAGTGGTTAGAGCGTCCGCTTCGTAGTTGGTAGACCTGGGGTTCATTCCCTAAGTCGAGTCATACCAAAAGGCTTTAAAAAATGGCATGCACAGCTTCCGTGTTTGGCGCTCAGCATAAGAAAGGGATAGTGTGGAGAACAAGCTTGCAAGCTTGCTTGTTGTGTCCTTGCGCAAGGCACTTAACGGGACCCCTCCACCTTTATGTGGCAGACAGGTGGCGCACCCGTACTTCACCGGGTTACAGTTGTGAAGTTACTCACCCAACATGTCGTAAAAGGCGACTCTTGGGTACCCACCTATGGCAATCTGCCTTGTTGGTGGTGGGGCTACCAGTCACTTATGACTGGTTTGAAATTGGCTGCCATCTTTCCCCTAGCCTAATTCAATTAGGTTGACGGCATGAACCTGAATTGCCGTTCGTGCCGTACCTCCATCGCGAGGAAGAAGAGGGATAATCACAACAACAACAACAACAAGATCGCAAGATCATGCTGCACTCCTCCAAACTCTCTGTTCGCCTTGTGTATCATGATAAACTTTTGCAATATATATAAGCATTGTTTTGTGGTGATTGGAGAAAGATTGCGTGCATTTTTGATAAGGGTTATGTAATTTTAAAACTCTCTTGCAATATACCAATATATAATGCATTGCGCTCTTTTTGTGAAAATATCATCCTCTAAGCATTTAGAAAAGGTGTCTGTTATTCTCCATCTACGCCCCTGAAGTTTTGCAGCTCTCTTTATTGTTTCGCTATCAGGTCTGGTGTCGGATTTCTCTGTTTATTCTTACGAGTTATTTCTGGCTTTCAGTGGGAGGCGTTTAGATCATCTTGAAGCTATAGGATATGACTTAAGGAAGCGGCTTACTGTGGCGTATAATATCGTTATGAAAGAAGTAATAGCGATGATGAAAGCGTATTAAGTTTCATGCTTTGGCTAAACTAATTATGCACAAGCCAGAAACGAAAGATGCAGTTGCAATTTCGCTATCACTTCGAGTAAAGTTTTGTGAAAATGTACTTGCAGTGCGTTCACTGGAAATGGCGAACGCAAAACGCAATGATCGCTGCATTGGTTCCACTTGTAGGCAATTCTAAACATTTCTATGTCTACGATAATGCATTGTGTTTCCTTGCAATACAGCGAACGCTTCACTTTGGTCCTGCGTGTAGATGGCTTTTTGAAAGATTAGTTCGAATGCGATTGAGCAGTGGCAGACACATACCGTGTTTCCCCGATAATAAGACCTACCCGCAAAATAAGACCTAGCGTGATTTTTGAGGATGATTTTAATGTAAGCCCTACCCTTAAAATAAGCCCTAGTTGAGAGCGGCAGAAAGACGAAAGGCGAAAACTCCGCTGCAATTTTGGAAACTGATGACTTGCAAGACATTCCAGAGGATGATCATATGATTGTTCTTGAATAAATTGTTGTTAATGAGTTTCTGAATAAAAAACATGTTAATAGCAAGTAAATGTAGATCTTTTTTCGTAATTTCTGTTTATTTAAAATCTCGTAATTTTTACTTTGTAACTTTTATTTTTTGATATATCAAAATAATACATCCCCCGAAAATAAGCCCTAGTGCCATATTTTGGAGTAAAAATTAATATAAGCCCTGTCTTATTATCGGGGAAACACGGTACTAAGTCAACTCGTTTAATCCGGCAAAAACGCGGGAAAAAAAGGAGTCAAATCGACTTTTATTTTTGCCTTATATGAGTTCTCTTTTGTTGATGGCTTGCGTATCGCTGCAGTATAATCTGGCCTACTTCCCTCTGTGTTACATCTGATTTGGTGTTGTCACTTTATGTTGCCGACAATGAGGAACGGATTGATGAGACCGTTAAGAACAAATTTTGATCCAGGTTGTTAAACCTCTTTCACTTCTTTAACGAAGATAGAGAGACTAGTTTTGCCATGGTGCTGTTGGAGTTTTGTCGTCTTTCGCAAAGGCAACAGTGTTAGCCAGCTGGCTTTTAGGTAAGCGTTGACGAGCAGCAGTTTTATCACAAGTGTCTTTACAGGTTTACCAACCGGCGTTCTCCGTGCCAAAGCTTACATTTGCGTGCAAGAAGGCGAAGCTGTCACGCGCACCCAGGTTAGTTATGTTGATGGAAAGTTGAGTTTTGATTGGTCGCTTTGAACGTTGATAAATGCTTTGATTGGACAGTTGAAACGCTGGTATCTTAAAATTGGTCAAAAATATGCCGATATTACTGCAGCCGTTTTTAACTTTTAGTTGGTTCCAGATTTCAAGTGATTCCGCTATGCACACCCTATGGATGTAATGCAAATCTGGTGGCCTTATAAGAATAATAGGAAGGAAAGAGGGGGTGTCTATAACGTCTTGTCGGGGTCAGAGGAGACCCAGACTCTTCAAAATGCCCTATTTTAAAATTCAAATCACTACAGTCAAAGCAGTGGAGAAGGATTTATTTTTCCTTTCAGCATGCGCTCGTTAGCATTAACCATAGGGTGTTTCACAATTCTTGTGAGGTTTCAAAACTTTAAAAACGAGAAGTAGCTTACATAAATCGAAATTTTAAAGTAATTTGGTCTGAAAAGTCCTGTTATCTTGGAATAACGCATCAAGAGGAATACATTTGTGAAAACGTTTTTGTAATTGACGTTTCCAGTGTAGCCCCGTTTCGGTTTGCGTAGGCAGAGCTTTTTGGACTCCGTTGAACAGAGACACGGGCTCTACGTTTTCGTGCAATCTCACTGTGATTGATGGACCAGTATCCTTTTTTTTTGCGGTCAAGGATTGCATCTTTAGCCTAGAATTTTTCACAGTGCATTAGGCGAAATTATACTTTGCAGCTCTATCACATCGCCGTTAAAATTTTTGAGCAAAACGGCTTTGAGCAGGTGGATCGCATTTCGATTCAAGCCAACATTCGACGATCTGCACCAATCAACAGCTGCCTCAATGTGGTGGTGCGGTCCCCGATTCGTTTGGGGTGGGTAGAAATTGCTGTTGGCCTTCCCAATGACCCCAGTTACCCCGGGGCACTCCTCACATCCAATCATTTTTTCGCCGTGCTTTCCCATGAACGACTGTAGAAGGGAAGCACTTACTCTCTTTAAAATTTGTCCTTTTTTTCTTTTCCTGCCTCTTTCTTGGCCGTATTTTTATTTTTATTTTTTATGAACGACAACATTTTCCTCACCCTGGCCCCGTCTTTCTATGCTCAGAGTGTCCTGGAAATGTGACCGGGAGGGGTAAGTCGGTGCAATGCTGCATCTGCTCTAGAAGGGTCCATCTAAGATGATTGCTACTTTCCTTTTCGAAGGTCAATGCTCTAGGCAGCTCTCACTCTTGGAGCTGTCCTCCTGACAGTGTTTTTGATTTTTCTGGGGTTCTTTCAATACTGACTTTTTTAAGACGCCCAGCACGTGTACCTCGCTGTTCAGTCTGTCCCTTCTGGCCGCCCTCTGCCAATGCAGCGTTCCCACCAACAACCTTCTTATCCTCCATCCGTCCACTTCGCAACTTCTCTCTCTGCACCATCACTACCCTCTTATGTTTCTTGCTGTTCTTCTACACCTCGTGCTTCCTCTTTCTCGCCCTACTCACTCAGGGTTCTTCAATGGAATGGTGGAGGGCTTCGAGCCCGAAGCGCTGAACTTTCACTTTGTCTTGCTTCATCCTGTAGACCTTATCTTTATCCGGGAATCCAATCTCAATTAATCTTCTTCTTTCCAGATCCCTGGATTTTCTGCTCTGCGATCTGATCGCACTCACTCCCGATCTGGCATTCTTTCTTCTTGATGACTCGCATGCCAGTGGTGTTGTCATCATTTTCGACAGGCAGGGCCTATCCTCCGAACTTTCTCCTCTGTTTCTTCGCTTGACCCCTACTCTGACTATGTAGGGATCAACATTTCACTAAATAACTCCTCCCCGTTCTCTTTCCTTAACGTTTATGCTTTCCTATTTGCTCTTCTTCGACGGATAGAAGAACTGACTCCCTTCCCCCCTCTGCCCTTCCTTCACTCCTCCAAAAATCTTTTCATTCTGGTGATTTCAATTACCTTCACTCTCTCTGGGACTCGAAAGGTACTTCTGACCCCGTGGGGAGAAAGTTTTTGATTAGGTCATCACTTTAGACTTTCTTTCTTTGAATAATCCTGACACTGCTACCCTTCTCAATTGCTCTTCTGGCTGTCACTCTTCTCTTGACATCTCCTTTGTTCCCTTCTCTGTTGCCCTTTCTTGTACCTGGGAGGTGCTTCAGGACTTGGGTTCTGATCACCTCTCAATCGAACTGTCTCCCTTTCGCCCCCAACAAATGCCCCCCCCTTCCTAAAATTTCAAAAACTCGTTGGGACCACTGCCTTTTAATTAGACTCACTGTCCATCTACGGAGGGATACTCGTCTCTTTCTCTTTCCTCTATTGCTGCTCTCCTTACTTCTCTGGCTTTAAATGCGGCCAAAGTTTCCATTCTTTTCGGCTGCGTCAAACGCCAGTCTTAAGCTTGGTGGTCTCCTGAAGTGAAAGAAGCGGCAAGCGAAAGACGTACACCTTTTGCTGCCGCTCATAGAAGTGATGCAGATCATCAGGCTTACATCTCCGCTCCCCGACATTCCACAAACCCCAGGCTAATGCATCGGGCGAAGTGCTCATCTCACTCTCGTAAATCTGATCCGAAATCGGTCTATTTTCTCCTCCGTTCCGTCGCTGGTTCTTTTTCCTCCTAACTTTCCCAATTGTTCCTCTCCCAGGGATTTGGCATTGGTCTACGCCGACTACTGAGATCCCACTTTTCTGTTTCCCAGCCAATGGCCTTGTGTGGCGAAGCCAGAGGCTACCTGTTCAAGCTCCAAGGGGGCAACTTTCCCTGTGGAGTCGCATTCGTCTTTTTGCTTTCCCTTCTCTCCCACTGAATTTGTCGCGGCAGCCTCAAATCTCTCCACGTCCACTACCGCTAGCCCAGACAAATTTGCCTATCCCATGCTAAAGTACTTTTCTTGTACTACCATGGATTTTCTTCTTCGCATTTTCAATCTTTCCTGGTCTTTGCATTCCTTTCCTTTCATCTGAAAGAATCTTGTATTATTCCCATTTATAAGTTGGGAAAGACTCTCGACTCTCCTGCTTCCTTCCGGTCTATCTCTCTTGCCTCCTGTATCTCAAAGCTTTTTGAACGCATCGTTTTATCTCGTTTATTCTTTCTGAGTCTATCTCCATTTTCTCTGCCCACCAGGCTGGATTCCGCCCTGGACAATCTACCATCGTTCAAATTCTGTTTCTTTCTCAGGTCATTTGGGATGGGTTTAACAAACCCAGGCCAGGTTCTCGAACCATTCTTGCTACGATCTCTAAGGCTTATGACTCTGGCATCCCGCTCTTTTTCATTAACTTTTTCGGCTGGACCTTCTCCTTGCTTGTTGGACTCAATCATTCCTTTCTGGTAGGCGCGCTTGCGTGGTTTTTCAAAATCACAAAAGTCGTTTCTTTCGAATCCGTCGAAGTGTTCTGCAAGGATCCGTTTTTGGCCCTGTACTTTTCTTTCTTTTCGTCAATGGTCTTCTTGGATCTCCAACTTCTTCCTTCTGCTGTACTCTTTATGCTGGCGTATTGGCCATTTGATTCTTCTCCTTGGTTTCTGCTAGTGTGATCTCAGATTCGACTGGAGCGCTGGTCTGAATACTGGTGTCTTCCTCTCAATCTGAGCAAATGTGATGCCTCTTTCTTCTCAGTAGATCCCCACCAAGCTAATCTTCCGCCCCACCTCCTTTTATTCAACTCCCCTCTCCGCTTTAATCCCACTCTAAATTTTCCAGGGCTTCCCTTCGACCGCACTCTTTCCTTTTCTAAGCATGTATCTTCGCTGAAGGCCAAGTTCTTTCCTAGTCTCGAGGCCTTACGCTGTATTTCTGCTTCCTCATGGGGCCCTTCTAGGGAGTCCCTCTCTTTTATACAAAGTTTTTGTTCGACTTCTTTTAACTTATGCCTCACCCGGATGGTTTCCTTTTCTTAACGTTTCCAACGTTACCACGTGGTTCACCGCGCGGTCAGTCGCACCATCACCGCCTGCCTCTCATTCTCCCTTACTTCACTTCTTCTCTCTGAGGCGTCCCTACTGAAGCGTCCCTACCTCCCCTACGAGTCACTCTTGACTCATTTAGCCCTGTCATCGTGTGAGCGGGCTTTTGGTCTCTCAATCTCCTTTCCCTTTTCAGGTTTGGCCAGACTTGGAGTGAAACCAAGACTCCAGGTCCCCTTAAAGAACTTTTGCGTCCACTCTCCCTCTCATGCCTTCTCTTTTTATAGGGAGGTTTCTTTGCATGCCTTCCCTCTCCACCTTGGAATCCGTCTTCTTTCACTGTGGAGTCCACCCTTTCCTCTTCATCGTTTCGCTCTGATCCCCCTCTCTCTCGCCAAGGTGCGGCTCTCGCTCACCTTGACTCTCTCCCACTTTACAACCTGGTGATGTGGACAGAAGGCTCTGTTCCTTTTCGTTTCAGCAAAGACGGCTCTGGCGTACTTGCCAACTGCTCTCTTTGCGGCTCTTAATCCACCCCTTCCCTTTCGGCAGGCCCAGTTGGTTGAAGTTTTTCCGCTGGTGCCTGCGCCATTGTGCAAGCTCTCCGCTGGTCCTGGCAACACTAACAAGTCTGCCACTTCTCTTCCTTTCAGACTCTCGCTCTGTTCTCGACATACTGTTTTTTCCTCCCGTCTTTCCTTTTTCCTCATGCTCTCTGGCACATTTGGCAGGAACTGTCTTCTTTCTCTTTTTGGAATGGGTCCCAGGACACTTATTTCTTCCAGTGAACGACGTGGCTGGTGAGCTGACCAGACGGAGTGCGCTACTGCTGCCTTCTTCGGTCCCTTGCAGTTTTTCTCTTACCTCTCATGTCCACTCATCTTTTTTCTCGGACTGGAGGCGTATTGTCTCATCTAATTTCTTTGACACACAGGTTCCCACAATATCCACTGAGGAACTTGTGCTCATTCGTCGTGCTCGCTGTGTTCTTTCTCATCTTCGCTGCAACGAATACAGCCTACTGTTAAACTCTTATCTCTCTAGAATAGGTAGAACCGAAAATCCTTTATGCAGAGCCTTCGGTTATTCGATTTAGGACACCTCATTTCGTTCTGCACTGTCCAGCTATGGACTTTTTGCGCCGCTCGCTCTTTGGTGACTCTCTGTCTCTCTACGACCTCTGGACCATGCTCTGAGGAGTTGCACGGCTTCTTGGGCTACGTGGTCTTCCACCATACTACCATCCCTCGGAAGGGGTCGGGTAACAACAACAGCAAGGGCCATTATCAACGTCATTGCACGTGTGGACTTAAAGAGAGAGTGGTCTATCGCTTTCTTGTTGCGCAGCTTGGCGAACCAAACAAGGTCTGGGTGCAGTCCGATCTTGACAAACTCAATTCGATGTTGGAGAAGAACAACAATCCGTTCCAGTTTCTCTGCCAGGCGCTCAACGTCGACCCGAACAATCCTGCAGCGTTGGACATTGTAGACAAGTAAGCAATGATGCAGTCAACAACACGCAACATAGAAGAAGAATAGAACTGCGTCTTTTCAAGAAGGATGAGCTCTAGACTTTCTGGTTTTGAACTTTTAAAGAAACTATTTATAACAAGGGTTCTTGGAATAGCGGGGAGACGCAGGTATTGCGATAGGTATCATTTTAATAATGAGGCTTCTAATTGGGACGTCGATTTAAGTCGCAAGGACAACGAAGTCGGGTAACAACGACAACAACAGGACAACGAAGCCTTACATGCTTAATGCTCTATTATTGGAAATCAACCTGTGTTGACTTGATTATTTTTTGGGGTCAATTCTTGCTTTTTTGTTTCAGCGTGAGTTAAAAGCTTTTACGTCGCTGCTTCTGACTTCTTAATCTCTTTTCGGAGGTCAGATTATACACTGCGTGCTGCGTTTTTGTAAAGGAGTTGAATACGTGGCTGAACTAGTAAACATGGTTCAACTTCGATTGGGGTTGTGAGATATAAAGATTCAGTTAAAGCTGAAAGTGGGTGATGACGAAAAAATATTAGAAATCAATGCTCTACATTGCCGCCGCCTCTCTAGAAACCAGCCATCGCGCCATCAATTCAACAGGTTGCGTAAAATTGTGGCGATAGCACTTCATATTTTACGTCTATCTAGGTTATAGTGTACTGTACAGACACGTTGAAAATTCTTTGGAGAGTGCGATTGCCCAGTAGAACGATTGTTTTCGAAAAAATAAGTTTTTTCGCCGAGGGCGAGACTACATGACGTTTTTTGATGCGCATTGCGATCCACAGTAACTTTAAAACATTAGTGAATGAACTGAGCCATTTCCAGTCGCTTGCGCGGTGGTTTTCCTGCGTCATTACCGTCGTCACCAAGAACGCTATCTAAAATTAACTTACAAACGGGAACTATTACTTTAAATATGTAGCAACTTTTCCAGTAAACTCAGTCACAATTTGTTGGCCCTCTCTTTGCATAATAAATTGACCAAATTTAATCCTAAATACCCCTAATCTATTCCAATTTCTTGTAAAACATTTTAAGGGTCCTTTGGAGGAACCTCACTGTCCCTCCCCCCATTTTTAACGCTCCTATGTTTGATATAGCTGCCTTGGGAAATGATTAGCTTCCCGTTACCTAATTAGCAGTTAGAAAAGCGTTCTTGCGGAGAAAAAGGCAGAGCAGAAAGAAAGGAAGAAGTGAAGGAAGTATAAAAGGCGTTGCATCATCGCTTCAGCTCGAGTTGTCGAGCGATTTGTAAAACAATTGAGGACTTGCAGCAGTTTAATTGTAAGTACGGCTTAAGCGTGCGCGTCGTGTTCTTTTCGTTTTACCTCAGCTAAATTGTTCGTTCGGGCGTATCTGGTGGGGGAATGGCGGGCGCAACTTGGGGACCAGGTGGCGTCTGTAAATATTTATGATAATTTGTTTGGCAGTTGGCAATAGAAGTGATATAAAAAAATGTGATCTGAAATTTCTCAATGCAATATGATGAAAATATGCCGCGGCGCTAGAAAATTTAGCTTTGATTTAACTTGGTGGATACCGATTGATCCTATGTTGTCAGTGGTGCAAATTTGGCTAGGATGGTTTTCGGGACACGGGGCAAGTTTGCCGTTCAAAAGCAGGAAAAATTTTGGAATCTCTGAGTGATGCTTATAACTGTTTTGTAGGCATTTGACAGAATCTTTCCGAAAGCATGTGCCTGAAAATCAACTCGCTCGTGTATTTGGTACCGACCAAGGAATTGCAGCTGAACAGATGGAAGGTAAATGTAATATTTAGATGTGATAGGGCGAATTTTCTGCTCAAGAGCTCAATGATTTTAACAGTTGCCAGTAACTGCACTAAATATAATTTTTCAGTAAAGCAAAAACATAGAAACTTTTTAAGTCGATAAATTGCCAATTTATGTTCTGAAGAAGGAAGTTGTTCATTCATTTGGCTTCTTGATCAACAACGTGGTCGAACGGGTTGGAATGCCGTTCATGGGGACCATGTTCGTGCGTTCAAACTTCACGATGGCTACGATGTTGTGTTTTTTGTGAAGGCATTTTGCGGCACTGCGTGTGATGCAAAGTTTCGGCGGCACATGAAGCTTTGGACTCGTCGATGGTATAGGACGAAAGCTCATTGCGTGAAAAAACTTTTGTGGCGACTTTTTGTTGCGTGGCGTCTTTCAATCGGGTTTCAGTTTCTTTTTTATTTTTAGAAAGGAGCAATCAGGTCGCCCCCACTCTTCTCCATTTCGCAGCGATGCACGGTCTCCGTAACCTGACCGCCCAACTTCTGCGCTGCCCGGGTGCGGTGCGGGCCTACGGGATGGCCAATTGTGATGGCGATTACCCGACCAATTTGGCGGAGAAGAGCAACCATTGGGATCTGAAGAGTTACATGAATTCATATATGGTAAAATTTTGTGTTTTTTGCTAAGGTTTTCCGTCGCTTACTTCGATGTCTGTAAGTTGGGTTCGATTCTTGGTCGAGTCGCCAAGATCTTGTACCGTTCGCAGCTCTAAGTGGTAAGAATTTTGGCGCTCTTACAGCCACGCAGCCTGGCACAAATTGCGAATGAGATGAAGTAGAACTTGTAAGGGCTTTCGGGATTTAAGGCTAATACATCGAGGTCTCTAAGCAGCAAGTAGTCAGCCACTAAGTGGAAATAAGTAATGGTTAAACCACCAGCGCTGCGGTATAGCAGTGAAAGTGTCCGCTTCGCGTTTGGTAGACGTGGGTTTAATTCCCTTGAACAGTCATACTAAAGACTTCAAAAATAGCGTATACTCAGCTGCAGGAGTGATTTGGAGAAAGAAATATGAAACTTGAGTTTAGTCGGTCATGATGAAAAGGGGGGCAACGGACCTCAACGGCCTGAACCAGTAGCCACTGTTGGCGCCACAACATCGGCTGAGCTTTTTCGTAAACTTCACTAAAGTTCGTGTTAAGGTTTTGTTTTAAGCTTGATTGCGGCAGTACTATTTCACTCCGTGGTGTAAGTGTTTCGCCATATGGTAAAATAGTACAGCTGTGATCAATGCAGTGTCATCGATTCTTTGTAGCCAATGTTTCTTAAGCTCAATGGTCGACTTGCATACTAAAGGATTCAATGTACATTACAAAGGTTGCTTGCGACGCGATAAAACAAAGTTGTCGTTCGAACAAAGCGGTTTCCCCTTGCGCACTCAAGCGTACACGAAAGGATTCTCTTCCATCTCCCATAAAAGCTCGAATGTATTTTTGACAAACTCGGCGTGCGCTTATAGAATACGCGTGTCGAACCCTCTCCCCTTTTCTCCCACGACGTGTCCCCCTGCTGACGTGTGACAGTACCATCACGCGCCATGCCTGTCCATCTTCCGCATCGCACTTGATTGTACGACACGCACGGACGGCACTGAACTCGCACGTCGTAGGGGTCAACGGGTAAAGAAAATTAGCGATGGCGTTGGCTCCTCGTAGTTGTCATGTAACAGGCACGAAACTATCAATTATCCGAGTTTTTACGTCTCGGAGCTTTTCGGAAAAATGCGCATGCACATCGGAAAAAGCGTATTGTACCAAGAGAATTTGGCAAAAAAAGTTGAAAAATTGATATTGTTCCGCTATTTTTTGTTGCGTTCGCGGCTTGCACACAAACATCAGCTGTAAGGAGTAAGAAAATAAATTGTCGTATACTGCTCGACGCTTGATCTGGCAGTTCTCTTGGCTGCTTTTTGATGATAAACTGACTGATAGAGGTCGAAGGAAGGTGATCCGAGCTTACGGTGTCGACTGTGAGAAGCAGAGATAGTTCGTGATTGTCTTGCTGACCTATACTGCAAAGTTCGCTTCTTTCAGGAAGTTTCAGCAATGGTTGATTCCGAGATGGGAAGCTCTCAGAATACTTCGGAAATGGTGGCGCAAATGGTCAGCGGACAGTTCATATCAACGATGCCTGATGCGTAAGTGTTGGTGTAGCTTCGCACCCTTTCCCCCCCCCCCCTCCCACCCCCCCGATGAAGTCTGTTTTCGTTCATTTGGCCTATTGGTTCTCTAACTGAGCGTCGTTTTAATTTTCTTGGGCGTCACTCGATTATTCGGTTTTTTATGCCAATAATTCTGGCTTTGTTCGGTCAAAAAAGATCTAGACGTATATTTCCTATTTTATTTTCTTCTAACACGCATAATCAATTGCATTTTTACAAAATTGTTATTAAGTTATAGTTGTATTTATTGACTTGTTACTTACGAATTAATGTGCACAATTTTAACTTGACACAAAATAGATAAACACCAACACAGTTGTAAAATGGATGAAAACACGAAAGATGAATTGCAATTCAATAAAAGAATAATTTTACCATTTAAGATGACGGACTAAAAAACAAAATCTCCCGACCATACGACGGTTATTTAGATTGTGGGTCGCATTTATTTTGTAAAACGGCGAGCCAAAACCTCACGATGCGTCGCATCGGAAAGGTGTGGGAACCACTGATTTAGCCCTTGCTGCCATTGACGGATAGATTTAAAAGACTTAAAAAATCATAAATGTAATTCCCCCCCCCCCTCCCCTCGTTTCTACGCTTTGTGCAGATTTCTCTGTCAAAAACGAAACCTCGCTACTTTAAAGCAATGTGACGTCACCGGTGATGGTCTTGATTTTGTCGTTGCTTTAGCTAAAAGTTCTTTTTCGTGCCAGTCCTCCCTGGTGTCGCAAATTCCACTGACAGGTTTGTGTCAATGCGTTCACTTTCAGTTTTAGTTGCTTCTACCTAATTTCCTCTACCTGTTAATAATCGTTTCAACCTGTTCAACCGATATTCTATTGGTGGAAGTTTTAGCTGCCATAGCGAAAAATTTATCGGCCCGGTAAAGCAATAAGAAAGGTAGTATGTTATCCTTTTTCCGTTACCGCTACCATTATAGTGCTCTTGTCTGCACGACAACCGAAACATGTTTCATTAATAAATGCTCAGTCACTTTGGCGTAGTTATTCTGACGTTTCTCCGTTCACTGATTGCTTTGTCAGTAGCTATGCGGCCTGCGAACGGCTTAAATCAATGGTTCTGAAACTATGCGCCGCGACGCCCTGGTTTGTCGTTACAGATTTCCAAGGGCATCGCACGATAATTTGGTTTTGTGCCAATAATCCTCACTTTGGTTCTTTCATAAGAGTTATGAACATAGACTTCCTATTTATTTTTTTTCAAACACTCATAATCAATTGTAGTTTTTGATCAACAGTGTTGTTGATACACTGTTGTCGTTATTGACTCGTTGTTAACATTCAATTTGCACGATTTTAACGGTAGTCCATAGTAAAATGGAGGAAAACAGGAGAAATGGGTTACAACCTCATACGAGTCTAATTTTACGATTGAAGATCGCAGAACTAAAACCAAATCTCGCTAGTATAATGATAGTTGTTTAGATTTTGGGTCACTTTATCTTGCATAAAGGCGAACCAAAACCTCAGGATGCTTACTGGTGCGTCCTAAGTCAGGCAAGTTTTTTCAAATGCGTCGCAGCAAAAAAAGTTTGTGAACCAATGGCTTAAACTAATGAAAAATGAAATGCAGAAGGCGGTGACCAGTGAAGATGAGTTTTAAATTGCTTCATACATGTTTAGTTGCTTGAACATATTGGGCCCACGTAGCTGAGCGAAACGTGAGAACAGTTTTGGTGAGATTCGAACCCGAAGACTGTTGGTTCGAATCTCACGGGAGTGGCTGTGGTCTTACTGCTCCATTGTTAAGTATAGATGATCCCAATCGCTCCAACCTTGAAACTTGCTGAGGCAGTAAGGCACTACGTGGGTGTATATGTTTTAAAAGGTTATTTTTAAGCAGTCAACTTAAACATCATATTAAGTGCGTAAATCTGAAATAAAGTTTTTGATATTTAACGGAAAACTTTTGCGAACTTGCTGATTCCTTTCAGCTGACCACAGATGAGATTCACTTCTTCAGTAGCCTTGACAAATAACAAACCTGCCAACCCAACGGTGTGAATACCGGATAAAATTCAAAGTACATTTTTCATTGCAGATATAATGAAGCGAATGGCGGGACTTCCTCAAAGGTGGGGTATGTGTCAATGAAACCCGTCGCGATGCCATCTTCCAAGATCTACGACACTCCTTTCATCGTGCCGATACCTTCATCCGACAACACGCCAAACTACGAGAGCATCTTAGCGCAAATGATTGAATGTCGTAAGTGGAAGTGCGATTTCGTTTCGCTCAAAACAGCAGTCTGCTCATGAAAACGAAAATTTGAATGGAAAGCAAAATGATGAGAACCTATGCAATTCATCAAAGAAGATGATCGGAGAGGGTGGGAGACTGTGAACTGAATCTTACAATTTGGGTTCCATCCGCTGCCTGTAGATACCATGGTTATAGGTTGAGCCGGAAACATGCATATAGATTTAATAGGAAACACGAACTTAAAATCAAATGAAGGTTCGGTTTGTCCTTGCTGGCGCAATAGCTCGCGCTTTACTTTAGATATATTAACACCATTGCATCATGTATGTTGGAAATAATTGAAGCGAAATGTTCCCCTAACGAGAGGTATTAGCCCAGGGGTTCTCAACCTTTATTTTCTCATTTACCCTTTGGCAAATTTCAAAAGTAGAATTTACCCCCCAAATTTTTTTTATATTTTCACTTCTACAAATGCTTAGTGTAGTAGGTTAAAAGTGTGAATTTTTTGCTCACAAAATTTACCCCCGGTTGAGAACCCCTGTATTAGCCTAAAATGAAATTTCCTCCGACCTTAGGTTTTTATTTGGCTACGAGCATAGAACTCGTTTCTCGACGTTTCTCCCTACCGAGAGATAGGAAGGGAAAACGACAAATTATTCTGTTTTTTTTGTTCCATGAAACACCTGTGTTTTTGCTATTGTGTAATCACAGTGTTATGATCACTTTGAAATTCAAACGTGTAGCATCTAGACATCGAAGTCAAGCACAGCGTCATTATTTAGTCACTAAGAGGTCATTGTACTCCCGTTGACCGGTTGAACATTTCGTTGCAGCTGAAGACACGTACATGAGTTTGGAAGGCTTGGATGACTTCCGGCTTTCGCATCATTACGGAATGGGATACGGTTAGTTATGCGTCTGTATTCTTTTATCGCTAGAAAAACCTTCACGGTTGCACATACTGTTGGTGAATTTGCGTTCATGTCCGCTTGGGAGGCGCCACAACCGCTGGCAGAGTTCATGTTTGATACAAGCGCTGCAACCACGCATGGAAAATTGCGACAAAGTGCTTTTTTCGTAGATAAGACAAAGCCCATTCCAAGCGAGCGTTAAACTGACGGCTTGTCGATCTGAAAACGACTGTTTTCAGTCTTCTGTATCCGCTAATCTGTAATTTCTGTACAAGCCGCGTTTCAATGCAGGGAAAGAAGCGCCTCCTCGTCCTCCGCGCGACCTCTCTCCCACTCCGGAAGAAGCTCCTCCGCCTCCTCCCAAGCACTCGGACGAAGCGCCCCCGCTTCCTCCACTTCCGCCTTCGTTCGACCGGAATGAAGAGGATTGTTCGATCCGCCGTGGCGGAGCAGATCGGGTTTCATATGGATCCTGTGAGTAGCATAATCAAGTAATGATTGTATTGCAGGAAAGATTGAAGCCGGCAGCTTGGCTTGAAGAACTGTTTCACGTAAGGTTAAAGATCAGGCGGAAAGGTCAAGTTTTCATAAGGATGAAAACTCAGAGCCCGTTTTCGTAAGGATGATTTTCGAGCGCAATCAAAAGCTCGTTCGATCACACTCGCGAGAAGAAGCACTAAGCGGACAAAGGCGCTGTCATTGTGATTACGCCACAAGTTAAAACGCCGACAGAAACGGCCATCGGCTAAGCCTGCAACGCCGTCTATTTTTACATCAGTTGCAACTTCTTTGACAGCTTAACCTTTGACGCCATTGTTGTGTATGCGCCATTAGGTACAGGGAAAAAGGCGCGTGCTATCACGATCATATTATCATTAAAGAAATGTCAATAGAAAAAAAGGTTTCTGAAATCCTCTCGATAGAGATGACTCTTCTGACTTAACATATGACTTGTACTTCGATTTCAGTGTCCATTCCAAAAGTCCACTCGTACGTCAGTCCGGCGCAGAGTGAGTTAATTGCCTTGCATCAGAAAGTGAAGAACGGCGAACTGACCACTAATCAGGTGACTAGCGTCATTAAGTCTAGCGTTGGCGATTGACAGTGAGCGCTGGGTAAATAGCTTCACATTGAAAGTATTAGCGGAAAACTCCAAGCATTAAAAAGAAAACTCTTTTCTCGAAAATGCGGCCCACCGAGCAGTATCTGTCATGGCGTCAATTTTTCTGCCTTGAAAACTCTTTGCTCGAAAATGCGGTTCACTAGGCAGTATCTGTCATGGCGTCAATTTTTCTGCTTGACGCTTTGATGCTTGTTGCGCTTTCAACTGACGTTAGCAGCTTGCTTCTACGGACGATAAACCTTTAAAGAATTGGTTTCCATCTCCACAGCCACGATTTACTAGCTTGTTTTTCACTTTTTTATTGGCAACACTTTTTAGGCGGTGATTCGCTTCCAAGAATGGGAGAGGAAACACAAGGAGCAGCCGGCATCTTTCCAGCTGCAGCAAGAATGCTTGCAGCGACTGCGTAACAGTTTAATGAAAAGCAGAGAAATAAAGAGAAGCAAAGGTAATTAATATGCCTTTAAAGTTTTTTCTTGGAGGTTCAATTCTGTTGTTTTTACCCTATCTAATCACTACGGCGAAGGCGCAACACGAAACGAAATATCAGCGATCCAAATCACGCAGCATACCCAATCAAGGTCAGGCTTAGGACACTCCACATCGAAGCTGCCGTCAATACAAAATGTAGACTGGTAGCCCCACCACCACCAAGGCGGACTGCTATTGGTGTGTGCCCGAAAGTGGTGTTACGACATGCTAGCAAGGCAGACTGCTATTGATGTGTGCCCGAAAGTGGTGTTACGACATGCTAGCAAGGCGGATTGCTATTGATGTGTGCCCTAAAGTGGTGTTACGACATGCTAGCAAGGCGGATTGCTATTGATGTGTGCCCGAAAGTGGTGTTACGACATGCTAGCAAGGCGGACTGCTATTGGTGTGTGCCCGAAAGTGGTGTTACGACATGTTAGCAAGGCGGATTGCTATTGGTGTGTGCCCGAAAGTGGTGTTACGACATGCTAGCAAGGCGGATTGCTATTGATGTGTGCCCTAAAGTGGTGTTACGACATGCTTGGTGAGCTCGAGCTTCACTGCTCTGGCTCGGTGAAGCAAGATTTGGTTTCGTTGATTTCTGCACCTATTACCGTCAGAAGGCAACTTAATTAGCATGAGTTCGATTCTCCCTTGTGTGATCAGGTTGCCTGCTACACTTTGCACTACAGTAGCAAACAGCAAATTTGGCAGCGGCTTTAATATCTTTATGCTCAGTCGTGTGCGACCTGACCTAAGCTGCCGGGTGCGTATTCATGTAGCTGAGAAGAATGCTGAAAAAAAGCTTTTTTTTAGGAGAAAGCGACCAAATAGAGATCACGAAGCCCATCCTCGCTGGTTCTTCAACGTATGATCTTGTATTAAAGAAAACCAATGATGCCGATCCATCCGAAGTCATTTACGGAACTACGGTAATTCATATATTGATAACTAATGTAGCAATAGTTTAGGCCTTCACTGCACATAGTGTAAGAGTTGAAAATCTTGCCCAGTGGACGTTCGCATTCGTTAAGTAGAATTGAAACATTCGCTTGCTATTCAGGGTGATGCCAAAGCAAGCGTGTAGTGGTAGAGATACTCTGCATTAGCAAGTGCTAAGCCTGCAAGTAGCGGGAAAAAAGGACAAAAAATCGAGTAAAAAAAGGCCAACATCTGTCGTTTTACTGCTTGGCATTTTGGCTGGTCAATCAAACGAAATTACCCTTGATGGTTACGACTGATAGTGAATGCAATGTTTAGAAGCCTCAATTGGATGATGGTTTC
The DNA here is from genome assembly GCA_963675345.1 of Trididemnum clinides. Lineage (NCBI taxonomy): Eukaryota > Metazoa > Chordata > Ascidiacea > Aplousobranchia > Didemnidae > Trididemnum > Trididemnum clinides. Next base: position 31,224,710 of record OY776286.1, read on the forward strand.
TCTCGCACTTCTTCAAGGTCAGAAATTTCTCTTCGTGGACGCGATGGTACCACGGGCACATCGTCCTCCTCTATGAGTTCCAACAGCTCGGTGTCGAGTAATGTGTTTGGCCGAACTGCTGAATTGTACGCCCCTAAACCACAAAAAACCAGCAACGTTTATGGCCAGTGAGTAGTTTGTTTCTTTTTTTTTTATCTGTTTACACTACTGGAATATCTTTTCAAGACAGATTAGAAGACCAATTTCTTGTTTGATAGTTGCATATTGAAATTAAGTAAAGTCCTTCCCACATTTTTCGGCCCATACGACGATCCCGCTCTCCTTTTTGCTAGTCATGGCCATGTAGCTGCTTAAGCAGTGAATGCCACAGCAGGAAGCTGGCGTTTTGGTGATATTGCACGTTTACTTTTTTTTTCACAACCCTCTTGATGTCGGACGCAAGACAAGAGAGCTGAGAACACCATTTGTAAAAGTCAGGTATGACCCATCCGGAAAGCGAACTTAAATTTATCGAATCTAATTTCGAAAGAAAAGCACTAGTAGATTTTTGATCGAAGTATAAACACATCACTCTAAACAATTAAATTCCAAACGTACGCTGGCGTATTCTTTTGTTTTGTCGATGACAATCTCGTTGCTCCATTGAGCGCTTGCAGCCAGCGCAAGTGAAAAGAGTTCGATATATTCAACATTCGCGATGTTTAGGCTACAAAATACCAGGCTAGTGGGAGGGCATGCTCCTTTCCTATAACGCACTGAATTTCAGTTATGCAACTGGAATTATCCTTCTATGAAGGTTTATAATTAGCTTCGTGCACATGTTCGCATATTCTCGACATGCAACCTCCAATATGTTTTTTTATTCTTCAATAAGGAGGCTTACAATCACGACGTTCTTTCATTGCCATGACATCGAGCACTATATTATCACTGGTTTAAAGCTTTCTGACCTACTGGTAGTGTTCATTCACACGCATCTGTAAGAATAACTTCCATCTTTGCTTAATCCACCACCACCAGTCATTGCTCGTCCCCACCACCTGTATGCCACCTAAAGGCGAAGGAAACTTATCAGGTGCTTTTTGCAGAAGCGCAATAAGCGACCTCTCCGGCTTTTCCACGTTGCTTTGCGAAGCGCTAAACCGTGGTATAATGTGTTTGTATCATTTTTAAGAAGTCTTTTGTATAACCGGGCAAGATTCCACCCAGCCCACCTACTGTATTTCGAGTCGGCAGTTTCATCATAGCCATCGAACTTCTAATGTGATGGTGAAACGCAAAACTTTTACCAATGTTTTATTTTCGTAGCAAAGAGTCCGTCCGACCTCCTCCGGTACCCCCTCGGGAAGCCGCACCTCCGTGCGTGCCCCACAGAAATTTCCCGTACTGATCTTAATTATAGTTGGAAAGACGACTGCTTTTTGGCTGTCTGCAGTTTTACCACATCAACGTGAAGTCTTGTTGCCCTACCAGCTTGCTGCTTCACTTCCTGTTTTAACTCAGCGCAGTTTGTTAATGTCATCTGAAAATGCTGTGTCTGGGTCTATTGGAGATCGCTGTACTACCTGTTTAAAATTTTCTTTTTAGTTCTTTCAAACTCCTTTTTAGCCTGAAACCCGCAATGCTATCTAATGCTAGGATTAATTTCAAAACAATTTGTTGGTTCCATCTTCATCTGGTTAGGAAGCGAAAGCGATTTCTCGCCTTTAAGCAGCAGAACGTAAAACTATAAAGCGTCATAGAGAGGGCGCACGTCATCATCTTTTTCCACTGCGATGTAGGCTTCAAGCCGGTGTTAATTTTGGTGCAATCGCTGAAGCTATGTAACTGTAAATTTGTTTTGCTCGTTGTGTCTTTAATTTGTGTGTAGTAGACTTTTTCAGGGCATCGTTTTGCGCACGTGTCGCACGCCGCTTGTCTTCAAAGGCTAAGTTGAAAAAATCAAAATAAGTGGAAAAATAATGTGATGCCAACAAAAATGGTGCAACAACACTCTCGCATTAAAATCTGGATCATTTTATTAACTACACGTATATTTACGTTCTGTCCAGCTGGATAGCAACGTTGCCTATGACCCTAGCCTGCGCAAAGCGGCACTGTGAAATGGTATATGGTTTAATCAGAGATTATCTGCGGTTAAATCATTGCCTTAAAATTTCGCTGATCGTTAGCGCTACGTCGGTAACACTTGCCTCGGTTCAAGATGTCTTTTCGGGGTTCGCACTGTATGCTTGTTGGAGCTTGTGCTCCATTTTTTTTTTGTTGGCCGCACCTTCTATTCGTGCTGGCACTAAGCGTTTTTACGAATAGAAAATGCGATTACCGTAGTTGTCATGGTAATATCTACCCGCCTTACGGTACAGTTGAGCGAGTAGCTGTTTGTTTTTTTTCCTAACACAACTCTCGAACTTTTCCGCTTTTTTCCGCGCTGCATGGATGCAGCTTTAGTGATTGCTGTAGAAGTGGCAAGCGTTGATTAGTGTTGAAGCGTTGTTTTTTAATTCTGTTATCGTTAGGATTTAGAAGACGCTGTTTTAATTTGCATTCCCCACTGTATTGCTAGCTGCTGTTCCTTTTTGTCAATCGATTTCATTGTGCAGTAGTTATTTTGTGGTTGCTCGTGCACTGCTGTCTGTTAATCGTTTTCTTCACGTTCTATATCCTGCGGCTGTAACCCGTTTCGTGCACTTATATTCAGAGTTCGTTGTCTTTGTACTTGAAATAAATAAACGATGTTGATAATTTAAAAATTGTGTAAAAACGCAATTGCAAAATGCAGTAGAACTCGCCGCCGAAGTTGCATTGTGCCAAACTTTGGGGAATTTATCCCCAGACCTCGGGAAATTTTCAAACGAATTGATTATTTTAATTTTGTAGAAAGTGTGGGAAAAAATCTTGGGATTTTTGAGGCGAAACTGTGTAATTTTCTCGTTTTGGACACAGACCTTTTTTGATGATCAACCTGAAATCAGAGAATTTGCTGTTAGTTTTTGGGCGAAGATCGGAAAATTTGTTGCATGTATTTAGCAAAAGAAGGTGATAATCGAGGAAAAGGTGAGAGAATTTGATGTCAGTTATTGAGCGAAGACATTTTTGTTTATGGATTAACTGAACTACTCGATATGCCCAAGCATTTTAGAATCTTAAAAATTTTTACACAAACATTGCCTTATTTTTGAGGTTATTTTTGCCTTGGAAATTTTTGCAAAATTCAAGATAGTGACTTCTCTAAGTAGCCTTTTATGGCCTTGTCACAACCAAGAATTTTTTTGTTTTCTGTTATCAAGTTTGGCGAAGTTGACTTCGTCTGTTCGCCCGACTCGCCACTGTTTTGTTCACTGAGCAGAATAAATCGTCAGATCTCAAAAAAACTCGACCATCGTGATTACATTGCAACTGCTAATCTGCTACAACCGCGCCACCATTGTTTCGCCGAACTGACGATACTTGCGGATGTAACACAATCCCTCTGCATCGCAATGTGCGTGCATGAAACCATTGTTTTGTCGCTTCACTCTGCTTGCACCAGTTTCAGCTTTCCTTCAGTTAGCATGTTGCTACCGGTGAAGCAGTCAAGTGCGGCAGTTACGAATGCTATCAGCTTACGTGAAATGCATATGAACAAGTGGCAAGAGCATAATGTTTTTATAGCGCAGATTCGTTTCTCAAAATATCAAGCTTTTACAGAAAAAAAAGTTTCCCAAGTGCGTTTGGGCTTGTGCATGATAATATCTTGTTTGACTAGGCCGTCACTGTTTCTGTCCCTATGGAGCCGACTTAATCAAATTTTACTATAGTACCCTAGCCAACAAAATCATATCATGAACTGAAGACTGATCTTTCTTCAATCAATAGATTTATTTAGTCGAATGTGGTTCTTGCTCGCTGAACAAGCTTCCTAGTGATGGATAACCTGTAATTCTCAAACTATGGTGCGCCAGTTCTTTCTGTGTGGTACGCGAGCACCTTCCGGGTTACACGGGAAGTGTAATGTCAAATAAATCTGTGTCGCATATAGCTGTAATTACCGCCTAAGTTTCCAAGAGTTGTTGATTTGAACTTACTAAATTAAATGGTAAATGACAAGAGATATGCAGGCGTACAGCAAAATCTTATCTTGCATCTGGGCTAGCCCAAAAACTTGTTGAATTTCTAAAATAAATTTTTACTTAACTTTTAGGGGCATTTTTAATTGCGTTGTTAATAAAGAACTTCACTCAATTGTCGAAATAAAGTCGTTCGGCGTGTGGCTTGGCTATAACAACGTAGCTAAAGGGGGGGAGCGTGGAGATATTTAACCTCCTTCCTGCTGGTTGCCCTTTCGTCAGTACGAGACAAGAGCAAGAAACATTCAGGTGGTGCGCAGACAGAAAAATTGAAAACCAAGGCTTTACATAAAAAAAGCTTATTTTGAGAACTGAGTAGGTGTTGCTGACGATGCATTTCTACCACCAACAGGTAAAATCTTCACGACTGTGCAACGTGGTGTTTAATTGGGTGACGAACCCAACATCAATTAGGCCTGATCAAAATTTTTTGAATTTGTATTCGCAAAGAAAAAGCATAAGCATTAAACTCAAAAACAGCATAGAATAAAAAAAAGCAACATTAAAGTTGACCTAGTCATTCAAGCGGTTAAAAGTAATCATCAATTCCATAACTGATGTCACGCGCTTCTATTTCATAATATCCAAATAAATTTGATCAAAACATGTTCTGTAAATAACAATAGGGTTGATAGCAACAAAATTGCTTTTTGTCAAGAGCAGTAGGCTTACGGAAATGGTTGGGGGACAATTGCTTCTGCCACCTCAACCTACTAATAAAGACTCTTTTTATTTAATCAAAATAGAAAGTGGCCATTTTGAAGTGACAGTATCTGCCATTGCTGATTATTTTGAGCGTGTGAAGGAATTGCCTAACCAAATACGTTTTGGGCCCTCAAACATGTAAATCTGGCTGAGGGGGAGAATGAGGTAAGTGAAATGTTAAGGTCTTCATTGTAAAAGCTTACCTCGATATCATTTTTGAACTTTAGAAGCAAATTTTAAAATATTTTTCTGGTTGTAGTTTTAAAACCCTTCCTAAAGCCAACTTTGTTTGGCCATTTTCCCTCATTATTATCCGTACAACCCCTTGATTGACACGGATATCAAATTGTATTTACACAGTTCATTAAACAGCTCTTGTCCGATTTAAAAGAGCGACGTGCACTTGCAGTATCTCTTGACTCTTCGAGTGTGTAGGAGTCACTCGTAATAATCATCGTCGTCCGGTTGAACAGCAAAAACTCTTTCATAATTCCAATTATTACGTCTGTTCTGTCGTACGTACTTCATATAAAGCCCAATCTGTGACAAAATAATTCTGGCGTCAGCCTTAGAAAACAATTCTCTTGGCAATGAACTTGGTTTTGTTGGCATAAGTTCGGATTCGAATTCGGGTAGTGTTGTTACTCCTTTGGAAAAGGCATCTGAATTAGGAGCAACTTTTGATTTATTGCAGAACTGGGGCAAAATTGCATTGTCTCTGCAATTTGACTATTCTATACTGGAGAAAAACACTAGTTGTAGGCTTACTGCACATTCTATGTATCACTGAAGGCAAGGGTTTTTTTTTTATCAGAGTCCGAAGACAACTAACTAACTAACAATAATCCAATAAATGTTGCGGGCAACTGATCAGTAAAAACCTTACAATTTCCTTTTCAATGTCCGGAATGGAGGTGTGGCTACATAACCTACTGCAAAAGGTAGCTACCCAAGGACAAAACCACAGACCGATCCTTTCGATCTTCTGTGCTGGAACAAAATTATTCTAAGTCTTACCTTCTTACGAACTCCAAACAGTACAAAGAAACAAATAACAGCTAGAAGACCTGATACAGCAAGTATAGCTGCCAGCATAGGAAACTCTTCGCTTCGATCCAGTTTCTCTCTCACGTAGCCCCGAAGACGTGGCCTTGCAACTTTGTGGTATGGGTTGACTGTTGAAGAAAATTTGTTGAAGCAAACCAGGATATAATCGACGACTGACGCGGATGCTTTTAGGAAGGAAATTGGGAGATTCCAATTTCAAAGTGTCAAAAAGTCACACGTTAATCGGAAGTGGTTATGATGGAAATACACTGTAGCAGCACAACCGTTAAACTCCAAAGCAGGTCGGCACTCAGTTTTGTTTTGTGTTTGCTCTTGCTTAAAAGATTCTCGTAACTGGAAGACAAGTTACTCAGAGCATTTTAACAAAGTGGCTGAGAGCCGCACAACAAAATTAGCTTGGGCTGCAATATTGTAAAATGATTCAAAACTTGTTTCTTACTTGGCAAATCATCCTCTTGGAAAAAGAAATCGTTGTTTATTTCTGGAAGATCTTCAATTGTGAAATTAGGATCAAGAGCGTAATCGTCTAAAAAATGAAATTTAATAGTAAGAAACGTAATGATAGCTTATGAGCTTTCACGTGATGTTGGTGATGATTGGCAGAGCAATTCTAAAGCTAAACATGGGCCGGGGTTATCAAACCGGAATTTGATTCGGTTCTTTGTTAAGTTAACAAATTCTGCTATTAGTATTTTCATTTTTCCTGAGTTACTGGCAATAAAAAGGCAAACGTTGGTGCATTAAATAGGGTGCCTAGGCTGCTGTTTGTAGCTCCTCTTACCTGCAGAAATCGCAATGCACTTTTTTCCTACTTGCAAGATATCAACACAACAATAAGTCGGTCGATTAGTTTTAACGACGAAATAACAAGAGTGTTTGAAAAGTCCCCAAACATCTCATTCCGTCATTAACAACCTTTTTTATCCGAATGAAGATGTAGTAATGTTACACAAATTCGTAACCACAATTTATGATCATTATCATTATTATGATTATTATTTTTTGGGGGGGTGGAAGATCGGAGGTAAGTTTGGAAGCTTTTGTTGCTTTCGATGGCACTTGTCGCCCGCCCCCATTACCCCCTTTCTGATTACGTCTATGCCATTAAAGCAAAGTGAGGAAAAATTTTACTTGGAACAAGTTCTTTGCCGTCTGTTTCGCTGTTCAAGTCCAGTAATTCGCTCAACTCATCGGAATCGTGTTCGAGAATATCAGGGAATAGTGCATCTGACTGCTCGCCTTTGCCTTCATAAACAGAATCTAACAATGGTAAAAAACATAGCTTAGGAAAAAGCTATTTGCTTGGCTGAGTTGCATAAAGTTGCTGGGCTGTCGTCGTAAGTCTTGAGATATAACAACGAAATCACTCTAGCTTCATGATTTGACGTGGATCCCGCCGTTGACGTGTGTTTTAGAACAAGCTTTAAGCCACGGAGGTTTTTTGAACCATATATAAATGAATTGCAAGGAAGCGCTTGAGCAAACAGAAAACTAATTATGACCAAATTTGGAAAAGGGACAACAGAACCTGGCGTGGAGGAGGAATTCAGAATACTAGAGAAAATCTCATTTTACCGAAATAATGCTTCTTTTTGTTACACACAAAATCTTTTCAGCTAAAAATCGCTTTGAAAAACAAGTCTTATCATCTGCGACAGGGGTTCTTAAACTTTTTGAGACGCGTCCCACTTGACAATGCCAACAACACCCGGTGTTCTCCCTTAATACGTAAAAACCTTGCTTTGGAGATCAATTTTTCATTAACATTCATTTTTCCACATTTTGTCTGCACAGCAACGTGAAAATTTTTATTTTGGAGATCAATCTTTTTACAGCCGTTAGTTCAGTACCTTTGGTTTTCAAAACATCGTGAAGACCTTGTTGGGGAGACAAACTTCTTACTTCTTCAATGCAATGATTTTGCCTAATTTTCATGCAGCTGGGGCCAAAGGGGTCCACGGCACCGTGACCCCTTTTGTGAATCTTCTCAATCTCCGCGCCCCCAGTTAAAGAACCTCTTTTCAACAAATATAATCTGTGTATCGTATTAGGCAGTACACGAGCTCAATGCGGCAACAGATATGAAAAGCAGCTACTCAAATAAAATGACGATGAATAGGACTGCAGTGATGAAAATGAGTTTTCTACTGCTTCCAGTGACCATTACTAACAACGGACAAAAAAATAAATCTTTCACAATAACCGATAAAAAAATATTCTTAGAAATACGGTAATTACTTATTCAGTCAACAGCAAGCCTTTCAAATCTTTTTTATCATGATTTACAAATCTTGTGTAATTCATTCTACATCACTTTAGTTCAACTACAGCTGTTAAATAGCTAAAGTTGGCCTACCGTCTTCATAGTGGTCTGGGAGTGATGGTTTTACGCCCAATAGCTTTGCGTTTGGTTCGTATAGCGTCGTGTTGTTTTTTATTGGTTGAAATTTTAGTTGCTCTTGGTATCTGTCGTCTGAAGAAAATATTGGTTGTTCTTAGGGCTCGTTAGAGGTTGATTTTAGCAAGTAAATAGATTTAATTCCTTATTGGGATAACGCTCCTGATCTCGGGTGAATTCTGAATAAAAAACCATTTTCATTCACTTTCTTTATAAAACTCTGCTAGCGATGGATTAAGTTGCTGTAGAATGAATGCATTATGTTAGATTGCCGCAGGATTAAATGACGTATGACAGCATTTTAAAATCGTGGATCCTATCTACGTACTTGGGGCTTTAACTTCTTCAGCAGGAGGAGGATTTTCTTCCAAGTCTTTCTAAAAGTTAAAACATAAAGTTATCAATTTTGTTTATAACATAAAAAAGTTTGGCTCCTTTAGTAACATCGGCTTCGAGTTCAAACAGACCCGTGCTCCTTTCTCTCTACTCAGATTAGATTGTCAGGAGCAGAGTTTATTCAAAAATATTTGAGCTCGAAATGCTCGAAAAATGCTCGAAAATCCTAGAAGATTGCCTTGCCTTTAAAGGGAGCATTCACTTAGCAAACCAAAATCACACGCCTGTCGCATTTGTGAATCAAAAAAAGATAAAATAGATGGATACAACTGACTTTGGTTGCGGACCAACAGATAAATAGATTTATAAGTAGTCGGGTAGTTTTTCATCTTTATTTATTTTTCAGAGCTAGTGCTCCCACTTTTTCTCCGTAACGCATTTATCTTTTGAGACTGTAAAACAAACAAGGAAGGTACATAAAAATAATTGCAGGAAGCGTCAAACAGTCACTTGTGCAAAACGTTCAGTGCTTAGTTGTCACTTTACAATCAACTGTCATTTTTATCTAGATTTTTGCATAGGGTTAGCAACATATTGTGAAAAAACAACTGTTCTGTGAAAATTGCTCAATAAAAATTTGTTTCATTAACTCGTCTAGTTTGCTTCATAGAGTCTACCACCGTTGCTGTTTAGGTCTAGCTTTTAGTTGAGTACGTGCCCACACCCCTTACGTTCCTCGGTTTTATGAAAAACCAACCTCTGCTGCTTTCCTATCGTCAGTTTTTTCTTTTACATTGTTGAAATCTGCAATTGCGGACTGTAGACTTCCAATGTAGTTATAATTCAGCATATATCCAAAACATATCGGATGTAGTTTATCCATTCCGCAGGCATTGCTGCAAGTTTCAGGTGAAAAAATCAAGCTCGAAATTGATTGAAACCACTTTTCTTTTTCTGAAAAATCTATAAAAAGAGCTCTACGTTTTTCATCATTTTTGAAACTTTTCAACAAAAATTTTTTTCTTCAACTGTCATACCACACATCTGGCGCTACTTTGAATTCTTGATTGAGTTGCGGGTTCAAAGTGCATAGGAACAGAATTTTCTGGGAATTTGGGTTGGTACAGAGAAAGAAACAGGCCCTAGTGTGGATGTAAATTTTATTTTGTTCAAGCAACAAAGTTTGCAAGAGGCGGTCTTTTTTGGTCACTTAGTTTTAGATTTGCGCAACAACCAAATTATTTAGAACCTGCAGGGGTTTTGAAAAAAGAGGGACAGACTTTTCTCATCTTTTTACTTTCTGTCCCCAAAAAATATTATAAAATTATGTGTTTTGTAAAAAGAAAAGCTAAAAACAATGTTTTGGCACTTTGTTTGAAAGGTAGAGAAATGAGGTTGCATTTTTCCTGCAACAAATTTTTGTTGGTCTACCTCATTAATTTCTTGCTTGGAAATGGGGTCAGGGCAATTTGACCCAATAAAATGGACACTTTGTTAAAATAAAAAATTACCAAGAACCAGAAGAGTTCAACTCTAAAGTAAATTCTCAAAAGTGAGAATTCACTTTTTCCTTCCAGAATGCGCCCTTATCGCGACTGTTTGATGGGAATGTTTAGCTGATGGTAAAAAATTCTGAAAAGATTTTGAAGCAGCTGTTTTGCCAGAAGATTTCGGTGACGCTCTTATCAGCAACAGCATTTGGCCAAATGAGAAGAGATGAAGGGAACATGATATATAAACGTGGCCATTTGGCAAGATACTGCCTCTGATGAGAGCACCACGAAACACTTCTGGCAACCAGCTTTTTCAAATGTAGCTTTATATATAACATTAATCTTGCCTTTAGATTTTGGGAAAAGGTTTGGACTTTTTTGTTTCATATCAGCCAGCGTATCACACAGTTCATCGTCTTCTATAGTTGACTGCAGTTCGTTAATGCTTAGCATGGTCTAAAACATGAAGTTATGGAATTTAGAGTGATTTCATTTCGAAGAAATCTCAACAAAAGTTTGGTCCAGTTGAAGTGGAAAACTGAGCCAACTCACATCGATTTTTACCATATCGCTTTGACATATGTCTAGGAGGTAAAAGACTTGACCAATATTGCGCAAGTTGAACGCATAGCCAACTACATGAGTAATTAGCGGGAAATAGCTGGCTTGGAATGGACTTAGAGGCATAGACTAGAAATTTTGATGCAACAATTTTTTGGCTTCTCGTCTGCATTTACCTAAAACACTTTAACAAGGTGTTCAAGCATAGATCTACTGGATGGCTCTCGGCAGTAGAAGTGATGCAGTGAGTGAAAAAGTGCCAACAAGTTTGTTGGTTTTTGTTACCCAGCTGCAACAACAGTAGCCGTTAAAAAGCTCCAAAACTTGCGTAAACACACACCTGCAGCTCATCTTCACTTGCTTCCTCCAACTTGCAGAGACTTTTGGAGCTGTTGAAGAAAGCTTGGCAGATCCCGGAATAAAACGTCTCAGCTTTCAATCGCACATCACAAGCATCACGAAAGAGAGAAAAGAAAGCCTGAAGGTTAATTGCATGTTATATCAGGGATTTCCAAAGTTTGCTTTTCTTCGCCCCCCTTTGAGAACCATATGCACGTGATCTCCACCATAACGGTCCTTCCCAAATTTCAAATTAATCTTTGAAAATTCAAAAACGGTTAAATTTGGTTACGTTTGTTGTGAAAAGTGCAATTTGTACGTCTGAAAAAACTTAAAGCAAAACTAGGTATAACGATTGTCGTTCGATGCGACCTTCAGTTTGGGAACCTCTGCTATACATCTGTGTTTTGCCGCCTTGCGAATGGATACTTTCACAGCTGTGCACAAAAACAACCAGTAAGCACACCTGCCTCGGAGTTGCCACTTTTCCTCAAGCAGTTCGTTTCCACCATCACCGCCTCAATTAAATAAGCAAAAAACCCGCCGTGAAGTTACTTTTTTAATACAATCACAGCAACAACAACTTAAAACCAGTGCAACCACAGAGCTTACGACCATTAACGGCAAGACCAACGCCCTCTTGCGCTGAGCCACTGTACTGCTTCAAAAACGTTTCACTATTCAAAATTCAATCCACAGAGGGGCACAAAATTTTGGGCCTGGTGTTGCAGACGAGATATGACAAAAATATTTAAATATTCACAAAACTTGGAAATCTTACTTCCAATCATTGGAATTTAAAACACAGTAGTCTCAATTTCGCTTAATTTGTTCTAGGAAACCACGACCACTTGACTCTTTGCAATCACACAAGTTTTATAGGCTACCAAATTGTTGGGAATTGGTGAAACCAAAGTGTACGATAAAGACAGTTTGTTACGAGAAAGCGATGGTTTAGTGGTTATTGCGTTCGTTTCGCAGTCGGTAGCCTAGGGCTTGTTCCGTTGTTGAATGATATCAGAGATCCTAAAAATGTATTTACCTCTTTCCTGTTTGGCGCTCAGCACGGAATGAATAATGTGGAGAAAAACCGTTAAGTTCTCTTGTTGTGTTTTTGTGAAAGGCACTTGGCTGGATACCTGCACCTTTAAGTGGCTGAGAGGTAGTGAGGCCGAGAAGTCTAAACATCGTTGTGGCCCAGCCGGACAAAAGACTTGTAAACAAAGTACAAGCTCAAACGCATGAGTGAACAAAGAAAGGAATGATAAAACGAAAAATTACCGCGTCTAGTGCCTTATCCAACTTTAAAAATTTGTCTCACTTTTGGCGGATAAATGCATTGATTTGCGATCCAGTATTCCTCCGCTGTATCTGCGATTGATCGGGACGGTTTTTTGACAGGAGGTTTTGGCAGCGGTCTTCGGCCGTGGGGAAACAAAAGTTCTGAATTTTCCGGGCTCAGTTGAGCTTTAATGATAACGACATGCCCCAAAAATAAACCTACGCATATTAACATGAGCTTGCTCATAGCTCTTGACATTTTAAGCTATCAACAGTTAAATAAACTTAGAGCAAAATGTGTTATTAGTTGCTGATCTTCTAAGAAAACAAGAAAAGTAATCACAACCAAGACTTGAGTTCGGAGCCAAGGGTTTCAAACTGCCCCCCACAGAAACATGGGTTAAATTATCACTTTTTTGTTTAAAGAACTGTATTTAACAGGCATCTTGATGTGTTTTTTTTAAACAATTTTCAAATTCTTTATCTTAACCTCAACAAATTTAAAACGCCATTAAAATTAGGCATCTTGCAATCAGCCTGAAAATCAACAATAAATACTCCATTTTTTTTATCCTCCTTACTCAGTTTTTAGAGTATCCATCTTTAACCGAGTTCTTCCCACTGGCACCAAGCTACTGAACCAAACAAGCATATTTAACCTAAATGCCTCTTACATCTGTCTCATGACAATTTCTGTTCTTACATAATTTTGAAATGATTTTCACCAGTCACAACATAACATCAACATCGTTATGTATCGATTTTTGTCCAGCCGTGACCGTCGAGAGCTTGTTCAAATGCGACAAGCACGTTTCCATTGTTTTCTTTAAATGAAAAACAAACTTGTTTTCGCTTGAAATGACAACTTGCCGTCAAACCAAAGCAATTTTTCAACTCGTCAACAAGAAGTCGGTGCTTGCGGATTTCTCTGCGTCGTGATCGCACTGGTCTCACTAGATGCTTCTTACTCGTCAGCGCCACCTTTCGGCGGTTCAAAAATTTTTGCTTGACCACATTCAATTTGTTGTAACGCGCATCTAGCGTGCAAAGTGCAAGCGGAAGCCTCTGCTTCTATGTAATTAGAGGTTTTAGCTGCGTCTATTTGGCCATGCAAGTAAATTGCCTTAAGAAAGACTCACTCGTCAAATACTTTTTGCCACATTTGTTGGAAAAAGACCGCTAAGCCTTTTAAAAAGTAGACGGTTAAGTTACATTAGTGAACTGGCTTGGTCAAAGCTTGGAGTCGAACCCCACGAGTTAGTGAATGCAGCTGAAGATTGTAAAGTTTGTTGTGTAGTGCAATGCTTATCATTATTTTGCTTCAATTTTAACTTTACTAACATTGTTTTGTAAAAATTCATTAAGATTTATTGTTGTGGTTGGCATTTTTCTGCTTTCTGAGAAATTGCACTTTGCTCCACTTTAGTCTGCAGTTTTGTTGCAGCGTATGCTACGACCGTAGAGTCCAATGCGTGAGTGGCTGGTTCAGATGCATGTATTACGGCTGGTTTCCATTAGACGTAAACTGTCTACGTAAATCTTTGTAACGTAGTACAGGTCGTTCCGAGGATTTTTGACCAGCAACAAATTCTCCATGTAGGATGTTCTTTGAAATGAGGCTCTCGCCTATAAGATATAGATGCCTCAACCAGCACATACATCTCAGTTTCAGCTGCGCAAACAAGGTATTGCTGTCTCGGTTAGCACGCTTTGTTGGTGTTGAGGTCTTTCCAATCAATGTCGGGAAGTAATTTGAGACCGCACATGCAGAAAGGTTTTAGTAAAGGTTTCTGGATAGAGTGGAGAGCCCACTCTTTGCTGTCATAAAGAAGGGTGCTCGGAGGTCAAGATTGGTACATTTTTAACTTGCTGTTAAATGTCAATAAGCTGTTGTCTCAGGGTCTCTTTGCAAAGTAGCCACTGCCGTTGCTCTATTGTTCTATTGCCAGGCTTACAGAGAAAGTGCTTTGGAGACTGTAGATGCATGGTAGGTAAAGTTGTTGGTAACTTCAAATGTGTTGTTACCAATAGAACGCAAGGGACGAAGCTGACATCTTATCCGATTTTATGTATCTTTTTCAGACTGACCGTCAATCCAAACTCGGAAAAGACACCGGCGAACCAGGTAGCAAGGGAAGCAAGCTGCAGTAGGGAAGGTTGACTAGCACATCATTAAGCATGGGTCTCCTAATGACGCAAAATCCAGTTTATGGCAGTTTCACAATCTAGGGTGCCTCCAGGACACCCCATGGCCTAACGTGATAGAAAGGTGTTTGAGATACAGAAATTATTGTAAGAGCAAGACGTAAAAGGCCGCTCTCCATTTTCATTGAGTTTCGTATGACCATGCGGCCGATGCATCGAGGCCTTGAACTGTTGTCAGAGCCAATTCTAGCATTGAGATCTCCAGATACAAACAAGTACTCTTTTGCAGTAGAACTCCTATGATGTTGATATTGAACGTGGCTTCGAGAGGCGTCCCCCCCTGGCCTACAACGTCTTTAGTACTTATGGGCCTACAACTTCTAACGTCTTTTGTATCTATGGTATAAGCAATTTTCTGAGAAGTTGGTTTAACTGAGGGTAGGAATGAGTTACTCACTACGAATTCTACACCATACTTTTGGTGCTCATCTGGTTCCTGCCCTGCCAGAAAGGAATGTAGTTTTCGTCTTGTGATTCTCATTTGATGAAATACATATCTCTAGAACAGCTGCGATCTTGACGTTGAGCCTTGTCAAATTGCGACCGATGACAGCTATTTTCCTAGAGTTGTCAATTTGCTGAAAATCACCAGAGATGCCAGGACACGTAATTCTGAAATTCCAAGTTGACAGCCGCAAAGGCACCGCTTGCAGTTTTGTAATATAATTTTTCTTTCTTTTATTGCTGGGTGCGGAATTTACGATCTACTCTGTGGCCTTTTACCTGAGCTCCACATATCTACTGAAAACGGCAAACTGTGACCGGTCACACCTTGTGTGCTGGAGGCTGCTCAGTTTATGGCTGACGGTTGTAACCATACTCATATCCTAAGGAGTAAGGTGGTTCCTCCTACAGTCCCTTCCGATGCATCTGTTTGGAAAGGTCTCATTCAAAACTGGCGGACACACAAGCTCCAGTGTGAAGGAGCTCCATCTTGCTGGAAGACTAAGTATGGCTTCAATTCCTCCAGGAAGGTTGGAGTATAGAGTTGCTGCATGTCTAGGTGAACATTTACTGTAATGGTAAAAATACAAAAGAGAAAGATCCAATGACTCTGCCATGCATTAGACAGCACCATAACTTTACCTTACAGGCATCTCTTTGGTGTATCATTAGAGTTTATGCACTTTCTGATCCTCAGATTCTAACATTGTACATTTTGGCTCGTCTCAATGTGTGGAAAGAAGCCTCGTCAGAAAATACAACACACTATCGATAGTAATTATCTGTGTCAATTCTGTCAAGAATTTCAGTAGCAATTGCAGCTCACTGGGGAAGATCATTTGGTCGCAGAGCCAGAACGATTTACACTTTTTATGCCCGCAAGCGTAGACGTTGGTGCAAAATCTTGACAACAGCACCCTGTAACACTCCTAATTCTCTTGAAGCTCTGCGAGTTGATATCCTAGAGCTCCGTTGAAATGCGGTACGCGCAACGTCAATAGTGTCATCTCTTGAACTTGGTCTGTCCATTCTTTTACGGTTATCAATGCTGCTACTGTCTTTGAATTTGTGATATCACCAGCTTTTGATACATTTAACACCCGTGGGAGGATTTGCCAATATATCTTTTTAAATTGCTTTGAACTGAAATCGCCGATCTTTTTCGTGGAACCACAAAACATATTGTGCTTTTCCTTTTATCGATGCTATATTCATATCATGATTATATTCATAGCGTATTTAAGGAGAGTCTATGACATGTTCACAACATTTCCTGAATACGGGAAAATGCATGTTAGTAAAGACTTTTAGCATTTCTAGTGGTATGCAGAAACTATTGTTCTTCCTTGTTCGCCCTAAGAGCAATAATAGTTTAGAATCAGGTCAACACTTCACGCTTACCCCATTAATTTTAAACCTTAATAACACAGTGCATAAACTTATTGTATTAAGTTTGAGTATAGTATCAACTATTTGCCCCCGCTGCAATGGTTGAAAAAAGCAAGGCCCCTCTAGTAAAAAGTAACCCTTCATAAAAGTAGCCTGAATCAGATAATTTGAAAAAAATTTAAAAGTCAACAAAGTGTCCTGTGAACAAACAAAAAACCGGTTTGGAGCGCTTGCACAAATCAACGCCCACGCCAGAGATTTATGGAGCGTAGATGCGGACCCTCTTTTGAAGCTACTGGGGAAACTTTAATCCGCTTTATGGAATTACGTAGCACGCGTCCCACTCCTCCTGGCAATCCATCAAATGTTATGAGTTGAACTCTATTTGTAGTAGACAGGATGAATGCTATGCGTAGAAAACGGATTGAAACGGAGTAAAACGGTTTCTTGATAAAAATTTACAACTTTATTCAAATTTTCTTTTGACCGCCTTTGGTATGCCTTCTCATCATATGAGCATCATGCCATCGATCAATCATTGCATAACTCATAACTGCTATGAAACAAGTCGACGCGCACCAAATACGCTTGTAGCTGCAACATGCGTGCACAGCGTAATCTGAATCCGCCAAGCAAGTAGAGGCACAGATTGCCGATTCGATAGTCCGATGGATGTTACCGATCGGAAAAATATGTTACGTGGCGTTTTTGGCGCTTGTCAGTTGCGACAGATTTGGGCGCCAAACGTTTTTAATCACAACTGAGTAAATATAGTTTCATATTTTCTTCTCTTTATTTGTATTGCTGAGTGCCTAGTGCGTGCCTTGCGAAAGTTATTTTTAAAGCCTTCCATATGACCTGACAAGGAAATTGAACCCAAGTCTGTAGGTGTAGCCAGGGGGGCAAAGACACCATGACCCCCTTGAATTTTAAGTCAAATTACAAAATAGTATCAAAAAAATAATACGTAAATTTTTTTGCGTTTCTGCTGGTGCATTAGAGTTTATTGTTGACTTTCAGCAAGGGGGTGTGGGTCGGGCGTGGCTTTTCAAATTTTTTAACTTTCAAATTTTGTAAAAACAAGATGTGTACGTTTTACATGCTAAATATCGCCGAAGTTTTTCTGCTATGTCGCAGTCGAGTGATAAACTCATATTCCAAGTTATCGTAATTACAAGAAATAAACGTCACGCTGAGCGCTTTATTGCGATGCGGACTACTACAAAGACGTCGCTTCTTTTATCAGAACGTTGAGCCAACCAGTGGGAGTGGTTTCCTTGAAATTCCTTAAATAGTGCGTTATACGTCACAATTGAAGTTGAACTATTAAAGCCGTTCTCGATAAAACTACGTACATTAGATCAGTGAAATCGCATTCGCACTTTCTCAGTTTTGTACAGCAATTTTATAGTAGCGACGAGTGTAGATCATGAAAGACAAAATGTCGAACCGACCCACTAAACAGGCAAAATTAGATATTTTTTCTTCTGCCAGGAAACATGTTGATAGTGCTAGAGTTGAAGACGATGTTGAAGTTTTACAACTGCCAAGTACTTCTAATACGGCTGGAGATGTTCCCGAAAGCCATGAAGAATACGTGTTGGAGAAGACCATCGATTTAGGATATGTTCTAGAAATTCACTCACAGATCACAGATGTCGAAAGATGTAGGCTTTTAACTTGAGAAGGTCCACGAAATGCTTTACTTCTTGATTGCATTCGGCAAAATCGTCGCAAGTTTCTGAAGTCGTGGCTTCAAGATGATAGGTTTTCCAATTGGCTTGTTTATACGCAACTCTCTGGTGGTGGTGGTTTATGCAGAACATGCATCTTGATGCAAGCGCATCTGTCACATGGCAGTCTTGCGAAAGCTGTTTTTGTCAAAAGACTTGTATAGATTTCAAGAAATTTATCGAAAAGGCTCTTTCTCACAGGGATGCCGCTTACGAAGAGGAGCAGCATTGGCAGCGATGGATTCGCGAAAAGTATTCCCGCGCAACTTGGTCATTAATAACCAGAGTAGAGTTCCTATTGTTAGAAGCACCTGTGACATCATCAGGGAAACTATCCGTTTCTTTCGGGAATGCCCTAAAAGGCGCTCACGTTTAGGAGTCAATATTCCTTTATTCTCTCCTACCAGGTGGTCAGAGAAATACAAGAGCATCCGAATATTTAAAGCTAACTTCAAGCTAATATTTGACGCTCTTGCTTCATTGATGGTGGGACGCGAGCAGTGAGACACGAGCGAAAGCTCTTTGCTTGAAAGCTGCTCTCGAAAAGCCTGGTGTAACATACGCCATATGTTTGATTGGGCGGTATTCAGCACTTATGGAACCACTAGCGCAAAAGCTTCAGGATGTTGGAGTCAGTATACCTTCTGTCAAAAGTCTTATTGCTTCTCTTCAGAGCGTCCTCGATCAAGACCGGGAGGACTTCATCACAGTTGCATCTACTATTTATGATGAGGCTTGTGCAGTAGTTGGCACGAAAAAGCTTTCAGTGCCTCGGGTTGTTGGAATCCAAGTTCATCGTGATAACGTTGAAGCAGAATCGGCCTACAATATTATCAAGGTTCGATATTCCTCTCGTACATTCATGGTCTAAGCAGCTCTCTTCGCGAACGTTTTAATGATGACCCTTCTTTTATTGCGTTGCTCTCTATCTGGCCTCCGAACGACCCGACCAACATCAATGACACTGATAGCTTGTATTCGGTGGACAACCTCGTAAATGAACTGAAATTGTGGAGAAGTTCTCTCACTCCTCAAGTAAACCACGAAAGCTTGCCCGAGCTTTCTCTGAGGGACCGAGCTTATCTAAGTGTGCGCAACGTCATCCAGATTATCTCGACACTCCCCGCAACAACGGTTGAGGCTGAACAGTCATTTTTGTGTATGAGGCGAGTCAAAACTTGGTTGCGTTCACCTATGACCTCGGATCGCTTGTCTGATTTGTGCGTGCTTCACTTCCATCACAAAAGAGTAGATGAGGAGAAGACCAATCAAATATTGGCAACCATGGCTGGCGAAAAGCAACGATCTAATTGATTTCTGAGCGTGATGAACTGGAAGTAAAACTTATTCAACTTGGATTTCGACATTCTCGTATGGGCTGATCACATACTGATCTAGTAACTTATGCTACAGTACGAACAGTATCTTATCGCTTTTTAATTCTCAACAACAAGTAAAATGGCGTACGCGTTCATAAAATGACGGATGAGTGTGTCTGGCTCAACAGCGTACTGTGTGACGATCATCTTATAAAAAATTACCCCCAACTGGTCTTTTCAAAGAAAGCGATAAAATTTTTGCATAATTTAGCGGCCTGTTTGCGACTAGGCAGAAATTCTATAAAATTTATATTTTTATAGATATTGCGTGAATATGCCGTTATAAGTAAATGACGTCACATTAAAAGTTGAAAAATTTGGCCCCCTCTCAATTTTTTTCTGGCTACGCCCTTGCCCAAGTCTACCGACTGCAAAACTGACTCTCTAATTGTTACTCGACCGCTTAATGAACCAACAACACAAGCTTGTTGTGGTTTATGTCTGATGACTCCATTTACTACCAAGCCAGGCGATTTTAAGCCAAAAAATAGAGATAATATAAGCAGTCATGATTTGGGAAGTTTTGTAGATGGTAGTAGTTCGATTACGTCATGTGTAATGACATTGTAATCACGTTAAGATACACTGCAAAGTCAGAGGTCAGAAACAAGTGATGTAATACTGCAAGGCCAACAATTGATTCAAAACTGCCACAAAGCTACTGCATTGCATTGGTTACTGATTGTAAGAGTCAGAACTGCCTTTTTCTTTTTGCATGAAAGTCACAAGACCAAAAATTGGGCTCAAAATAATATATTCAATCAGCAGATCAAACTTTCCGACAATTAGAGAAATGTGAGCTAACTATACCGTTTAGTGGTTTACAGTTATTTTACTATTGAGTTTGCTAAGAGTGTTAATGAGAGTTACGAAATATCCGGTAGCAAAGGCAACTGG
Source organism: Trididemnum clinides (assembly GCA_963675345.1). Lineage (NCBI taxonomy): Eukaryota > Metazoa > Chordata > Ascidiacea > Aplousobranchia > Didemnidae > Trididemnum > Trididemnum clinides. Next base: position 31,245,044 of record OY776286.1, read on the forward strand.
AGGCTACAAAACCGTTTTAATGACTTTAAAATGGTTTTGAGAGATTTCCTTCTCGGCGTTATTGATAGGTAACTAACCGATATGGTGGTCAAACGCTCGACTATCCACTTCGCAGTCGGTAGATCTGAGTTCGATTCTCCTTCTAGCTATGATAAAATCTTAAAAGTGGCAGCAACAAATCTCTTGTTGGAGGTCTAGTGGTAGAGGTGTTTAATGTCGTCGAATAAATACATTCGTGCTTAGCTACCGGCCACACCGGCCAACCTGGGGGCCGACGACCTGCCGCTATTCTGCCGTTCACCTGCAGCTCTGTAGTTCTCTTTCTATTTGACACCTCTGTTAAGAAGGTAAGACGCAGGTGAGCGTGTCTTTTTTTTTAGAGATCACCGTTGATTCGATGGACCACGTCGTACATATTCACCCGAATACGAACTTTTGCAGTTGTCACCGGTCTTACGTTCATGGAAACCGGGTTCAAACGGCTCTTCGATCGTAAAAAGTTGCCGACCCCTTGGCTGACCGGTTGCCTTCAACGTGCGCTGTCGCAACATATATATCGGCAATTGCTCGCCAGCTTTCTGTCTGTGGTTTGTTGTAGCCGATACTACAAAAATAACGCGAAAATGGAATACGAAACCGCGCAACATTTAATCTACCATATATTGAAATGAGCTGGGTGCAAAAATCGTTGCAGATTATTAGCGCCAAACATAGCATACGATGCAAAAATCTGTCATATGCATTTTTGGTTGAGAGAGAGATATCAGCCTTTTTACTCAAACGTATGCTTCCAGAAAGCTTAAGAACACGCGGTACCTTTTCAACTAAAGTTCTACTTTTGCTAAGCCATTGGCTATCTTGTCCTCTATAAAAACCAAACGGTATTCTGGAAACCAACAATTTTTTAGCACAAAATATTGGCCTCGCAGTTAAGATGCCGCGAGTCTGAATCCTTTTCGGCTTTGGCGTTGCTAAGAATGCGACAGAAACGATAAGCGCAACAGCGATGCTCGAACACAATAACCTCTGCTCTTGTTTGACTTGAAGTTTTCAAAAATCAAAGCATTTTGCAGAATGATAAAAGATTATTTAGAAGATAGTAAGAAGTACAAGAATTTTTTTAGCTGCGGGTTTGGAAAGGCGCCCACAGAAATTTTCTTTTGTTTAAAATATTGATTTCTGAAACTGTATATGAGATTGGGGATGATATTCAGCTGACGTGTACGTTGGTTTGCCGGTTGAAAGTGTTGTATTAAACTCGTAATAGGTTCTATTACCTCAAATAAAAACAGTGAGATGGTAGGTTTGCAACTAAAACTTCTTGATGAGGATTCGCGTTAAAAACGCCGTGTTATTAGTAAATGAATTGTTATTGGAACTACTTTTTATTGGAAGTCAATCTACGTGTTTTTCTACTAAGAATTCCCATATTTAAATACAACATGGATTATGACTATTTTAATGTTGTGGCGGAAACAAGATGGCCTTTTGATAACTAGAATGTAGGATGGCAAAACTTATCAGATACAAAATTTATATAACCAGTGTGATATTGCAACATTTTTAGCCAAATATGGTAATTTTTACGAAACCGATGTTTTTTCTTTGACGTAGATAATCCGGGTCCATTTTTCGGTGGAGCTCTCCAACTGTATTTGCCAATAGATCATAGGTGGCAGTAGCCACATATTAAAACTTTTTAGTTCAAAGCAAAGATAAACAGGAATAACGTAAATGCTTAAGCGTTTTTAAGGGGCTTGCCTTTTTTCCCTCCCTAAAAAAACAGACTTAAGTTATGCCTTGGTGATATGAATTCTGAAATGAAAAATTACTACTTTTAAAGGAGTTTAACCTTATTAGTTGTATGAAAATATTGAGAGATAAGACTATAGTTTTGTATCACATAACTCATGTTGCCGAGAGTCTGTCAGTAGATGTGTGAAACTTTTTTTTAGAGTCTTTGATTAATTCGACTAGGAATAAAAATTTTAGGCGCAGTTGTACACCAAGTTAGATTTTGGGGAGTTGAAGAGGTGATTTTTAAGCTGGAAAATTTCTTGGAAAAAGTTCCGACTCATACAAAAGAATGGTTGTCAAAGTTCGCTCTCATCTTTATACTTTCTTTTTCAATCGGATAATGACTCCAAGCACGTTTTATATAACAGCTAGTTTCCAACAACTGTAGACAGGCAACACGTCAATAAAGTTCTTCTTTTTATAGCATTTCTAATCTTTCCCAATCACGTGCTTGTTTAAAAACTACTCAAAAACTCCAATGCTTCCTACTGTGTTAGGCCAACTCGATAGAGCAATAATTTCAAGATGCCAGAAGGAGCAATTGAGCGCCGCTCAACTAACAGGCATATGGACTGTGAAAAAGTCAGACTTTGACAGGAATTTAGTTTGTTTTACCTCAATTTAATAAGTTCGTGAATATGCAGAAAAAAGTTACGCTACAAAGCTATCAGCAGCAGGTTTCATAAGAAGCAAATAGGATGCTGTGTTTTATCGGATTAGTATTGCTTCAGTTTTAATTTTAAATAATTTAGGTTAGTTTTAGAAAAAAACTACAAGCTTTACTTTTAATCGCGTTTAGTTTAAAAACATGAAGTTTTTTAACTTGTTTTTTCTATTTGCCATCTCCTTTTGGTCCTTTGAAGGCACTGTTCGGGCAGAAATCACATCCACTTGCAACGGTGCTTTTGATGTTTACTTTCTTCTTGATTTGTGAGTATAACCTACAATTATAAAATGCTTTTTTGTAGTTCTGAATTTGTCTTTAGCCATTGGAGGATCAGACAGCCTATAGAGAGGGAAATTCAACAAGTAAAATAATTTTTCATTATTTTTTAGATGTAAAGGTTCCATAGCTTAAATTGAAAAAGGCTTATTTCTTTTTAGCAGGACTTAATCAAAGACAATTTGATCTGATTTTTAAGGCTTTTTGAAAACTACTTAGCAGATAGTTTTAGGGAGCGTAAAGCTTGCCATTTTTTGCATATTTTTTGCAAGCAAAAAACCAATGATCAAGATGTTTTGCGGTTTTCTTCCCTCAAATTGAAATTAGTAACAACATTCTCTTCATAAAGATTTCTGGATGCATCTTCCTTTTTTGTATTTTGAATTACTTTTTTTATTTGCAGGTCGAGTAGTTTGCTTCGTGGAGGTAAGAACCACTTCAGAGATGAGACTGTATCGTTTGTGGGAGGGCTTGTCTCCCAATTCACTAGCCCCTTGCTCAGAATATCTTTCATAACTTTTAATGCCGAAGCTAAGGTCTTTATGGCGCCAACAAGTGACAGGTAGGATTTTATTTTGTTCTTTCTGTTGTTATGCATGTTCAGCGATGCTGTATCTTTGCTGGCAAAGTCGCTAAATCGACAATAGTGGCAACAGCAAGCCTGATCTGAGCACAAGGTTTTTTCACACCTACTGCGCGGCATTGGTTTTCCTTGAACTTTGAGGCGTCAACAGCCTGTGACTCAAAGCGGTCACAAAACTGTCGCCTCAAAGAAAATAGGTTTCAGCAACAGTGAGGGAGAAGGCTTTTTCTAAAGGCGAGTTGCCGGAACCCCACCCGAAAGCCCTCCTCCTTAGTTGCGCCACTTTATTCACGCGTGTGAGCTCATACTCTGTTTGCAAGTTTTTAGTTTAACTGGGCCTCCATGACTGCTCCATGACCACTCGGTACCACCACTTGCCTGCCACACAAAGGTGAAGGAATCCATTTAAGTGCCTATCCCAAAGCAGAACAAACGAACTTGCCGAAATTCTTCTGCGATATCTCTTTAGTGTTGCACCTGGAGCAGGAAGCCGTAAATGCCGTGTTACCTATCTCTGGTGTGACTCGACAAAGGCATGAGCCCACGTCTACCGACTGCAAAGCAGACGCTCTAACCACTGCATGACGGCGCCTGTCAAGCGACCAATCTAGCCGGACAATGAACAAGACATATTGTCAATTGAACTATCTTCTTAGTGTTACATTAGTCGGATAAAATACCGTAGTTCTAAAGGCTTTACAATTTCTCGACTGATTTATTGCCAAATTGTTTCAAAAACAGAAGAGCCGTTTAGTATTGGTTGATCAGTAAGAATCAATGGCAATTACAAGTTGTCTAAACCAAAACATACCCGATGCCACTAATGTCGAATTTAATTTGTTCTAAATATTTTTGTAGAGTCAGGGTGAAGAGTCAATTGAAAAGACTTGAACGAGCCACCCCTCAAGGTGGAACTCGGCTGGATTTAGGCTTGATGACAACAAACAGACAAATTCAAGCCAACCGCGACAGCAGAGCAAGCGTTGTGATTGTGCTTACTGATGCGAACATTCCAGAACAACGAAGAAAGAGTTCGCTAGATGAAGTGAGAAACTTTTGCTCTCGGTAGGATTGCAAAAAACGGGGGGATTTCCGAGAGGCTGAGCTGGCTTCCCTTCTACTCAGTGGCGTAGCAGGGGGTGTGCGTTGAGTGCAGTCGGTACACGACGGCCACTTGAAAAGGGAGGTCATTCTTGATTGAGGAAGACAAAATCCTAACTGCGTCAGTACACAAGCCTCAAACACCAATATTTATGACGTCATTAATAGGAAACAGCGCAGCCGAAACTCACGCTACGTCACTGCTTCAACTAACGCACAGTTTTGTAGGCTTCATAGCACTAATTACTAGCCTAAAGAGGGGGTGCAGCGAGCACCCTAAGGGCCCGGGATCAATTTAGGAGCTGAAAGTTTTATAAGATACTGCGCCGGGATCTTGAGGCCTCTCCTCTTTAAAAAAGCACAAAATTCCTTTTCAAAAAGTTGACCGCCTAAAAAAGGTCTTCAACGTGAAAAAGACACAACAAGCCCCATGTAAAATCAATTTTCTCAGCCTTTGGTTCTGACTCTGAAAAACTGGCACCGAACCTAGGTCAGCCCTTCAACGTCGCTGGCACTGGTAAAGGCAGTTGCCTCTGTAAATTGCAAACGTAAGTTATTTAAAATTCGGGCTCTCCAACTTGCATAGAAGTTGCTGCGATCGGATGGTCATCCTTACTGTCATAGCTATTGTAATTACACATTTTGTTGGAGGTGCGGAAAAATTTTCCAAGCATATTTTAAGAGAGGGCCTACGGTCGAAAGAGGTCAAAACCAACGATGTTTTAATCATTTTCTGTTTGCAGTCAAACCGAACCCGAAGATTGGGAGGATCGATAATCGTTGTTGGGGTTGGACAATTTGAAACAGATCGGTTGTTGGAAATAGCAGGAGGCTTGCAGCAGTTTGTATTTCAGGTAATTTACGTGCAGTTTTGAAGCTGATCTTGCTTGTTTGCTATTTCGAACTATTTACATGAAATTGCAAATTTTTCAAAAGAGAAAGGTACCGTAATTGTACAAAAAGGAATTAAATACCTGATTCTGAAAAAAGTTCAAGTTCAAGAAATCACTTATTGAGAAAAAAAACGTCCTACATTTTGGCTCTTTCGTCGTTCGCAAGAGATTTTGGAAAAAACTTGAGTCATTTGTAAAGTACGAGAAAAATAACAATGGGATTAATTCAACTCCGTCTTTGACGATGCACATTTGCGCTTTCTGTGTTCATTGTTCAATTATTCTAAAATTTCTTGTGCAATATCTAGCCTGGCAATGCATTAACAAGAAGTGAACTTTAAACTTCATTTCAACTTTTCCCATTGGAGGCGATAACGTACGCGTCAAATGGGAAATAGTTTTTTGCAGTCAGTGCTTTTTAAAGATGTTTGGGAGTGGAAATATTAGGCTACATTCAAGCAGAAGAAACAGAATTCTGCACATCGGGAATAATTGGCGATTGCTGAATCAGCGGATAGTATGCCGTTGTAGTAACGATGACAAAATAAGCACAAATATATGAGCGCGCGTGGTATGCAAAATAATTCGCAGTCCCGGTTTTGTTGAGTTTCCTAGGTTTACCTCTCCCTTCCTAATACGGCAAACTAGAAATAATTGTTTAACGAATAAACGGTTTCCAAGATTTACTGAGAGCCAGCAAAATTTTGATTGGGCATTCACATTTTTTTCTACTTCCTTCAAAACGCTTGATGACGCATTTTTATTGGCTCAGCAATTAATTTATCGACACAGCACAATAGTAAAATTGTTTCGTAATATCAATGAAATCTTGGTGCGTCTTTGTGTTGTAAGGCTATAGACCGAACAAGCAGTAGATAGGCTAATAAATCCAAACCTCTGTCCTAGACTTGGGGTCACGAAACATCTTTGAAAAGTCTGGCCACTACATCACCAGCTCCTTTTTCTCGTGCACTATTACTAAACATCTACTTTCTTGTTGCAGGCTGTTAGGTTTAGTGGGCTGCAAAACATTGTACAACAAGTTCTAGAAAGTTCGTGTGTTGAGATCACTTACGCTGACCCTAGTTCAGTCTGTTACAATGGTGAGTAAGCTCTAACTAAACGTTCCGTCACATTTATGTGCTTCATTGCAGATAAATGCATTTATCCAATGTCTAATTAAAAACTGGACACGACCTCACTTGCTACTCGCATGCTTTCGAAATTCTGTCTCAAGGTTTGAACTGATCTTTCTGAGTATGTTGTTGCAGTTTCCAAAATTTTCGTCTTTTCCAGAAATTTCTAAAATTTTTAAAGTCTGAAAACAGAGAGATTGAACTACAGATCTACTGCATTTGAAAGTACTAGAATTAACTTTTTAATCCTGTTAAAAACAAAAAAGTCGCGAAATACTGATTGTGAACGCTACATAGCCAATAGAAATCATTTCTTTTGGGGAATTACTTTGGATTGCAACTCAAATGAACTCTTGCAATCAGTTTTAAATTCCCAATCAATTCTTATATGAGCAAGTGGGGTCACTTATAACTAAAAAGCACAGCGAAAGGGTAACAGCGATTTTGTCGAAGAAGCGCTTAATGCTAAAAATGATCTCATCGATTTTAGCCTTTCGCACTGTTCCACGGTAAGTACAAGTGACTATTATTACCACCTGCGCATAAAGCAAAATGCAAACCTTGGAAGGAGGATACTTATACTAATTCTTATACAAACTTCTTACTTTTCAACTAAATGAAAATTTAAAGCGATTGAGTCTGAACTCAAAGTACCGACGCGAGAGCCTGCCTGTTACAGGCTACAAAACGCTTGAATACGTCACGTAATTTAAAACGTTAACTTTTTCCAGAAACGTTTGAAATTCATGTTTATGGGCGAGGTTTCAACAACACTGGAAGTTTAAGACGAGTCCAGTGTGGTTATTTGATCAATGGGGAAGATAGCTATCGTAAGTTTACTTGCTAGATATATCGTGGTCAAAAATGCGAGTGATAGGCTTAAGTTGAATAATATTCTTTAGTGCCAGTAGCATCTTTTTATCATTTGTCCTTAACCTTTTAATGCGTTCGTACCCTTTCAGCTTCCATACAGTATTTCCGCGCCTCCTCCTTTAAATAACTCACAAAAATAAACTTCAATGATTGGTTTGCATTGAAATGCTTTTCTCTTGTTGCAACCATGCTTGGACGGCAAAAGAATATGACGCCATATCTCCTATTATCCCCCCCCTTGATGGTTCATACTTCGCTTAAGAACCACTGCCTTGCATGAACCAACCTATGACTGGATCAAAGCAGATACATTATTTGAGGTGGTGGCAAACCGGGTTCGAAAGGTGCCATCTCCAAATTGTAAAATTCACCCTAGTTCAGAAATATTTTCTAAAAAAGGTGTCCAGGCAAAGATGCTCCCAAACATAAATACATATTGTCCTTCTTGAAATAGTTATCTATTGGATTTTCCCGCACCCTAATGACGTCCCTGAACCCAAGCTATTGGTAGTGGGGTTGGAGAGAAAATTTAAGGAGAAATGCACCGCAAAATCTGTGAAATGGCTTCGGGCTGTGTGTTCGACGAAATATGCGAGTTCCGATGAGCGCATTGTTAAAAACTAACAAACAAACAAACAAAAATCATTCAAACCTACATTAGTCAAGCATGCAGGTGAAGATCTAATGTTTGTTTGATTTCAGTGGTGACCCCCGTTTCACGCAGCCCGACAAAGTTAGTCTGCCCCTCTCCTGAAGAGGTCCAAGTTGAAATCGGTGACGTCATCGTGCTGGAAGTGTCTTTGAACGGCGGCTTAAGCTTTATATCAAGCAACGTCACCATCTCAGCGGTGTATTGTGTGAGTGTCTGTGCATTTTCAGCGATTGGATGCTTGAGTCGTCATCAAGGCTATCCACGAGCTGTAATCGTTTTCCATTTTTGGGTTTGGGCCAAGTAGCAAGATTGTGGTAAAAAAACAATGCAGTAGTGAATGAGATCGAGCTTTGCGCTAGTCACAACGACGTCATCGTATCTAAATATTTGGTCCGATACGTGGGAGGGGACCACGGTGCTTTTTGGTCTGGCTACACCATCACTTGGTTGGCTTGGCACAAACTCGAAAAAAGCAACAAACCTTCCGTGTGCTTGTTCGTCACCAATCTTTGGTGGATTATGTTATTTTTACTGCTATGGGACCTCCAGTTGCATTGTTGGTAAAAGTTGAGCCATTTCAAAGCAAAGTAGCAAATCATTTGAGAGTATTTATGTATCAACAAATTTATCGATGCTGGGTATGATGCCACAACCTTTTGGTTGCTTGAATAGTTTTTGTAAGATTATATCAAAACCTGGAGCCCGGAAAAGGTCATGTTTCTTACAATACTTCCTACTTTTCATGAAAAAATTGACAAGGTTGTTACAACAAAAGGCAACATGCAAGACTTGTAAAAATCTCACGTCTTGGAAATCCGTATTCGTATAAAGTTAGAGTTGTCTTTTTGCGGTAAATTCTGGACAGTGTCTTGCCAATTGTTCCTGCTTCTCCCTTAATCCAGGGTGACACTTGGCGTGGACTAACTAATCTTGATATTTTAGCCTACTACGGGAGCGGTTGTGGGGAGCATCTTTGCAGTCCTTTTGCTTTTACTTCTGTTACTCTTGTGGTGGTTCGCCAAAGCGTTGTGCTGTTTTGCGGTAAGTTTGCCATGAATTGTTATTTCAACGTGAAGAACCCTGAGAAAGCAAAGCCGGCATGAACCGTGCGTTCTTGTTGGCAAACTTCTGCCGCGATATGCGCCCTCGAAGCAGCAGCCAAAACTCAAAACCTTTTGACTACTTTAGATTGTAACGGTTTGTGGTATCGAAGACCGTTTGTTTTATTGTGCGGCGCCATTGGAGAAAACTAACTGAACCGCATCATATAACAAAACTAACACAGGACTCGACCTGCGTTACACAGAAATGTGGTCGCCCAGTCGAATCACTTCGATTCCGCTAACCCATGAATCATTTAACGTAGGATGTCTTGACTTTTTGATCTCTAATTTTCCGATAAGTCTATCACTAGGCACATATGCCGCTATTGCAAGCTGTCGTACAGACTGTTAGAAAGTAACCTGTGCAGCTTGCCTTCAACTCGGGTCCAAAGATTATTTTATGATATTACTCACTCATATGATATTGGTTGGTGTTGGGGTAATCTGTTTACATGCAATGTTGCATATTTGGCAATGAACTGTGGTGACGTTAAAGGATTTCCGAAGCAATTATTGGAGCACCAACTACACACAAGCATTCTTTAAAATGCCATTGTTTTCGCTGCGCCATAAATTCAAGCCCGGTTCTGCTTTTATAGCATGTTTGTAGTCGTGACCTACGTGCGTGACCTACGTGCGTGACCTCTATCAAACGCCATGAACAATCAAACATTTAAGACACTTGTATTTATTTCGTTTACGTTTTATTGTAACAGCAAATCAGTACTAATGACATTACACTGCGATGCTGTAACCCCGTTGTCTTAAGCAGAGATGTTGTTTGTATTCAAGTTCACATTTTCGAGGCGTTAAATTGAATACCCAAAGTATACAGGAAAAGCGCTCAGTATCCAAAAAATCAATGAAAACGCCTTAGGTTTTAATTCTTTCGTTCTTTGTATTTGAATTCTAACTGCATTTGAGAGAGTATGGAGAAAGAACTTGGGTGATTCATTGGTACATAGGATCGCCCAATGCATTTGAAAAGTATGATTGGGATTAACTCAGTTTGGCCTAACGATGGATTCGAGCTTTTTTTCCATCCATTTATTCAGTTGCAATTTGCAATACTGCATGGGAGGGCATATAGGCTTCTGCTTGTTTTCTCAAATTCTCCATTTATCTCCTCTGTAACAAAACTATGTTGCTTCTCGTTACAAGTTTAGAAAAACAAAGACTGGTAAAACCTTTAATTTTTCTGATGAAAAAGAGAGAAATTGATTTCCAATTCCCTCTCCCCATTACGCTAGCATACAATTTCAGGTGGCATTTGGGACTTGATTGTGAAGGGGGTTAAACCGACGAAAGATAGACATCAAAAACGGGGGATGAAAAGTAAGCGTAGTACATATTTAAAGAAAGAGAGAAGAGCTTGACTCCTTTCGTAAATTCCCTCCGCCAGCCCCTATGTTCGAACCTGATCAATAGCTTTCCCTACTAACTCTCTTGAAAAAACAAGTAACCAGCAGTAAATGTGTTTAGGCTGCCGCACCTGCAAAGGCCGAGCCAATCGAAGAAAGTCCTGAAGAACGGACCCCGCCGCCGGCAGCACCCAAGCCTGTTGTAAGTGATGCATTTGTCTTTAAATGTCATGTCAACAACCTAGTTGATTTTGATTTTTGCTTAATCGTTGTGTAAAACAACCAATTAGGAGGTAATTCAAGGTGATAGAGCGCAAATTTGAACCAAACAAATGTGTTTTTAAGTTACGTCATTTGTCGAGACAACTTCCAAATTTAGAATTCGATTTCTTTATTCGACAAACTAAGTCAGCTGATAAGTTCTGAGTCATTGCCGCGGCGTTCCAATTCCAAACCTGCAAAAAATGAAAATTTTGTAGTTTTTACAAACAGAGTTTTAAGTTTCTTTTTGAGCCAAGGTCACATGGCAAAAAAGGATTTTTAAATTCGCAGTGGAAAATCTCCGCGACAAATGTCTGTAACACAAGGACATATTCGAATGTATGTCAAGCTCACAGTTTTGTATACCACTCCTTCAATCCTTTAAGAAAATGGTGCTTAAGGTTTTTTGGCTTGCAAACACCCCCCTTTTTTCACCTCACCGAAAATTCTCAGCTTTTCCCCTTCGACCTTACGCATTGTGGTTGCTACATTAGTGAATGAAATTACTATAACTAGTAGAAGGTTCGGGACTATTTACTATTATGCATTTTTTTATTGAAATATAGCAAAACAAATAAAAATTGAATACGTTTTTTACAGACAACAGTGACAAAACAATGGCCAGCAGTAGACTGCTCTAATTATGGAGGAGGAGGCGCCGGAGGCATCAAACCAATGAAGGTGAGAAAGAGTTGGCCAGCTATGCAACCGAGAGCATTTTTCACGAGCAGGCGTTTGGTGGCGCTCGCGATTGTTGAGTAGTTTTGGTGAAAACATCAAGGTTTTATCCACTCTGATGCTGATTGGCGCATTAGTCTACAGTAGTTGTCGTGACAACTAATCGCACCCGGCCGCAAAAGACCAAGGGTAACGTTTTGTATCTGGGCATATTATCAAGATAAAGAGTTCATAACGCGGGCGCAAGGAAGTGATAGACGCTTGACTAGTGCGTAACAGTAGCAACAGCGTTGTGACTAGCAAAATCAAAGTTGATTTAACGTCATCATGATATTAGTTCCGTTTTGCGTTTGGAATAGCGGAATTCGACTTCCTTGACGAGAATTACTCAAACAGAACATTTTGAGTTGATTTCAAGTTTTATGTCGGTGATTTCAGGTGAGATGGGGAGACCGAGGATGCACTGAAGCTGGTATTCATCTTGAGAAAACAAAAGACGCTCGTGAAGTTGCTTTTGTGAACAAGGAAGTGACCGTGGATGCTCCTCCTAAGAGGCCTCCTCCTCCGAATAGATCCTCTTTATCATCATCATCATCGTCGTCGTCATCGTCATTATGCTGTGGCTTATGTAGTGTAAGTACTATACGAGTTACGCGATTAAATTTCCGCGCTTGCGCCTGACTTCTCGAGATATAAGAACCTGTTCAATCTAGCTCTCAATGAATGCGGTGCCGCTACAGGTGAGGACGTCACCAAAGATTTTTGCGTGACAGCTTTTTTCAACGTGATGTTGGATGCTTGTACCATCAACGTGCTATTTCAAAAATAAATAAGTTTATTTGGAAAAAATAAAAAACACTGCCAGCGCCTTTACCATGTGAACGAATAGGCTACATGTAAACAAACTTTGTTTCAGATCTTTTTCAATTGTTACGTTAAATTTTGACTTTTACAGAAATTAGCGCTTTGCTGTTCGCCGTGCGCTGGCTTTTTCGGCAAGCTTTCGTTGAGGCGACCAACTGCAGCAGATGTTGTAAGTAATTTGAGTTAAAATAGGTCTATTTAATGCTATGAAAAAAAAAAGAATACAATTGCTTTACTGGGGCAGAAGAGTGAAGCTGGTCAGCCAGCATGTCGTAAGAGGCGACTTTCGGGCAGCTGCCAAATGGCTGTCCGCCTTGCTGGTAGTGGTGGAAACTGCCAGTTTGTAATTCCTATCCACGACTTTTTCAACAAGCATTGTCGCTCTTCACTGAGCTGATATGTTGTATTGTTGTTGTTGCCTAACTCCTTCCTCGGTACGGGGGCATGACGAAAGGCCACGGAACTTAAGAAGCAAGGCGATTCACCACGATCTGGACTAGAGGCCGAACTAAGAAAAATAATTGCCCACCTGACGTTGACTAAGTTGACAGGGTAAACCTGGAGATCCGTTTTATCCCTTGCTTCCGTCTCGACGAAGAGAAATATAAAACGAAAACAACAATAACAACAAAGAAAGCAAAGTAACAGAAAACTAAAAATAGTATTGAGAACTTCTTAGGTGCCTGAGAAATAGGAACTTCATTACGCATTTTGGCCACTGATGAGTTTGTTTTCATGAGGAGTATATTTCGTATTGGTTTCCTATAAGCTATTAGGCCAAATCAATGAAGCTTGATTTTTCAAGAACTTTTTAAGCAAACAAACCAACAGCGACATTTAGCGGTAATAAAATTCAATTTAGTTTTAGTTAAGGCACAAAAGTTATCGGTTGTTTCAATTTAGTTTGTTGTATTTCCCTACGACCAAATCATAGCACTTTGTAAAGTTACATGGAAAAGAGTAAGCGCATAAAAGAAGGAAGTGTAGTTGAATAAAAGACGGTATGCTGTAGAAGAGTAAATAATTCTGAACACAATAAAAACGCCGTAGCCATACAACTTTGATTGGTGCCCACCTTGGTAATGAAACAAAGATGCTGTTACGACCACGCAGGCACTGGCCACAATGACGTACCAAGATCATACACGCCGGAAAATTTAGCTTCTTTGATTTGGTCTAATTTCACCATTTTTCTGGGACGCAACGCTAATAATTAATGTTTTGCAAAGTCCTGCGCAATAAGTTACCAACGTGACCTAGGAAAAGTAGCAGCACAGCATGGCTTTAAATGTTAAAAATGTTCATGGTTCATTTTGTCGTTGTATAAATGAAAAGCATAATTTTTTCTTGATCTGGAAATTTCTAGTGAGAAACTCGACGAACATTTTATTGATGTGGCAATGAATTTAGTGGAAACTTTTAAGTTTTATATGAAGCAATAGTAAACAAACTTCCTTTCAGAAAAAAGGAGTCTTCATCAAACCGACCGCTGATCAGAACGGGAATCAAACAAAGTCTATTGAAGCTTGAATATATATTTGCACATGAAGCAACTTCTTGGCAGCAGTTTTAAGAATTCTTGAAAGAGCAGAAACTTTTAACTATATGTTAAACATAAAAATATTGACTTTGGTCTTTAGTATCTGAAGCAGGGAGTTCGATTCTCAGCTCGCCAAAATCTTCAAAAGTAAAAAACTAATTTATACTGTGATTTACATACGATGAACTTAATGAGCGGCCATTTTCGACTCAATTTAGTTGTGGTGAAGTCATACCGGTATAGCAAGAGGCCTTGCGTGTGGTTTGCACACAAAACATACAAAGATGGTGGCACTGAAATGTTGTATACAAAACGGGAAGGAATATTTGGTAGTAGCTTCCAATTCTGAGTGTTTTAAGAAAACATTATTCTTCCATGAATGAATTCCAGGCTAGCTTATTACTCTGTTTCACGGAGATGGAGGAGAATTTTGGGATGGGCAATCTTTTTAACCACACAAATAAAACAATCTTGCGTGAAGGGAATTCCTAGAGGACGTTTTTACTAGTTCAGAAAGATATTCTGTAGATAAAAAAGTGGCTGGACCCAATTGGAAAACTCCGGTTTTTCCACAGGGTGGGACTTAAATCTTTGAACTGGGAATTATTTTTGTCTGCTAGATTGAGCTTGGAGCTCGGCCAGCACCTTGCCTAATTTATCTTAATATTCATATTTAAACTGTATTGTATAGTAAAATGTGAACGTCAGCTAACAAGTAAAGGACTCACAATCTTTCTCATGCTTCTAATCTCTCCCAAAAGCGTTTATCACTTCCCAACAGCTTTGCTTTAACCAATGAAGACACATTTGCGGCTTTGCAAATGTACAGCGTTTTACAGCGTACTTGTACAGCGTTTTATCTATCAGTATCAACCTCGCAAGCTGGTGTTTCCAAACACAAATGTGACTTTGCTGCTTCCACTGTTATTTTCGTGTATTTTTTGCGATCGTTTTCTATTTCCGTAGCAAAAATATTTGCAGTGCATTGTTAAGTTCGTGAACTGATTGCGTTGTATTTAAAGCTGAGTTCAATAACCTGGAGATAATCGTTTAAATCAGAGGTTTAGAAATGAAATTATGGCAAAGACTTCTTTTGTAAAGTCCCCGAGAACTTTGCCAAAAAGTGCGTTTTAGAGGTGAAATTTCAGTAAAGGTTTTTATTCGTTAAAGGCTTCTTCCATAAGCTAATTTCACTCACTTTGGGCTTTGTAGGCAAGAACAATGGGCAAGGCATATGCCATAGTGCCTTCTTAAATATGCCAACGGATCAGTTCTACCAACGCCTTTAAGAATAGTATTAAATGATCTTTTGCTTGGTGCTTAACTGCAGCAGCAGCAAAATAGAGATAAAAGACAAAACTGTTCGAAATTCTATCAATGATGATTACATATGCTTTGTCGCTACAAATCGTAGCAATAAAAACTGCCAAAATGACTGCACGATATTTTAAAAAACGTTCTATGCTTAAGTCTAAGCTTTAGTTCATTAACATATGCTATCTAACATAACCTTTACAACAGTCGAAAGTGACTGCATTTATATTTTGAGCAAAAACTACATATTGCAAGCATTGCTAAAATAATCTAAATTAAAAAATGTACAATCATTGAACTAGTGCGCGGGAATCAGAATGTACAGAACATAGCGAAGAAAGCAAAGCAAAAAAGCAAAGGTAGAAAGTGCACAGAAAAATGACAAGCCTTTCCTCAATCTTTGTGGGCTTTGGTGGAATCTCAGATTAATTGCAGCTTATACGATAAAGCATTTATGGCGTTGGAACAAGAGAAAAGGATTGCTCTCTTCACGCTCACTGACAAGCGGGCGAAACCTCGCCTCAAAAGCTACTCCAAATATCGGTAAGAAGTTTGATGCCTGGTTGCGAAAACCACTACGTGCGAAGGCAGCCCGAATCGAATATTTCGAAACAAATTGCGTATTTAAATTTACAGCACGTGACACGCTGCATTTCCATTGTTCACTTTATCGATTTTGCTTAAGGCAGTTGTGACGTCATAAAACAAAGCTCAACTACCGGATGTGACATCACCCTTGTTAACCGGAAGCAAAAACCATAAACTTGGCAATGTACTCTGCAATAAACTACAACAACGTAAGGCACAATACGGTGAACACTAGGATAGGTAAGAAACACTCTGTATGCAAATCAAATAGTGGGTTTATATGCAAATCTTAATATGTGCCCTTGAGGCATCCTCAAGAATCAGTTCATGTTCAGGAACACAGGGGATTTAAAGACTTTCAAAAGCAGTTTGTAAATGCCGTTTTTAGAACACACAGGTTTTGATAATATTGGAATATATAACAAACACTTATTACATCCATACTAACATCTGTTCCCCATTACAGAAGTATGTGCGATAGGCTATATCAAAACAAACATATTTACAATGTTTATACTAAAAAAGCAGCCAAAGAATACAACAGATCGTATATTATTCAGGAGAGATTTAAAGAAGGAGAAAGAAGGGGCGCGTCTTCTTTAAACTGGTTTGGGAGTGACCAAGCCCCACCGTGGCTAAAATTGTGATTCTTATTTTTAGCTAGAGCCACCAAATTTTAATGCGCTTCATAGGAGCTCTTATCATTTCGTCACGGCTGCTAGATTGTAATCTCAGTTGTATTCAGTCGAACGTTGACGCAGATTTACTTTCTGTTTGTCCGAGTTCACGACCGCTCTTGATGCTACGCGGCTTACTGCAATCGGGCGTTCTTGTGGTTGCTGCACACAGGCCTCTCATTGACGGCGAAGAATCCGCTGTTCTTCAAGTCGACGTGACAAACCTAACACAGCGGAGAAGTGAAAACACTGCGCTCTGCCGATATTTTTTCTTATAGTGGAGCAAGTTGCACCGACAGCTAGCTTCTAATTCATAGTTAGCCGGCTTCGTGTTCCGCTCATGCAGAGGAAAATGTCGGAATCGATTTTGTGTCGCTGTGCCCTTGAGTAAGGCATTTCACGGCCGTTTCCCTTGCTTGTTTGAAGTGCTTGTGATAGAAATCCATTGCATTGACAACCCCTAAGTAGGTTTAACACAAGTCGTGGTATATGCAACGGTAACTGTTTTTCAAAGACAAGACGACAATGATATAATTCACAACTAAATAAGCGAGTTTTTCTAGACTTTAACGTACGGTTTGCAGTTATCACAATAAATTTTACCGCCACTCACATCGGCATTTGTCTGAGAAGACACCCGTGACAAAGTCTTGAGTTAACATAACAACTTCTCAAGCAAAACTTTCGACTTCGTAAGAAACTGCATACACAGTTTAGTTCTCCTAAAAGGCATACTTCTCCAAACGGTTGAGATATCTTCTTTTGATGTGACACAGTTAAACGAAAATCGTGGTTTTTATGGTGGCGATGCTTCCCGCATTTTTTAGTCAGCATATTGTTTTTCAATTTCCATATCTCTGCTTGATTCTCTTTCACATTTTAAAGTGACACACTATAACTTTAAGGTGGATTGAGTTATGTCTACTAGCTCTATGGAAAACGCCCTTGCTTCGATGCGTTCCAGTACAAATGATTAATAATACTGATCACAAACCTAACTATCAAGACAAAATGCCGCACATATTGCACGTTAAGCAGCGTTTGACTGAACTATCAAGATCAGGGAGCACTTTGACTTGAGGAGCAAACAATTCTTTGATGCTTCCCAGCTTTGGATATTTCTCTGGTTATGCATTTTGTTTTGACCTGTTGATCTAGATATTTTCGATACTGTTCTTTACGCAAAAGCAAATAAAAATGTTCTCTTTCTCCATAATACTTCACATCGCAATGACGCTGATAGTAGCAAAGCCACTGCATATTGTGCGTAAGTTCCTGTCAGCAGCATTGTATTTTAAAGCCTGAGGCAGTTTGCGGTTTGTGTACGACAAGCCATGCCGAGAGCGGTATGTAGTACCGTGCGAGAGCAAGCGAGACGTTCGGTCAATGGCTGCGTTTAGGAACTTCAAGCGGGCGGGGAAACAAACCGAGAGCAACACAGCCTTTTTCAGGGGGGGGTTCACCTTATCATTCGGTTTTTAACTTAAATTAGTCCAGGGCCTCTTACCGCACACGTGAAGCAACGATCATGCCACTGAGCTTTGATGGCTTCAACGTAATGGTCTCCAACGCCAATAGAAGAGCCGCATCCTTTGCACTTGTTTCCAAACAGTTTGTTGTAATCTGAAAATGAAAGAGTAAACTCTATCTTCAATGCAAACATAGTCTCGTGCGGAAATAAGAAAAAGAGAAAAACCAAAAAGAAGATGGAAAGACTCCTAGAACATAAATGTGTTGTGATTACTGAGAGATGGCGCACAAGAGCAAACGATACAAAAATCTAGGATCTATACCGCGATCAAACATGAAGTGAGAATGAAGTCAAAAAGAAAAAGATCAACATTTTGAGCAAAGACCTGCTTCAGAATATAGTAAAAATCCGAAAACGAGCAAGTGCTTATTTCAAGCCTAATGCGTCGCAGAACATCAAAACATCAAAGTGTATTCACAGCTCTGTGCCCATCTGGCGCTCAGTAATTAGAGTGATGCGGAAAGTCAAAACGGTGAATTGCTATACCTGAAACTAAATCAGTGATGGAAAATATTCCAGCTAATAAATCATCAGCCACTTTAAAGCGTCAGATAAACATAAAACATTTTATTATTTAAAGCAGGGGTGTGCAACCTTTTTCACTGGGGGGCCACTTTCGAAAATTTTAACAACGTCGAGGGCCAGTCACCGCCAAATATGTATAAAATTATAAAATGCAAAACACAACCCGTGTATTATGTTATAAATTATTATATAGCATCACATACAGTTAATGTTGGTTTTGAGGCTAGAAAGTTACAACACAACGTCCTTGACCTCTTGTGTGGTCGATTCGGCTATGAAAAGAATCGGATTTTTGCGTAAAGTCATAGACGGTACAAATAGCTAAATAAATCGATTTAAAAAAAAAAATTTTTTTTGTCCTGCCATCATCGAGGGCCACATTGACTGGCCTGGAGGGCCGGATTGTGGCCCGCGGGCCGTGGGTTGCACACCCCTGATTTAAAGGTTTCTCAATGGCAATTGTTGTCTTGAGGTATTACAACGAAAAAAGGTAATCTTCAAATTAACAAGTAAATTTTTCATAAATTTGACGGGTTCATCACCATCGACTTCATACCCAGAAATAAAAAAGAAAACTTTGTTCCGGTTCGTATAGTTGATAAGGGTGTAACAAAATTGATGCCACAGCAACCACAACGTACCAGCGATACAATACGGCTTGTCATTCTCCATTTGAAAGGTTCCATCTCTGAAGGAATCTCCGCACGCGGTACACACAAAGCACGTAACATGCCAAGTCTGATTTAGTGCGTGCATCACTTCCTGTTAAATTAAATTCGAATTATTTCAAGCGCAACGGTACCGGATGTGACGTCAAAAAATCTAACCTCCATGCTTTGACCATGGTATCGAGCCGGTTTGCATTGGTTAGTATAAAATACATAATTTTCGGTTCAAATCTCAAAATGGATTTGATCAGAAGTCAAGACACATCTTGGACTTACAGAATAAGCTTGAGTTTAAATATCAGTTTCATTCGGAGGTAGGGATTCGGCTTCCAGCCAATGCGTCGGTAATAATTTTACCAATACCAGTTCGCACCTCTTATTAGTCATGGCGCCTAAAATAATTGTGAATTTACTTTTAAACAGTCTCTCAATTACATATGCATGGCAGTTCAAAGGTTACATTTGAAGAAAAATCTGAAATGACGAGTTGTTTATATATGGTGTTTTGACCTAGGGTTATTATGATGAAAATTTATTTATCGAACGCACGATGAACAAATACTTTGGGAGACTGCGAAAAGATCTTAAGGCCATCGAGCCAGCACTCACCCACACAAGCTTCGCTGTGGGTTTTGGAATTGCTTTTTGGATAGAAACTTGAGAATATTATGCACCACACCCGAGCAACTTTGCAAGCTTGATCTTTGACCCCATTGTTTTCTCTGGTTGCTCCAACAAAAGTAGCTCGCTAGAGCGAATAAAATATGTGGTGCATATCGATTAACTCATCGAACCATATTTTGCAACAAACCATTGGCTAAGCGCAAGAAGAGTCTTCGGCTGGAAGTAATCCAAATATTTTACGTACCCCGACAATCTTCTGGTGGCATCTTCCGCACTTGTGGGCGTAGCTCTTCTCGTAGCAGTCCGAGCAATAACGCTTGCCTTGTTCTTCAACGAAGCCACAGTTCTGTAATGACCGGCCGCAATTAGGATCAGAACAAACGAATTCTTCAGGATGCCACGTTTTGCCTTTTGCGGTCAAGTAAGATCCCCTGAAATATAAATCAATTAAAAATATCACCAAGTTATTAACAAACGAACCAAGCATTGACTTAACATAGCGACTCAGCTAAAGCAGGCTCATATTTGGCACAGAGAATAGTGAAAATGAAAAAGCCAAATTAAGCTGCATAATCGATTATTAACTGCGCTAACAGACAGCACGAGTAAGGAAAATAAAAAAAGCTCAACAAATATATTTATAAATAGAAAAATTTGCTCAAAAATGATCACCAACGTCATACGGTGCCACACAGCAATCTATTACATCATGTCAATAACCCGCGACCGGCTTCGACCTTATTGGGTTTCATCAGGCGGGTGAAAAAAACACTCAACAACAAACATGACGAAAAAACAAATTTGCCATTGGGTGCACAAAAGTGCAATATAAAACAATATGATACAGCAGTACCTATATCATGGGGGTTACATTCAAGAATACACACACGTGACATGGACAACAAGTCTTATTGGTAAGCCCTAACAGAGGTGTAGGATCATTGCCAAGAATTATCATTTTATAAAATATAGGAGTTGCCAGTTGCAAATTAGCAATTTTCAAGGCGATCTCCCATTAAGAGGTGATCTCTTATTTAGAGGCGATCTCCTAATAGATTGCTGTATGGTACCGTATGATGTTGGTGATCATTTTTGGGCAAATTTTTCTATTTTACCTTGATGCTAGAGGCAGATTACTCTTAATAGGAGATCGCCTTGAAAATTGTCAATTAGCAACTAGTAACTCCTGTATTTTACAAATATATGTATGCGCCAATCGAAAAACGGCTCCTTTCATCCTCGCAATCGTCAGCTACAACTGCACCTCAACGAAAGCAGCTGCGCGTCAAGTCAGCTAACTGCGCAGTCCGTGATTGATTCAACTATCAAGTTTAAATTGACAATGTGCGCACAGCAATACTTGGGAGCATCGAAGCGCTGATTTAGCAATAAAGGAGTCTTGAGTTAGATTGCATTCGAGTTCTGCGCTTTGATTCACTTTACAAAGCGCTTTACTACCGATTTCTTCGCTGGAATGCAGTGCTTATGGTAGGAACGCCCTCTGCAGGCAATGATGTTAACTCCGAAGCAGGTCGGAACACAAGATGTTCCACCCAAAACTGCGAAGGTAATGCTGTTTCCAGAAGACAATGATGTGGAGGGAACCCTTGGATGGTGACCCTCTCTCTGACACGACCACTTCATTGTTGGCCTGAATATCAATGGTAATGCAGATTCAAACCGTAAATCCAATCAAAATAAGATTACGTGAAAGCGGCTGTCTATTTCAAACCAGTCGTAAATGCACATTGCAGACCGATAGTTTCACCAGCAAGAAGGCGGAATTCCATTGGTGGGTACCCAGGAGTCGCCTCTTGCGACTTGCTGGGTGTGCAACTTTACTGTTCCAACCCGGCAAAGGACGGAGAACTTAATAGCAGTAGCGCTCTTGGTCGGTTAAAATCCATACACAGCATGCAACTGACCTAATGGGTTGTTTGCACCCTTCACAAATGACCTTATCAGCTGCAGTTGCCTCCTGTGTTGTGATCTTTGTTGCAGCCGGAGGTGGAGGAGCAGGAAAGTCTTCTTGAACAGGAGGAGGAGGAGCATGAGCCTGTAAAACGATTAGACTGATCAACAACCTAATGATGTGTCAAACAAGCAGTTTGAGATAAAGTTAGTGGGCGGTGTAAACATGTACACTTTATTGATCGACACGTAATTTTGATTGGTCAACGATCATGTTACGTCATAAACAATTTTTAAGCGAAATAAAATTAGTCTACAGGGTGTGAAATAAAAATTATTTTACCCTACAGCAGTCAGTTTGACAAATTCTTCAGTGCTTCATCAAATAAATATATTTGTCGACCAAATGGGTAATTATAAGCACGAAGAACGAATGACACTTCTCTAACAAATGCTTCGCTAAATAGCGTGAAAAAAGCAAAGTTGATCAGGAAACTTCACTCTGTACAATACATGCAAAGCTGCAATTAGAACGTGAGTCGTGCCTTTAAGAATATAGACCTCGCACGTGGTACCCTTCTGCTATTAAAACACAACGCAATAGAAATCCTATACAATATTTGATGGTTCATAATTGTTTGCCCCCTGAATTCGGAAGCACCTAAAATTCAGTGACCTCTCGCGTGGTGAGTAATTGCGGGGGATCTTACGCCCCTGGCTACAGCGAAATTAGGATCTAAAAAAGCCAAGCTTGTCATAAAATGTAAAAAAACTTTTTCGAAAGAGCTATCCCAATGGGACGCTTAAAGGCGTTTCCAGGAAAATTTTTCATTTACAAACTCAAACTTCTCCGTGGTGTTTTTTGAATTAGAATTTCGCAGCACAAACAGCCGTAAGATATTCTTGCTTTAATGCAGGGGTGCGCAACCTGCGGCCCGCGACGTGAAGAGTTGTGGCCTGCGGAAAGGATTGCAAAAATGGCGGTGAAGACCTTTTTTCGGATTAATACTTGCAAAGCAATATTTATACCAAATGTTTCTAATGTTACGTGCGTAGACCAATTTTGTTACGGAGATCGGTTTAAAAGTATTGTTATGTTGCTTTGAAAGTGTTGATCTCAAAAAAAAAAGAAAGATCTTCACTGCCTCTTGAGATGAATGCAAATTTTGACTGGCCCGCTGAATATTCACGAAGACAAAATTAGCCCGCCTGAAAAAAAGGTTGCACACCCTTGCTTTAATGCGTTCTTCGTGAACTGCCAAACCGGAGTCTTTAACACGAAACATTGAGTGCTATTCAAAAATCAAGAAAGAGACTTCACAAAACGCCTTTTTACATGCAAGATTTTCTACAACCAGGACATTTCCAAACATGATTTTGCATATTTTGCTCAGTTTCTTATTCATCCTGCGGCATTTAATAGTGCGTTAGTGCCTAGGATTATTTTTGCAGTCACTACGACATATATTCACTTCTTTGACCGAGAAGAGGACGCTCTGTAAGAGCATGTCAGTCGATCTGTCTCCTAGCACTAGTCATCAGGACTGGACAAATTATCTTTACTATTAGTGTTTGTTTTTGTCCACGCTTGTTTTGAAACGTAGCTGTGATTGCTGAGATATACAAATCATACGTCTACAGCAGCTGCTTTAAAGCCTAAAAGCTGGCAACTACGCGTTTAAATGTTTAAAATAACTAAAAACCAACCAAGCGCCAAACCACAGCGCTCAGCAGATCAGTGGCGCGCAGCTATAATTAGCCTAATTTTCCGTAAGAAACAGTTTGACATGAAAAAAACCCGCGTTTGTGTTTGTCAATACAAACGCCACTTACTTGCATCACTCGAAGCATGCTGATCTTGCTGGCAAAAATTAAATAGCTGCTTGGCTTTGTTGCCGTTCGCCTGGTAGGTTACCTAGCAGCAACTGACCTGCTTGGTTGTACCGCTTGCGGTAGAATTGGACAGCACCAGCAATGCTGGCAGCTGATCTGAACATTTCTATAAAGTTCGTAATTGACCTCATGTGTTAATCGACATTTACGCCTGTCGATGACTTTTTTATGACAAGCAGAAACATGTATTATAGCAATTGTTCAGTTTGTGGCCATAAATTTGACAATTTTTCAATGACAATATTGTGGTTCTACTTTGATTTTAAATACGGTAAGTAACATTCCTTTCCACACTTGTTGCTCAATGCATGACCGTAAAAATGTTTCTATTACGGAAGAGTTAAAAATAGTAGCAACTAAAAACAATTATGACGTCATTACCTGTCTCAGTGTGTCGTTTGGAGGAGGAGGTGGTAGGAAGTCGTCGTTGGAAGGTGGGGGCGGAAGGGGAGCTTGCACACCTACAGCTGATGGCGGTGGGGGTGGAAGGGGAGTTTGTGCATCTACAGCTAATGGCGGTGGGGGTGGAAAAGGGGCTTGCACACCTACAGCTGATGGCGGTGGAGGCGTAGTCTTTGGTTTCCACGAGTTCTGTGAAAAGACAAATTGTCACAGATACAAAAAATCAGTGTGAATGAGGTGCATGTCGTTTTTTGGGCAACACTAAAATACAGAATCATGGAAACCGTTAAGAAATGAGGAATTGCTTCATCATTGTAAAATAGGAGTCACAGAAGCACGGAAAACTGTCAACTAAAGTTCGGAAAGCGCAGAAATATGAAAATTTGCAAAAGTCAATGAAAAACTTTTTTCCGTGATTAAGTAATTCCATATTTTGTCGTGAATTTCCGCAATTCAGTAATTCCGCATTTTAGAATGAATTTTCTTATTTCCATAATTTAGTAGTTATCCATTTTAAATGAACTTCGGTATTTTTGTGATTCAATAATTCGTATTTCAGTATGACTTTCGGTGAATCTGGGATTCCGTATTTTAGGGTCACCAGCTTTTTTAGCTTTTTAATTACAACTGCATTTAGCTTGAGATCTTTTAAAGCCCAAAACTTTGTTTAATTTCCAATTTTATGATCTGCGTAGTCTCCATCGTTAAGATTTATTCAAATTTTGGAGTGCCAGTTTCAAGTCTTCTTATGGTATGGCTCCACTAGAGTATTAAACCATGTTCAACAAATTGAGAGTGGTTCTTTTCATCGACTACGTAGCAATTACCTGCACATGCAATCGCAAGGTCCGGTTTCAAAATGGGGTAATATTAAGCGGCGCTTTGGGAAAAAAAGGGTTTAACCTTCTAGTCCTTCAAATCATGCTAAAACTTAACTTCACACACACGACTTCATCTTTCATTCATAAAAACAAACGAACGCCGTCACTGGAGAGGGGAAATTCAACCTGAGTGACGCTATTTGAAGGAATAACAACCAAACAATGTCTCTAAAAAAAGTCTTCTCGCAGAAAGCTATCATTTTGCTTTCAATTTCGGGAGACGGTTTTCGAGTTCAACCTAGGGGCAGACCACTAAAGTCAAACCTTTCCCGAAAAACAGCTCGTAAATACGGTTTTGACTTCAAAACTCTCAAGTAACGCGACCTTGCTCCCAAAAAAGTCTTTGTCACAGTACGCAATGTACACATTGGGTCTTTGTACAATGCAACCAAGTTTGCAAATGTGAACTTTTTGTATCATAAAACTCATCTTCGAATAACAGGTGGTAGCAGTTCAAAGTAATGAAAATCAGATCGCTTAGTTTGTTTAACAGTGAAGCGGATGTGAACACAAACATGTTTTAGCATAACCGGCAAAGGGTTCTCCCAAGACCGTAGGATAAAGTATATGACGAAAAGAAAATTTATTATGTGGCTTAGGCAAACTTTATAAAGTTTTATATGATGAGATCATAACATAAAAAAACAAGCACACGGGTCTTTGCCACGTCGAACAGTCATCTACACCTGGATTTCCCAAACTTTTGATGGTTTGGAGCCCTTGAAGAGGTCAAACATTGATTGCGGAGCCCACAAAAAATTAAATAGAGATTACATTAACACTTATCAATTGTTATTTAACGGCTAGAATGCCTGTCCTGTACTTAGAAGTGTTTCAAATTCGGGGTTAATATGAGAAGGGAATCTTACGTAAATACCGTTTGAGGACGCATGATGACGCCCGAAATTTGGGTGATCTCCAAAAAAAAAAGGTCATCACCTCTCTGGCTGTCGCAATTTATGCTTTCTGAAATCAAATTTATTGAATCGAAGTGGCTCTAAGAAGAAAACACTGCGCTGTACATTGTTATTGCAATCGTGAAAAGGGCTCCACGAGCCGGATAAAAAGCCTCTTACTTGTACTCTTGATTTGCGGAGCTCCTAGGCTTCTCTTGCGAAGCCCTGGACCTCCGTATGGAGCACTTTGGAAAACCCTGATCTAACCTAGGGGTCGGCAACTTGTTCCTTATCGCGGGCCAAAAGTAAATTTTGCAGGTTCTTGGCGAGCCCAGTGAATTTTCATCTTGAAAATTCGTTTGATTCACTGTTTTCAGAACAATACGAAAGTGGTTTCGGTGAACAAGGACCTAGTCAAAGGGTTTCACTAACTATGCAAAACTAAGCAGTTTCAGCCGAAGATTACCAGTGGCAGCATCTACATCTTTTACATGATTAAAGAAAGGCAATTATTTAGCTGTAAATTTTATTACGAATCGTTTAACAGGAACTGAACGTGGCTTTTCCCACAGCTAAAATATATTCGCCGTAATAAAAAGCAGGAACTGAAGATGGCTATTTGAGATAGCCGAAATATATTTTCCGTAATAAAATCTTAACTGTTTTTAAGGCGTTAAATACAACGGATTGCGGCTATTTCATAGCTTGTTTTTATAATTCCTAATTTGAACGTCAGGAATTTATTTTTATGATGTGCGGGTTTTTTTTGTTCGTTTCCTTCGCTGCTTGTTCCCAACAACGTGATTTACGTACAGATTGTCATAACCAAACTAATTACAGTTTATAAGGAAATGACAAAACAGCTGACATTGATTAATAGCACTGCATTTGTGTGATATTTGACTTCGTGCTCAAAGTTCTGAAGTTTAGGTGATGGTTGGATGAGGTTAGAAACCATTAACGCAGCCAGAAGCAAATTTCGAGAGAGCAAACAAATTTTTGGAGGCTTTCTGTCCCTCAACTTCGTTTGATGACTTTTTTGCCCATGTCGACGTTTTGTTTCCGTTACCCTTAAAGATACCTTCTTTTCTTGAATTTCAAGGACATGGTTCTTATGGCTCCTAAGCTTATGCCAGAAGCATTATATCTTGCTGATAGTCATCAGTCATTCGTGTTCAAAACTTGTTTTTGGTGAGTTTCATTGCCGAAAATGTTTGTTTGCACGAATTAAGGGCGCGTTCTACTGGCACAACCCAAGCTGCGTTATGATTCGCTATTCAGACATTTTTCATTTTTTCATTTTTCATTAAGTCAAACTTCAAACTTGAAACTGCAAGATACTTTTGACGCAATCTATAAAAAACTATTACAACCGTAGAATTTGCCTTCATTGTCTGTCCTTCTGTTCCCAAAGGGGTATTTGTTTTTTGTATCGGCATTTGCTTTGCAAATTCAGTTAGTAAGCTCTGTTACTACTTAATTTCTACAGCAATGCAAGTTGCAGCAAAAGATTATTTACCGCTAACCTAAAAACTTTTCTGTACAGTTATTGTGTAAACTCTAAATCACATTTCAAAACTGCAGGCTTGAACTGTACATAAAGTGTAACTAAATGAAGCATTTGCCATTTAACGAGAAAGCAATTAGGCTCACTGAGACAAGTCGTTAAGTCCGCATAACTTTGTAACTCGGCTTAACAACGACTGTAGCTTAAGAGAAGGCGAGAAATTCACTCGCGTGCAATACAAGTATTACAATTAACTGAGGAGCCGCGAGCCCGCGATTTTTCTTGACGGGGGCCGCATCCGTCCCGCCATCAAATCGTAAACTCACTTACCGCAGCTGTTGCTGAGTAGGTTGTTGGTTTCGGGGTGTTGTTTTGAACCGGAGGAGGAGCGGTCTTGGGAGGGCTGGTTACTGTTTGTCCGTCGGGGCTGAAAAAGAAAACGAATTGACCAAAACACGCCTTGAATTTCTTTTAAACCCAAAGAAACGATTGCAAACCGAGCACGGCCAAGTTTAATTTCTTCTCCCTTTTTAAATTGCTCTCTTGCAGCCAAAATACGGTCTGTTGTAGAAACACTTGGCTAGACAACTAAATGCCACTTTACAACCATTGAGAGCTGTATAAACCATTTGCTATCCTACAGTAGTAAAGTTATATACGGTTGCAAGTTTACCGCAGCACAATGGCGTTTTGATTACGATCTACCAACAGGGGCATTGTTTCAAACGAT
The DNA here is from genome assembly GCA_963675345.1 of Trididemnum clinides. Lineage (NCBI taxonomy): Eukaryota > Metazoa > Chordata > Ascidiacea > Aplousobranchia > Didemnidae > Trididemnum > Trididemnum clinides. Next base: position 31,272,976 of record OY776286.1, read on the forward strand.
GTTATGATCGTAACAAAAAGCATGACAATTCCCATAGACATAAAATCAAAGAAAATCGCGTCGTCTTGTTTTGGGCAAAAAAGCTAATTTTGGTGAAAAGACCAAACCATAATAAGTCTTAGAAATATGTTTTCATATATTACATGATCCTTACCTAGGCCAACAGCCACCTTAGTTTTGCTGTCGGGGGTAGGGGGTTGGGAGAGGGAACACGATGGTTGAGCATGTTTTTGTCATCGAAAGCGTAGAAATGTTAGTGCGACACGGGACAGCCAAGCAGAACCAGAGTTTTCGGGGAGAAGGTAGGCGCAAAAGTGGTGATCGTTTTAGACTATAGCAGTGTTTCTTAACCTTTTTCTTTCCAAGCACCCCTTGCGGCCAAGGCTAAGCAGTCCAGCACCCCCTGCCATTGGCTGTCACTTGGTTACTTGCAAGGTTGAAGTAAAGACAAGTGCAATACATCTTGATCATTGCCTTGGTGTATTCTTCAGAAGAGATTTGTGGCCAAAGTCGGGAGACTGTGGTTGGGTGGATCTCCAAAAAAAAAAAGGTCGCCACCTATTTGTCGTTATATTCGACAATTTGGCAGCGAAACCTGCCGAAAGTGACAAGAAATAGGTGGTGACCTTTTTTTTTTTTTTGGAGATCCACCCAATCACAGGGGCGCGATCTAAAGCTGAGTCTCCCGACTTTGGCCAGAAATCTGTTCTGCTTATCACCACAAAAGCGGATCCAATCATACGGACCCCTTAAAGTACCTTTATGGACCCCTAAGGGGTTCATGGACCCCCGGTTAAGAACCCCTGGACTATAGTATAGCTGATCGATTTTGCAATTACAAATGCAGGTTATTGAGTGGTAGGCTTATTCATAACCTGGAATTTGGCAGCATCAAAATACATTTTTGCTTGAGAGGAAATAGAAGTACCTCGAGACTTAAGTTGCGTTTAACATGGAAATATTTGCCGCAAGATTACGAAAAATGGAAGGATTGTCCTCGAAGCCTCCGCGAGGCAAAGGCATTGAGGACTGTGGAAAAAAAGAAGAGAAATTTAAAGTTAAAGCAACGCATTGCTTCGGTTTGTTTTGCTAAAACGGATTTACTGACGCAACTAGACAAGCGGTTAATTCATTCATCAAGCATTACCAACACCTTCCGCTGCAAAGCGTTATTACCACAGCAACACCTAAACATTTTGCAGTGTACATTTAGCTAAAACCTTTTCTACTTTGAGCAAAAGTTGCTAAACTTAGGCTTTTCACATCGATGTACGACAAACAACGCTCTATTACAAATTCGTAGACGCAGCAATAAAATCAATAGCAGGTCATCAAAAAATTTTTGGTCTAAAAATTACTTGATGTTTCTAAACGTTAAAACTGAAACACTCTGTTCGGGAGAGAATGCTTGTAGACCTCCTTTGTAAGAAGGCTTAACAACCACGCTCTTTTGGGAATCCTACCAAGGCTTCAGCAATTATTCGCCAATGCATATATTTTAATCATCTCTACAACAGCAGTGAGGCCATAAAAAGTGATTTATTGTCATTATAACTCCGACAAACCTTTCTATTTTGAGCAAAAGCATGCTTGTTGACGATTTGACTTGACTTTGAGCGTCCAAATGACTAAGCTTCGCAGTTTCGTTGTTGTTTATTGCAAGGATAACATCGCCTGCTTTCAGCCCAGCGCGATCAGCTTTACCACCAGGAGTAACCTGCAAACAAACTGACATAAACAAAAATTGAATAAAAGACGGAGAGGGGGGCACGAGCAGGAGTGCGAGCAAGATTTTTGTAAGGTGAGGGATTAACAGAAATCACTATGATCTTTTTTGTGAAAATATTGTTAGGTGAAACCAAAAAGCTTCCTCTTTTTTGAGACAAAGAAAGGTGGTTAAAGAAGGCTTTATCCGCTGAATCCAGGGAAGATGTGGGTGATGCATCCTACTTATCAGCTTTTCCAAGCCTTAACTTCGTGTACTTATTTGTTTGCTCTTAACTTCGAAAAAATTTTTATTTCGAAAATATGACTTGAAAAACGTTGATCTCCAACTAATCAAAAAAGGTTTTCGCCTTTAATTTGTACAGTGAATTCGTCAATTTTGGGTTTGAAAATGTTGATCTCGGAAAAAAAGATCTTGATCTTCCTTTTGAAGCGACAAATCGTCGGTAAAGACTTTCCACCTCGCACCAAAAGTTAATGGATCCGCTTCTGCTTCATCCTCCATAAAATAAGCTTACATGCCAAAGCAGTACGACAACCATATATTTGCTTAAGAACTTTTTGAATCAAGCAGCCGAGGTCAAGTAACACAAGCGTTGATTTGATGCCCGTACGCCAGGATTCGATTTTCCGTCTTTCAGTTGCTGTACATCAGGGGTTCCCAAACTGGGGTACATTTTGACTTTTCAAGGGGTACATTAGATAAAGTAAAAGTATGTGCTTTCCAGAACTTCTACTCTGCCTTAAAATACTTTTGATCACCTGATGTTAACAATTTGAAGACCTGAGTTTAAGAGCCCCTTAGGACGGTAAAACCGCTTGGAAAAAGTGGAAGCTCTGATTTTCTAGGTGGAAGGTGAACGTCTGGGAGGTGTTGGCCTTTTTTTTTTTGTTTTGGAGATCAACGTCTGGTCGACGCCAGAATTTCACCTCCAAAAATAAGAAAAGTCATCACGAAGGCAACATAGCGGTATATATTGCGGTCTATGTTAGCGCAAGTGCGGGGGTACACGAGCGAATCTATAAATTGTCCAGAGGGTACCGATGACCTGAAAGTTTGGGAAACCCTGCTGTACATCAACCAGTCAACATCTTAACAAAGAGAACCGGCAGCCGTTGTATTTCTCAACACTTGTCTTCTCTGCTGATGTGTTGGGGCTAAAGCAGAGTTTCTTATACTTTTGGAGACGCACCCTTCTTAACAATGCCAACAGAAATTCGTGCCGCTTCCTAATCCGTGAAAACTTTGTTTTTTATCTAACAACAGAAATTTTTAATTCAAAACGACTAGAAGACTTTTTTTGGAGATCAATTTTTCAAAGCGCTTCCTTTCCTACATTTCCTCTTCAAAACAACATGATGACCTTTTTTTAAATCGAGTTTTTCAAGCGCTAATTTTGACAAATTTATGCAATGGCGCCTTGGCCACGCGCACCTTTGTTAACTTTTCACGCCCCCCAGAGGGGCGAGCTGCTCGGTTAAAGAACCCCTGGGCTTTAATGCTTGCTTTGCATCAAATAGATTTAGTTTTAATTCTTTTTCGAGTTATGCCAAAGACTAAAAAAGGATATTTACATATTCTGAGCTCAGTAAGAGTTATTTGGAGAACACAACAAGAAATTTATTTAGATTTTAAATCTGAATAAAGGTCATTTTAACTTTTCATTGCACCAGAAGAGCTATATTGAGAAATTAAAAGATGCCTGATGACAAAAGCAAAATAAAAAGAACAACAAGATGTTGAGCAAATGTTTTTGAACTCTGAATAAAAATGTTCCGGCGCTGAAAAGCGCTTGCTATTTCGCTGCAACAACCACAGTATAGCCTAGGCGCTAACACTGTGAAGGTGGAACAAACAGATGCAAAAAGCAAGTCACCCTTCAATGAATTTTTTTGCCAATTAAGGTGGAATTGTTCGAAAAGCTTTAACAAAACGTTCAAATCGATGAATGACGTTAAAACTAAATTTCCATGCCACGGTAGACAATGTTTTCATAACAATATATCAAGTTTATTGGTAACTGATGCAGTCCAGGGCTCAAAGGCACGCAATATTATATGTTCACGCGACTTATAAATGACACTATGACGTAAACTGTGGGCTGAAACGCTAAAGGCATTCGTCGAACCATATTAGGACATAGGTCGTTTTTGCGAAAAAAGTCCTTCCTGTGCCAATGAGTCACAGGAAAAGTGGTGTATTAAGGACAAACTTTTATAAGGCTTAATGGAACACTCATTAAGAACAATTACAAAAACTAATTGAGGGAGAGATAAAATGTCAACTCAGGTCGCCAACTTTGCCTCGAGACGAACTGTTAAATGCGACCCAAAACGCTTAGTATTGAGCAGAAGCCAAGCTGACCATCAATTTTGCTTGCGTATCAATATCGCGTTGGCAAAAACAAATCCTTTTAGGCATGAATGAAATGTCTTAACATCGAAATTTGGTCAAAGAGGGACAAAACGTTTGCTGTTTCTGCTATGAAAGTTACATAGCAAACAATACAAGGTTTGTTCCAAAACGAACTTCTGCATGTTCAGCAAAAAACAGTGAAAATATGTATGCTGAGTTATATACACCCTGAAGCACACTTGGTTGGTTTTACTTACTTTTGAAATCGCCAGTTTCGCGTGGAAATCACACCCACCGACCAATCTAAATCCCCAAGGGCTACCCCCACTCAGTGTGACAGTACGTTGCATATTTAACACTTTTTACTCACAGCTTGCTAGAATTACGGCGCTTTTCACCAGATTTATCTAAAAAGAAGCTAATGCTGTAAAAGCAAACTACGGCTGTGCTTGAATATTTACACTAGAGATCGATAAATGGTGGCTTGATGATAATACGTATAAAAGCCTTTCGCTGAATAAACACTTCTTGAAGTACGTCGTAACTTAACCTCTCGCTAGGTAAACCAAACGCATCTTTCTTTCACAATTCTCAAATATTCTACTAAACTCTGAAGAAATAACCGTGTCTGTTGCTAAGAAAAAAGCAATTAAGCGACGAATATGTCGCCCAGCAATATCTGTATATGGTCACTTCACACTACAGTCTCGACTGCGCTAAACATGACGTGACGGTTTTTGACGCAAGCAAAAGCTATCATCTATTTTCAGCATGGCGGACAGGTTTTTACTCATAAATTTTTGAATGCGGCTGAGCGTAGGCCTGCGATTTAAATACTAAAACTAGACCAACAGTACAATCAGGTTCAGTGCTGTCGAATGCCTTCGCCAGAGCAAATAAAGTAAAGAGGGAGATAAAGACAAAATGAATTAGCACCATCAAGTCTGTGTGCTTCTTTTGTACTACATGCCTATACAGTTTCATCTCGTTTACTCGGACAGCTCGGGGGAGAAGGGTGTTCGTGTTAGCCGATTGTCCGACTTAACCGACGGCCTATAGGCCATAGCTTATAAACATGCCTAGGGTAACGAAGTTTAGTTAAAAATGCCGTTATTATATAGGCTATTTCGTTTTACTACATTTAGCTTCACAACATGTAAAAAAGCAGATTTATTTATTTTTGTTTATTCAAGTAAATCACCTAACGAAGGCTACGTTGGGCTAGCCTAGCCTAGCAAACAAACCTGTACCGATATCGACTGTTATTACCGGCTATTATCAAGGTTATTTTCTTTTACCTTACCTTCATAACATGTAAATCATTAATGTACAGTACACCTGTACACTGTAAATGAGATTTATTTGTTTTGTTTTTATTTTTATGAAAACAAAATCATGGTCCGAGTTAACCGATATCCGGCTTAACAGGGTCCGTGTCAACGAGGTGAAACTGTATTAAAAAAAAATAGAAAAGATCAAAACGTGCTGTTTTATGGTCAAATTATTGGGTGCTAAACGAATAAAAGAGAAAATATTTCTATTCTGGGGTTGCACTATTCAGTGACGTATCTAGAAACAAATTTTTTTGAGGGAAAGCACATTGAAAAATTAGGACCTTTTTTTGGAGGCCAGCTATGTGAACCCGAGAATTTCGTCAAATGTGTTTTTCAAACAGACACGTGAAAACCTCATTATTTGGAGCACCTTTTCCAAAGCGAGGGTTTTGCCTATATTGGTTTACAAACAGGCGTAAAGACTTTTTTTCACATTTTTGGGCTACTTTTTTGTGAAGGGGGCACAAACTTATTTTTGGTCTATGTGTTTTTCGATTTTCTCTATCTCTATCTAATATCTGTTTGATGTCCAATTCTCGGAAATTGATGTTTTGTAGAAAGTGTAGATAAAAATACCTTCATTTCTTGATCGAGTCAAGAATTTGGGGGCTATAAGGGCTACTTGATCCCTTCCCTAGCCACGCCTATGCCTCCAGCATTAAAAAAAATAATTCTCTTCAGATTAAGTACACCGGGGGTCCAACTGGGGTTAAATTGCTTTTGACTTCTCGGCAGAGTCACTCTTGATTTGACACCTAAGCAGGCTTAACTAGCATACTTGCTTGGGGATGTCATCGATTCGATGATGACGTTGCTCTACCAAGGATCTAGCATTGTGGTCGTGAGTCCTGATGTAAGAATACTGACGGATGCGTGATCCTCACGTTCGAGAGCAACGGGAGCAGGAAAAACTTGGTACAATAGTCGGGAGATTCTGGGATTTCTCATATCTTCTAGCACGTTGCATTCCGCGTGCTTTCTTGTCTTGTGCGTTTCTTTATAAAGCGGTGGATTCCATCTTTTACCAAACCCCTCTATGGCGAACGGTCGGAGGCAAGTATTCCAAAATCTGCTGGAGAGATTTTGCTTTTTGTTATGGATTCTTTTAAAAAGTTCTTTCAACGTTTTTTAAGTTTTCCATGAGAGCTGATACCTTTTTCCGACTCCCCATAAAACATTTTCTCGGGGCAGTTGATTAGTCCCCAAACGAACCATCTGCCCTCCCAATGAAAAATCTGCCAAAAAAGAAAGAATTAATACTTGCTGATACTGTACGATTTAGGGTTTCTGTGGGAGGAATCCTGTTCATCCAAGCGATTCCAAGAATACGCTGAAGGCATTTAATGTGAAATGTTGCAATGCTCTGATGTGTCCTCTATAAGGTGTCGACTGCGCATGATTTGCACCCATACGCTGTGAAGACTAATGAAAGTTGCCGCCTGATTACTGGATGCCTGAAGCCAACAAACGTTGATAATCTCCATCTGCTCGCTGGCGTCGCTCCACCCGAGATTCGAAGAGGAGCTGCAAGCAAGCTAGAACGCTCAAGGCCGGCCTATGACCCCCGTCATATGTAGTTCAACCACCAGCCTGCCCCATCCGGATTGAAATCAAGAAGAAGCTTTCTACACTGTGTAGAACCCCTAAAGGAAAAAACTCAAACTGGAGAGAGGGAGCGTGGAAACGAAAGCTCAAAGCGCTGCCACAAAGCACTCGCTTAAACATCACACCTGAGGAAAAGCTGCCTCCAGGATCAAACTCAGGATGGACAATGTGGCGATGTCTCAACCGCCTTCGTACAGGCGTAGCTAGAACTAAAACTGAGCACAAGAAGTTGGGTTTTGATGATTCAGCAACAAACACAGTTTGTCAATGCGGAGCTGACGATGACATTTTGCAACACAGATTAAAGTGCTCACCACTAGATGAACCTTGCTCCACCACTGGTCTGTGTCAATTAAACGAGAATGCCAGACGGTATGTGGAACTGTGGAAAACATCAATATAAGCAACACCGGAAGATTCGAATGCATATACATACTGTGATGATGCACATCTAGTGGTGAATAGAATCGTGGTCTCAGGTTTCATAATTTAATCTTTATCATTGCTAAGCGGTTACAATTTTTAATTCACATTTTAATTTGTTTTCGCGCAATGGCGCTATACAGCCAAATCCAAACGTTTAGTACTGGGTTCTGCAAATCATCCAAAGTTGATTCTTGTTTGTTTCCGTAACTGCTTTTAAAGTCTCGTAACACGCCAGTGGTTGAATAACTTGCTGCTTGTTTATTCTTTGATTGAAGAAGCGCAATAAAGACAGCGATAACGGCAGCACATTGTAGAGCGTTCACATTGTAATCGGTAGACCTGGGGTTCATTCCTAAGTCGAGTCATACCAAAAGACTTTTGAAAAATGGTATTCACAGCTTCCCTGCTTGGCGCTCAGCATAAAAGGGATAGTGTGGAGAACAAGCCGGCAAGCCTGCTTGTTGTGTCCTTGGGCAAGGCACTTAACGGGATGCCTCCACCTTTATGTGGCAGACAGGTGGCGTACCCGTACTTCACCGGATTATAATTGTGAAGTTGCTAACCCAGCATGTCAGACGACTCTTGGGTACCCACCAGTGGCAGTTCACCTTGTTGGTGGTGGGGCTATCAGTCACTCAAGACTGGTTCGAAATGGGCTGCCATCTTTCCTCTAGCCTAATATCAATTAGGTTGACGGCATGAACCTGAATTACCGTTCATGCCGTACCTTCATTCCAAGGAAGAGGAGGGGTAAACACAAACAAACATAACGGCAGCAAGAAAGGCAACAGCAGGCAGCAGCAGTTTTTTCTATACAGAAATACAAAACAATAACGCTGATATAAATTAAATAGAAACGTCACAAAGAATTAAACAAATTAAAGGGCGATTTACACACTTCACTTAGAAACATTATTGCATCGCGCTTAGTTTGCTAACAATTATTTCTATGAACAATAATAAATTTATTACATACCAATTTGTTGACCGACGATTTTTTACAATAATCCAATGAGTGTGGTTAAATCCAATAAATTGCAATACACATAGACACTTTAACGTGGCCAAACGAAATCCAAAAGCAATGGCGGACTATCCGTAAATTTTCTTATATAGTAAATTAAGTTACGCTCAAAGCAGTGGTGCTGCCAGTTTGAATTCTAACTTACATGCACAATACAAAGAAAAAGCAAGATTTAATAATGTAACTAAGAAGTGATTTATGGCGGCGGATCTGCGGCACCACAGGGGAAGGGAAAAACACAATTTAGAAAGAACATAGGAAGTTTTAATAATTAAGGAAAAAGTAATTAACATTGATTTTTTGCAAGTGATCCTTCAATTACTCGGCCTGCGTTTGGGTAAGTGTTATGTTGAGAGATTGTTTACAATATTGCCTGAGCAATGTTCCAACTTGAAATCATTTTGTAGTGGTTTGTGACGCAACAGTTGCTGTTATTACATCTTTTTTCAGCTGTTTGAAGTTTTCAAGTTAAAACGTCTCTTTACAGATAAGAAAAAACAACAGTCATTTGAGACTACACAGCTTAAAACTTGCTAACTTGCATTTTTTCGAGACCAAACCAAAAGAGGTCTTTAGTGATAGTGAAACATTTTATCATCACGTTTCGTCCAAATCTTATCAAAAAATCAGCTCGTAAAAAAGGTTTTCCAACTCAGGTTAATTCGCATTTAACAAAAACACCGCAAGTGGTGGCGTGTTTGAAAACAAATTTCGGGGGACCCGAGCATTTTGTAAAGTTAAAGGCATTTTTTTGTGCATCAACTGTTGGAAACCGAGAATTTTTCACACTTTGTTTTTTCAAACAGACAAAAACACCTTTTTCTTGTTGTGCTTTTGCTACTGTCACATTGTTTGGGGAAGGCATCTTCTTTTACCCCCATACTTATGTGCGCCACTGACCGCGTGACGACACTAACAGTAACAGGTAATTGCTCTGAAACAGCAAAAGTCAAAGTTGTCCTTGGGAATTAGTTTAGGGAGGAGTTCTGGAGAAGGAGGGAGAGTGTTTGCAGGACAAGGTTTGAGACAAACGGTAGCGATCTGTGAGATAGTGGAAAATTGTTGTGAAACTGTACTTTCTTACATTTCAAGGAGGCTGCTCGGCAGAAAATCTGCTATCTTATTAGGAGACTTCATTGCACGTGGAAAGGTTTGATCGGTGGCCGTTGCGATCCGGATCGATAAAAAGTGCTTATTGCAACTTTGCTGCAATAACGGTCTCCGTGTTTATGACAATGGTTTTTCAAAACGGAAACGTGCACAAGCGTTTATGGTACAGAGAAATGTTCAGAAGCAGTCTGCTTGTTTGATTTTTGCTTCGTTTCAGCGGAAAAATTTCCATTTGCGACAACCGTTCTAATTGAATGAGGGGTGAAGTTGTAAATTGATCACTAATCGGTGGAGTGCAAATAACGTTTCAAGCAACACTTGGTGTCACCAAAATACTATGGACGTAGCACTTGTTTGTCACCAAGTCATGTTGACGAACTGGTGCACCGGCTCAGGCTGGGGCGCTGGAGCTAAAACATTGCGTACAGCCACCCTATCTCTGGTCTACTCCACTGCGGAGTACTGTGCACCAGTTTGGTGTCGCAGTGCACACACTCGCCTCGTCGATAGTGTTCTCAACGACTCATTGCGCATCGTCACTGGATGCTTGCGTCCAACTCCAACAGACTATCTACCCGTCCTCGCAGGTATCCAGCCGGCTGAGCTTCGCCGATTAGGAGCAACGCTCTCCCTGGCATATCGTGGCAGTTTGGACCCTGACCACATTTTCTATAAATTATTGGCTGGGTCCCCAGACGGCCACAGAGAGAGACTAAAATCTAGACGCCCCTTTGTACCCACTGCACGGAAGTTCCTGCAAGATCTAACTGAATTGAATATTCATGCAGCTCAATGGACAGACTTGAAATGGAGCACGGAATACTCGGAGTGCTCATTTGATCTCCGTGCTTTCATTCCTAGGGCGAGCACTAGGCCAATGGGGATGGGCCTGCCCAGATCATCGTGGGTCAGGCTCAACCGCTTTCGGGCTGGTGTTGGGTGCTTCCAGTCGCTCATGCACAAATGGGGCCTTGCTCCTACATCGAATTGTGAGTGTGGCGCTGCAGAACAAACCGCAGAACATATTATTCTAACATGCCCCGTACATCGGGCACTCACAGAAATACGTGGACTGACGGTTTTGAATGTCGACACACGATGCTGGCTGAGTACCATCACTGCCAGCAACTGATTTCGAAACAGTGGATGATTCAACAATTCAACAACATTGCTGTTTCGCTGCTGTTTTTGACATGGATGTGGATCCCTTCCAAAAGAAGAAGAAGAAGATGTTGACGAAAGTGACTTGGTACAGAGACAATTACAGAGAAAAAGCTTTTGGTGAAACCAAAAGCTATTCGAGAGAAGTTACTTTCAATTCCTGGCTGAAGAAGTGGATCTTTTTATCTTTGCAACTTCCCTATAAGGCACGAGAAACTGTAGGCAAGATTGTCAGATATGCGAGAAAAGTAAGTTGGAAAAGTTTGAACAAAACTTAGAATCGGATTATAAATTGACTAAGAAATCAAGGCTATAAATAAGCAAAAAGAAAACTGATGAGGCACTTCACCTTTCAAGAAAACCTGATCCGGTAGATCTGCAGACTAGTGGGTGAACCTTGAACTTTAAAAGAGGTTGAGAAGTTTAAAAGTCTTGGGGTCACTATCGCGGGTGACGGTTGGTCGAACAGAGAACTTGATACTTGAATCGGTAAAGCAAGTCAGCAATGCGTGGGGTTCAACTACAGTTGTCATGAAACGAGAGCTGTCGATGCATGTCTAACTTTCGAAATTCAAATCGGTTTTTGTTTCTATTCTCACCTATGGCCACGAATCGCAGGTAAGAACGGAAAGAGCGCGACCCGAATGAAACCTGCCGAACCAAAATTTTTCAGATAAATTAAAGGTGGTACACAAATAGACAAAATCCTTAGCTCCGAAATTCGAAAATGTTTCCACACCCAGCGGCTGCTTCTTCGTATTGAGAGATCTCAGCTTCTTTGGTTAGGCCGTAGAGGCAGAACTGCGGCCATAAATCAATAAGAAGTGTTGGGGCGATTGAACCCTGATACAAGTTGATCACCGAAAAGGTTTTCGATCTTAAAATTGCAAATAGACCCTCTGTGTGAGGGCGATCTCCAAAAAACAAAGATCTTGATGGTTAACGCGCTTCCCTTTCCAGCTCAATCTTGAAAAAATTCTCCCTTTAAAAACTATTTGGGGATGCACGCCATTCCTCTCGGGATTGCGCCCCTAAAGCAGAATGCTCCAGAAATATTCACTTGTCAAATTCTTTTTCCCCCTAAAATTGGAAAAAGCCCGCGAGGCCGCCCAACAACTAGTCGATTGTTGTTTTTGCGATTACGTGCTCAGGCCATTTGAGGCCTGTTGCATTCTTTTTAAAATATCTGAGCACCCATATTACTCTTATTGCTGAGCGCCAAGCAGGAGATATTTGACTACCAGGTTAAAGCTGTTGGTATCATTCGACGAGGGATTTTTAACCCCAGTCTAGTGACTGCGAAGCGGACACTCAAACCACTGATCCACCTGGCTAATCAACGATTAGGTGGATGGCTTCCGCAAGCGACCTTGCTTGTTCAAGGCCTGGAATTGAACCGGTTGAGTTAGCCGATGAGGCTGGAGATTCACAAAAATTGTAAGAAACGCTTAGAGCTATTGCCCTCGTGATCCCGCTAGAGGGAGAGCAGGTTGTTTTAAGATGTAGACATATTTTTTGGAGAAAATGAAGGTATCTTTTCGGCTGGCTATTCACTTCATCAATTTATTCTTCCTCGGCTTTCTCGAAAGTAACTCTGTAATACAGTTTTAATTATAAATACATCTTTGCTGATTGGAACAAATGCCCACAAACTTTCACACTTTTTGACGCATCACGCAGAGCCGTACTTTATCTTTTGCTTTCAGAACGGCGGCGCTTGGGGCATTCTTGAAGTTGAAGATTACGTTATTAGTCTTGCATCTTTTTCAAAATTTCTATGAGGCATATCACGACAATCGATTTGTGCGGTAACAATCACAAATTGAATCTTTAAGGCTTAGGTGTTTGCAGGTTAAATTTACAACAGGCAGCAATTATCCATAAACTAACAACCTGTCCACATACAAACATATCATTTCCGAAAGAAGCCGCAAACTGACAGATTTTCGTAAAGCACGGTGTCAAACCGATAAACATTAAGCCTACATTGTGTATTTATCGTTAAGCCTGCAAAGTTGCAATAGTAAATACCCAAACATACTAGCTACCAAAGCTCACAAAGAAATTGTTTGACATAGTAACAAGGTGAAGTCTGTCTTTGCAAAAAAAACATCCGAAGAGAAATGAGAAGTTAAGCCAAAAGACACCCTTATCTTCTCAAAAAACAAAATAAAGTAGCAATACACTTTTTGGACTATCCGTCTGTAGCTGTAGCCCCATTAGAATTTCTTTAAGAAAGGACTCAGATGGATCGGTAACTCATGAATAGCAGTCGGTCTATGATTGAGAGTGGGGCTAAATTGTTCTGACAAAAGTTATAACATGTTATTTTTTGCCTCAAGATATTTCTCAAAAAAAATTCATTGTTACTAATTTTTTTACCTATCATCGTAAGCAGAGGTTTTTCGTAGCAAAGGCTTGTAGGCTATACGATACTACAGTGAAAGGAAAATATTCCATTTCCTCCACGTAACGCTGGCCAATATTTTATTGAAAGATCTCAACTGTCTGGTGATCTGCATGTATACTGTCAGTGCCATTCTGTGTGTATGCCTCAACCTCTCCAAAACAACTGGGCGTGATGCATACATAAAAGTTGACACGATTTTGATCTTCACTCCGGAGTGAGTGACGTAAAGGATTGATGACGTGATAATTAAATTTTTTTTTCAATTTGCATTTGCCGACAGAAGAAAACGGTTTTTGCTTTAACAAAAGATGGCACTCGATTTACCAACTTTAAGAAATTTCACCTTCTTGGGAAGTAAGATGACGTCATAATTAACGGTTGACTATAAAATTTGTTTTCTTTATTTTTTCAAAAACTAGTGTTTCAAGAAATAGTAACAAGTTGGTTCCGATAAAAGTAATTCTTTAACAATTTAAGCGATGTCGACGATGCAGCAAGCAATGATACTATTTAAGCATGTTTTTTTCTGGAACCCTTCAAAAAAGCACTGTTTCGTCATAATGGTAAGTGACGTCATATGCCATCTGATACTACTTTAGTTAAAACAGCAGTAGGCAGCAGCAGCTGCACTTGCTTATTCACTGTCATTTTTGAAAGCAAACGTAAATAGTAAAGCCTGTTACTGATATGCCGCCCGTTCAAGTAGAAAGATATATAACAGTACTTCAACACCGGTTTCAATCTGGCTTTTGATAACCAATGGCAAACGCGAAAATCACAATAACTGAACTGCAGTTGGACTGCGCGTTAAAATACCTCGGTGGTGCAGTGATATCGCGCCTGAGCACCTTAACACGTTTTCATATCGTACAACAACGTGGAACACAATACCGAGTTATAATGTGAAATCTTGCAGGAGTTGGAAAAATTATTCTCTTTACCACAAAAAGCTGGTCGATAAGTTATCTACTTATGCCATACCCTTACTTATTTTTAGAACTTGATTGTAGATGCTAGCCTCTGGGTCAATTCGCCCTTCCTTGCCTGCGTTTGTGCTGGGAGCTAGTAACATAACGCCCCGCCGGAGGCTGTCAGTTTTATTACTAGGCTTATAATAACGAAAAGATTGTGAGTAGTAGATCAAATACTTTGTAGCTTTGTTCCTCTGAACACATCGATCATTTCAACGTTCTTTTGCAACTGTAGATTGATAACCCCATGCACTTAGTCAAATAATGCGATTTCAAACTTTGTTTTTTTTGACGGCGTTCCTGAAATCAACCCAATGCTGAAATTTTCCGTCTCTGTAAGAAACGAAAACCTTTTTTTCAAAACTCTGCAAAAGCAAATTTTGAAGGCTTTAGGCCCGGGGAGAACACGTTACTATTATTTTAAAACCATCAAACTAGTAACAAGCGACTTGAGCTTTACCGCAGTGCTTCTCAACCTTTTTGTAGTCATGGACAACTTTTCGCCGAGACTTTGTTTTGAAGCCCACTTTATGAAAAATTTGTTTCAGAACAATCATTTATTCCAGGAAGGAAGTTGCTACAAAACGAAAGAGTGTTGAGTTTACAGTACATTTTTAGCTTTTGCAATTGATAATTTTTTCCAAAAAAATCTTTATATTGTGGCAGAACGTTTCGCGGCCCACCTGAAAGACCTTCGCGACCCATCGGTTGAGAAGAGCTGCTTTACCGTATTATTATATAAGATTGTAAGCATTGCGATAATTCGCTAAATACAACCTTACAGAAAAAAGAAAAAGTTTGAGGTAAATAACTTACCAAGTCCAGCAAAAAAGTTTTCGCGTTCTGGCAAAACCACGCGACGTTACGCGTAACGGGATCAGTTGTTCAAAGCAAAGCGAATGCGTGGAATATCGGTAGCAAAGGACGTTAGTAATGGCTTGGCTCAAAAGAATTGCTTTCCCGGTACTGCTTTGGCACTCTTCTCAGGTAAACGATTTTCCCATTTTACTTATTGAAACAAAAATGATGTGGGGTTATTTCTTTCGATGACCGAGATTTGAACGATTCAGTTGGTGCTGTTGATGGAAAACATAAAAATGTAGTTTTAGAAAGTTCTGCTTGCAATAACAATTTGCTGGAAAAAGCAATTCAAGAATCACGAAACAGAGAGCATTTGTAAGAGAAAGCAAGCAGAACTCCCGATATTTGAGCTCCTATAACGTTTTGAATATAAAAGTACTTTGTGTCAAATTAGTTGTACTACTGCAGGGAAACGGCAGCGATAGAGAAAACTTAGTGTGAAATAGGGTATAAGTATGTAAAAGGCGTTATTCGTCTTTCACTGTTAACCATTACAAACAAGATATCGGTATTTTGGTACATAAAGGTAGCGTTGTAGATACTATGGTTTGAATAAAAAAATGCCGCTCTGTGCCCAAAATATAGGGTGTCAATAAAGTCTGAGTACCATTACAAATATTTATTGCTGCATAAGCACAAAACGTTGAGTACTGCGTTTTTTAGAATATTTTGCATGGCTTCAAGTTTACCTTCAGAGCATATTTTGGAGTTTGCATTAAGTTTACATTCGGTACACTTTACGAAATGCTGAAACTACGCTGAAACGCAGTTTGCTCATTGTCAGCAACTTCTTCACTCAACCTTGATCGTCCACTTCGAGGCAAATCCATAATAACACTACCACCCTCCTGAAAGTTTTTGACCCACCTCATTATGCAGGATTTGGAAGGATAATCTCTTTTGTATTTCTGGCGGAATTATCGCTGAACGGTAATTGGTGATTTAGTTTCAGCATATTATACCACCGCACACATTCGGCCTCCTCTTTTGGTGTCGTCGCAGTCTTTCAAATCAATACAATGCAAATATTAAATAATACTAAGTGACAATTAATATTAATTCAGACCTACATAAATTTAATTCTGCAAAAAACTTGAAGCCATGTATAACATTTTACAAAAAACTGCAGTACTCTAGGTTTTGTGTTTTTTCAGCAATAAATATTTGTAATGGTAGTGACACTTTATGGACACCTTGTATTTCTTAGTGCGCTTTTAACTGCTTGATAACAAACACATAAATACAGTTTTTCACTAGCGTGACGTCAGTCAAGCGCAGGGTTGACGTTTTATTATCAAGAAAATTTATCAGATCAGTTTATCAAGGCGCACGTCTGGGGATAACGTGCTGCGTGGAGGCTAATCTATTGACTACATCATGCAGTTTTTGGCGTTTTTACTTTAACAAGTTTTTAGCTCTAAAACATATTTCAATCACGATAGAGTAAAATCGGTTTTATATTTCATCTCCATATCCACTCCTATTGGTAAGCGCCAAACAAGACATCGCAAGACGTAAACTGAGAATGAATTTTTTTGAAGAGCTTAGGCAAAACTTTTGACAATTTGAGTCCATTCAGTTATGGCTTTCTTGTGGTGATACCAGGCCATGTATTTACTTTGCATTTTATCCTCCAGATTTGAAGGAGCGGAACGTAGTAGCGCTAAAGGAAAGATAAATTACTCAGACTCCCTACCTGGATTACAAGTTTCAGCATACCGCTTCAGCTGATCGGAGTAACTTCAAATAAATTATTCGCGCATAGAATCCGCCTAGCTCAAGAATTCATCCTAAAATGCTTTTCTCAAATCACTACTCCAAGCGAACAAATCGATTGCAGCCTACAATGTCACTTGCGTTATTTGCCATTGCAACTTGAAATGTCGTCCACAGACGAGTCGTGTGAAGTCATAGACAGTGGGGTGAGAACTACTTCAAAGCAAAAGCTATTTTGATTTTTATCCTTAGGTTGCAGTAAAACCTTTGCAGTTATACATGAAACAACTTAAGTTCAGACTCGTTTCGGAGTTACAGGTACTACTGGCACAGTGCACTTCTATCTCAAGCTTGCAACCAAGCCGAGGAAATTGCCGTAAAGTGTCTTTCCAAAAAGCACAACAACGCAAAACCCGTGCTGGTATTGAAATCGCAATCTCACGTTCACGAACTACCTCTTGACCGCACTGACCCGCGCCGCCGACAATCAGCAAGCCGTTATTCAAGTGAACATTTTAAATCGTTTTCGCAACGGTGAATCGAACTGTATTTCGCATAAAATCAAGAACAGCAGGTAAAATAATTATTGACAGTCGCTCTGACAGTTCAGTGTTCAATACAAAATATAGAACAGCCGGTACAGGGTCGTAAAACCATGTTTATTACTTTTATCGCCACAGACTGACATTTAATTGCTGCAAACTGCAATCGAGTAAATGGAAGTCAAAGTCAACTTCGGTGAAAATACAGTAGTAGGTCTCTGTTTCCGAAATTTTGCTTTGTCTCTTAAAGCTCTTAACCATAGAAGAACTAAAATTTAAAATTTACAAGCAAATAAAAAGGTGTCAAAATGGGCGGTGCCAATTGCTTTGATGTTGCGCTGTTTTGATATCACAACGGTCTTAACAGAATGCCTGTCTCTTCCAAGCTATTGTTTTATACCTTGCTACGCTGTAGTAGCTACTATTTACACAACGGTCACTAATAAACAAAGAAAAGAGAGAAAAGCCAAATATCACCTTAAAGCTAGTTTTATTTGAACTGTATAAGCTTGTTTTGGCAAAGGACGCCTTTACCTATGTTTGAAATCGTACGGTAGCGCGTCTCTTGTAAAGTACTCTTTACAAGCAGCGATGTTTTGAAATTTCTAACGATTTTCAGCTTATTTCAGACTATTTTTACATCACCATTACAAAGCGGAGACCAGGGACGTTGCCACCGGGATATTTTTTGGGGCCAAGAGGAAATCATGGGGAACAAATATTTTTTGCTCTACTCTGATGGTTATGTATTGTTTGTCACAACGATAACCTTGTTTTCTTTAACCCTTTGGAAAGAGGCGCTACGGCATTTTTAGTCCTGAGCAAACACATTTACCATCGCAATAGTGGGTGATGACCTTTTTTTTAGAGATCATCTTTACAGCACCCAGTTACTACAAACGTGCTCATAAGTCAAAAGAGCCGCAGTGAACAACCTAAAGAGATTTGTTTGGGGGAGCAAAGTAGGAATTAGGGAAGCAACTGCTCCCCCTTAGGCTCCCCATGGCTACGTGCCTGGCTAAGATAAATTTTTGGGTGTTAAGTTTTCTAAGGAAGATTTTTGAGAAAAGAGGAAAAGAAACATACAAATAAATAAGCTGGTTGATTGAAAAAACGTAAATTAAGCTGATTTTTGCTGTGTTGTCAAGGCCAAAGGGTGGTGGGCGTGGCACAATGACCCTTCCAAAATACACTGGTTGTTAAGTCCAGCCTACGACAAATTATTTTTTTAGTATGAATGGTTATACATCTGTGATTATTTGCGACATAAACAAGTATCCTGAAGGAAATAAGACACAAAATAATAAATTTGATTATTATGACTCAAATAAGCGAAAAATTTCAGCAGGTGCTCAGGAAGCATTCGAAATTGGCCTGTTTGATTAATACCAAAAGATGATTTACACAAAGAAAATGAAATATTCTTTGAGCTGATGACTTTGAAGCTACATGAATGTTTTGTACGGCTGTGTTGGTGGCAACTTAGTTTAGTTATCGGTTTCTGTGTTTTATTACTTCGTTTTTTTAGGTTTTGTCCTTGTTTCATGGCGCTACAAAAGGTAAATAAAACATAGCTCATTTGTGGCTCTTTTCATAGCGCCGTTTTTTGTACCAGGATATATTTTGACGTGACTGAGCAAAAAACCGTCCCATCTGTCATTTTCCGCATTACTACAATTGCTTAATGTCAAGTCGGGAATCTGCGAACCCCATTTTCATACCGTTTAAATGACACGGCTGCCTTGACAGAGGAATTGAACTTAGATCTGCCGACTGTGAAAGAACATTGTCTCGGCCGGATTTTTGCTCGTGTTCAACAAATCACTTAATAAAGGTTACTTAGTGCTAACCTTAGTTGCTGTATCCTCCAAAGTAATTTTCCTGCTGGCTTCAGTTAATCGTTCCATTTATTTGAACCTTGAGCCCATGACATAGAGTGCCCTCTGCTACAAGCGGAGAACGAAGAATCAAGCGGATGCAAAGAAATATTAAGACGCAAATGACACCAGAAATATGTGCAATTTAAACCAATAGGTTTAATATAACCGCATTATTAAGCTAGGGTATAAACCTTAATTTGTGATTTTCAGACGACTTGGCCGATCAACTGCCAGATTTTCAAATTATTTATCCGTCCGTGGTTAGCGCGAGCGGAGAATTTATATCGCATGATTTGGAAAACGCCCCTTCGCTTACGCATCAACACTATGCAAAACGACGAAAGCGTTCGCTCGATGAAGTTGGCACGGTTGTGATGACTTTGTCCAACAATGACGTCATGCCAAAGTTTAATCGTAAAATTGACTTGCGCAACGATATCTACTCCAGCAATCATACATCGGACGATTCCACTTATTATGACCGGAGATTTGACGTTAATTTTCGGAAAAAATCAAGAATTTCGCCGATCCACAATCCTGGGCAGTACCTGCACTTCAACCTGTCTGCTTTCGAGTCTAATTTTCATCTGCGAGTGCAAATGAAGCCACGACTTATTGCTCCCGGAGCAAAATCGATTCGTTTTACTGCCGATGGAAGAAGAATTGAAAAAGATCTTGCTCTCAGTTGCTACTATCACGGCAAAATCACTCAGGACACCAGCTCAAAAGTGGCTATCAGCACTTGCAACGGCTTGGTGAGTTCATTGCTATTACGCAAAAAATCAAAATAATTTCTTGGTGATACAGAACTTCAATAAAGCTTTGAAAAAGGCTGTAGTGCCAAAGGCTGTTTGCGACGCATTTTTTTGCAGGCGTATCGCGTCACCTGCAGAGATCTTGGGTGAACAAGGTCTTATAAGACACGAGGTACTGCCAGTGGCAATGGTGTCGAGAAAAATGTTCGGCAGCGCATTTTTTTCGAAGCTATGTAGAGGCAAATTAGAAGTTTAACTTCGCTAAAAATTTCAGCCGATGAGGTAGGCTTTTAGCCATAATGAGATAGGACAGAATCATTATGGGCACTGTTAGCAATGGCGTTACTAGATCCGTGCAACCAGAAAAGAACTTAACAAGTGACCCTCCAAAAACCTCATCTAAAAATAACTTTCACCTCTTTTATCAATTACTAAAAAATATTTGCTCACAAAAAGGGTGAAGATTCTTGTTCTTATTCTTGCTGTTTTAAAAATTTTTGTAGTTAGGTCCAGGACGTCGTCTCCTAATAGAGTGTCATTAATAGCAAGATCACTCAACTCAAGATGTCGCATTGCACCCCACCATCATTAATTTTTAACCCATTTTTTCATTATAATACGGTCTATTTCCGTCTTTTTGCGTCCAGGCTGAACATCTTCAGCTTCCACCGAAACCTATAAAAGTTCTTGCAGTGGTTTCAAATTCCTGACGACCAGGGTTGCCAGCTGGCTCAAAATTCGAACGACAAAACGATAAATTGCCCTAATTTTAAAAACTGTGTCCGACGGCTAGCAAATCATGCGGACGCTAAACTTTTTCCTAATGTGGCCGAATGTTATGAGCCTCTGCAAAGTTTTGGTTGGAAAGCAAAAGAGCAAGCTTGCACTTTTACTCAGTGCACCCAGCGCAGCAGCGCCAACTTCGTGCAGATTTTTCAGTGTTCATCAACAATCAAAAGGTGTAACGGTAGCCACTCTTTGACCCCTAAGTTGTTAATGCTTGATTTACAATTGTTACGTCACCGCTGTTTGTCGTTTGCAACTTGGATCACAACACATTTTTATCGGCTATAGTGCCGTACGGTAGCTGTTGGTGTTAAGACGCCACAGACAGAACCCAGGATTTAGCCTTATTTTTTGTTGTTTTTGCTGGCCGCATTATCTCCGACCTTAGTGTAGCGTGGGGATAAAAACTTTCAAAGTGTGTTGCGTTCTTAGAGAAGCTGATGTAAGGTGAAGCTGGAGGATTTTCCTGTGCTCAGATAGTGCTTTGAGAAAGTGAGATGTCGAGACTTTTTGCTTTAACTTCTGAATAAGCTGGAAAAGAGAATCACCAGCACCCAAAAGATTTTTCGTGAACGCTCTAACTTGGTTTGAAAAAAGTTCTTTCTCATATCAATCGAGCCAATTTTGGAGAATAGTCATTTTCATACCTGCAAAGTGACTAAAATGTTTTTCTGCGTTCGTTTGCTTTTCTTTCTATTTCCATAATATTCTGTAAAAGTTCGAATGTTATGTGCCAGCGTTTAACTTTCTATTACATGCAAATACCCTGTGAAATGCTGTACCATGAATAAAACATATTATTTCTCCTAGTGTCCGAATTTCAGACTAAGATTGTCCGTAATCCGCCCAAATGACCAGGCAACCCTGCTACCGAACCCGCTCTCAAGGTCTCTCACGTCACTCCACTTATTATAAAAGCCTGGTCTACCCCACCTTGCGACTGAGCAAAACAAAATAACCTGAGAGATTAGTCACACCTTGGCCTCAGTCTATACTAGGCTCAAGTTGGGAACTTACAGGCTTGCCCAAATGGTAGATCTCCATGCAAACTGCTGTGGTCAATCTAGGCAGTGGTATCATATCTTTCAAACTATAGATCATATGGTAGGCGATATGGAAGACCCATAATTATTGCTTGGCTATTGGTCGCATCACAGTGGTGTTTGTCATTTACTGTTGTGTCAAATCAGGTGTTGTTTTGTGCTCGTCTCTTGCTCTTAGCTCAGAGGTTTCCTAACGAGGCATCATGACGCACTGATGTGTCATTTTGAGAATGCAAGGAGGTTGCAAAAAGTGACTTTTTTGAGGAAAACTTGTGTTGAGTTTTTTGACTTTATCTCTGAGTAAATGAGCTTTTTATAGAATTCAACTTGTGTTGAGAGCATTTTTGTCTTACTTTTCGCTTGACAACTTTATTTTTTGAGGTCAGCTTGTTTCAAAAACCGTTTTTTTGGAGATCATGCAGTGCGTCGTTTGAATGTGCTGGCAGTTTGTGCAGATTAGGAACACCTGCCCTCGCTACTTTCAAAATGGTCTTTTTAGATATTATTCATGCGACTAAACACTAGGCCAGCAAACTGCGAAGTAACCACTGGGAGAAAGATTAAGGCTTCCACGAAACACGGTTGTTGACCTCGCTTTGGTTACTTTACAGAAAAAAGGTTGTTTAAAATATTTTTCATTAATTCCACTTTATTGAAATCCTAACCTTTACATATTGTCATAACTTTATCTTTACAAGCGGTAAATTTTTAGGTGGTTGCTAAGTTTTTGCATCAATGTTATCAAGCGAGTCTGTTTTTGTCGTGAGAATGTGCTGCTTATTAAAAGTTTCAGTTTTTTGCGTCAGCTTAACAAATAAGGCAAACTTGTGCGCAGCTGGCGAATACGGGATTGTGTGCTATCATCGTCGAAAAACTGTGATTGCTAATGACCATAATGCTTGTTTTGCGCGCCAAAATGCAAAGCAAAGTTTAAACTGTCTAGCCGACGACTTTGTGTAATCGTAAAGACAAGTCGTCAAAGTTATGCTTTGACGACAACCTTCAACATAAAATCACGTGCTAGATCATGACGTTTGCAAAGTTAAGCTAAACGACATATTGGGCCCTTGTCTTGTTAGAAGGGTGGAATGGGCAAAACCGAGGCCATATTTAGGGATGGTTTCGGGATTTGAATGGTGGGACTTATTCAAAGATGATGTCAAGCCCGCTTTCAGAAAGAAAGAGGTTAACTTGATGTAAGGAAAGTTTTGCAAAGAAAGATTTATCAAATACGAAAAGGTGCGAAAGTCTGGAATAGTTTTGAAGTTTTAGGTAATTTTGAAGGAAAGGTAAGAAGTTAAATTCCTAATGTACTGAAAAAGCCTTTAGTGGAATAACAGAAAAAAAAGGTGTAAGAATAAGTCGCAATCGTTTTGCGTATTTCTCCAAAAAGATAATTTGGGTGAGACCCCGCATTTCCCCTCACTGCTTTTCTTGATTTTTATCCTTTAACTTTGGTATTTTCTATGTGCACACCAGGGTAACAGCTTGAAAAAAACACTATTAATATCAATTCTTGTGCAGGCAGGTCTCATCAAAACTGATGGGGATGAGTTTTTCATTGAGCCTCTTGAAAGTCAAGATAGTGGGACCCCTCAACGTCATGTGATTTACAGGAGACCGCCCCGATCCGCTTTATCGGAGACTGGTAAGTAACGTAGTTACAAATTTCGAAAAGTTTACGTTGATGTGCTGTTTGCAATGAGCATAAAGGATGGTTTAGTGGAAAGGTTGCCGGTTAAAAACTCAAAGTATTAATAGGTATCGTGTTGTACGGCACTTTACAGAGAGCCATTAGATGTGAAGCTAATATGTGTTGTGGTCACCTGACTCTTTTCTATTGGTGGGGGCATGGCATCAGATAAACCAATAGCATGAGAGTTTCATTAAGACGTGGATTGGAAGTAGTAGAAGGGTTAAAGTTGGAAAAAGTAAGTGCAGAGACAGAATATATACTCAATCTGGTAAAAGTGATACCAAAAATTTACCGTTTTTATGGTTACTGATGGGATTAAAAAATGTCTTTTTGCTGATTCGTCCTGAAAATGTCTAAAGAACTTTTTTAAAATGTATTTTTCCGGTCTTGAAAATTGAAAAAATTACTTTAATGGTACAAAAAAGACTTGAAAAATATCTTCTTTTGTTTCCCAATGACTTAAAAGGAGATGGTAATGGAGGCGTTTTAATGTAATTTCCTTTGCAGCAGACTGAAAACAAAAATGTTTTGTTTTGGCACTTGACACATTTTGTTGCAATCCCAAATATTAAGCATCCGTTTTTCAGTAATTAAATGAATACCTTTTTTAGATGGCCGTTGCTGAATAGACGAATACCTTTTTATGCAGAATTGCTGAAGTTTTTATGGCGTTTTCAAAAAAGGCCAATAAAGACGAATGTTTTGCAGTAAAACTAACGTAAACCAAACGTTCAATTCTGTCACGGGGATGCGGTTTTTACCAATGGTTTTGTTGCTGCCACTCTTGAAAGCATATACGGGCACGTGATTTCCCGAAAAGATATTTTTTCTCGAAAAGTTATGCTTAGAATGCGTTATTTTGGGCCCAGCTGTTTGGGAGCCCCAAAGTTGAGGGAGGTCGATTTATGTGTCTTTGCAATCGAAAACGATGAGATTTCAAGCGCAAAATTAGAAGTAATTAGCAAAGCAAACTATTTGCTGGGCACTGGACGCCGATCTTTTAATGTTGCAAGCACAGACAAATGCTTGTGAGAAAAATTTGAACGTAACATTGCAAAATTTCAAAACCAGAGTAGAATCAAACCCTGTTTAATGAAAACTAACGGACTCTGCATAACGAATTTGCCTTTTTGTCGTCATGTATAGTACATTGTTACTTGCAGATTTCAGGCAATATCAAACTTTTCACTGCTGAACAGTTAAAGGTTTTTAAAAATTGAAAAAGGGTCGATTTCTGCAAAAATCGCTATTAAGACAAGAAAAAAAGTTAAAATGTAGCTACTAGTAAAAAATGTGGTGTCTCAGCTTAATAAAGATATACGAGGTACAGATTAATTTTTTTAAATTTTGTGTTTTTTTCCTAAAATCATGATGGCGTTTATTACTATTACTGATTCTTTTACTTGTTTTAATATTTTTAACAAAGTGTTATTGTTCTTAAATACAACGAACATGTATTATTTGATACGCGATATGGATAAGTTTATTTATTTTCAGTCAACACTACAAGCCGACCTTGCAGGGCTCTTAACCCAGAACATCAAACTCTCCAAAAATCTGTTGATGCTATGCTAAATGATTTAAAAGGTATTTTGATTCACTTACGTGCCGCTTAACACATGGTTGCATTGCGTTGCGTTTAATCCTCCAAACTCGCCGGACAACGGCATTGATGTTGAACATAGGAGGAGTTATCCAGACATGCTTCGAACGTTGATGACGTTTGACTTGCTTGATTTCAATAGATTTACTGATCATAAGAATCGGCTGAGGGTTGAAATTTTGCCAATTTGGAAAGATCTATGCCGTGCGAAACGCTTACCCAAAGTCTTACTGAGGTTTGAACTCATGACCCTTCGATCGTAGTATTGGCGCTCTAGTGCGCTGGGCAACTTCTATATTGCTAAATAATAAAATTTAACTTTTATCATAAGTTTTAAAATTGAGCATTCGACGGTGAGCGTCTTTGTAGGTGCAAGAGATACATTCAATACTGCTTAAATTTTCATTTATTTCGCTTCAATAAACGCCACATGTCAGTACATTTAAGTGATGCTGTCAAAGTAGTTTGTAATTTTTTCTTTATTGGCCATAAAATAAAGCGAATAATTAGATTTTTGATCGAGAATGCGTCATCGTCAATCTAAAGTTTGGCGGCAAATATTAAAGTTATGCTTTTGATTGATCGTAACATTTTCGTCTGTTTCGCTCGCCTTGAGAACCGAAGTGTACGAAACTAATCGCTTTTCGAATTTTCACGACGCCAGAAACAAAAAAGAAAAATAGCCAAACGGGCAGTAGCGTTGTATTTGGAGGGTGGATACCTGAAGCTACTGCCTTTTCAAATCCATTGAAGTTTAGCTTTGTAGATGCAAAAAAAGCAGTCTAATTTCAAATTTTTATACTGATATTTTATGCTGATGTCGGTTATCAAACTTCATTTAAAAATTTGTGTATCAAGCATAAAATTCCTACTTGTTGGTGCTAGTGTTGCAGAAATTTAAATATCTCGCGCTTGACTTCACATTTGCCACTATAGCAACAGAATGACGTCAATTGCTGCTATCATCATGTTATGCCGCGCGTGTGACCTCCGGCGTCTTATCATGGGTATGCCATTTGCAAAAAAATTGAAACTGCGTGACAGGTTGAAAAATTACAAGTGACCAAAAAGACAGTGGGTAATCCGAGTCGGGGGCACTTCAAAATTTCGGATTTTTTTCAAATTTTTCAACTTGTGGAAGTAATCCAAGACCTGCTGAAGTGGCCCGCCAGTGCACTGTGGTCTGACCGCAGCACATGCAGCTGCGAAAGTCAACTGCTGCCCATTTGAAATTGCCCTTTGCTATAAAGTCCATCGACGCTAAAGGAATGCTCTCTGTCCAAAGACATTTACAGGAGTCTGACTTTTAAAATTTTGCTTTATAAATTTCCACGTCACATTTTCGGAATGAGAAATGGCGAGTGTAGTCGTGATAAAACAGCGAACACTGTTGGCAATCGGCAGCAGTTTGCTAGGATTTGGCTTATTTTTGTACCGAAGAGAGTCTACCCTTTTACTGGTTTTTCTTTTTGCCCAAGTAACGCTTGTTTTCAGGTAAGCATCCAAGAGAAAAAAGGCATTCGAAACCTGATCTTGAAACTTACAACATGGAAGTCATGCTGACTGCTGATAGCGACGTAGTAGAATTTCATGGGCGCCCTCATGTGGAGAATTACCTTGTAACGTTGATGAACATCGTAAGTAGGGTTTAGCATTCAGAAATAATATCGCAAAATTTGAAATTGACTTAACTTGTTTATCGTTTGAGTATAAAAACTGAACTATCTTCAGATTGGCATTAGTCTTGCTTCCAGTTTAAAGAGCTAAACCTTTCTGCAAAAATGCTCTGTATACTTCAGTCTTTCATTAAATTTATATAAATTAACTTTTATCTTATTTTTTATTTTATTGAGGCTAAACTCGGGTAAGGGTTAGTAGGGCTATAACCAGGTGTAGTCACAACATAATAGACCTGAAGTTCATTTCCCAAGTCGAGTCATACCAAAAGACTTTGCTTGGCGCTCAGCACAAAAGTGATAGTGTCAAGAACAAGCCGGCAAGCTTGTTTGTTGTGTCGTTGGGCAAGACACTTAACGGGTTGCCTCCATTTTCATGTGGCAGACAGGTGGTGGGGCCAAGCAATCTACCCGTCGTGGTGGCCCCAACCTACCCGTGCTGCGAGCTGTGAGAACTAAGAATAATAGACACGCAATGAGATCATATTTTATTATGTCAAGCGTTAAACCAAAAGCTGTAAATGCCAATTCAATTGAGATCTTGATCCGCCTCTGATGAGAACTGCACCCAGGCTATACCGACTGCGAGGTGGGCGATCTAACCACCACATCGGCGTGAAACAGAATTTCAACGGGTCAAAAAGTCTAAAATAACTGTTCATCGTCTATGATTCTTTCAAAATTGCAGTTTTGCATTTGGGCAAAGTTTGTATGGAAGATAACTAGTGGATAATTTTTGCAAACTACAAACGTGTTTTGCAGTTGACCATAACTGGTGCGAATTCGGGAGCTGTGCTTGTGCTGAGGCAAATATTTTTGGCTTTGTTGGTGTAGAACTTCGATGCAGTTTTGAAAAAAGCCGTTTTGTGAAAAGTTTTTGAGACACTTGCCAACCCTCGCCGTGTGACCCAACGCCGCCACTGATGGGTATAGACTACGGCACGAAAGTTTTCGAAAAAATGTATGCCAATTTGTATCGAAGTTCTATGATGTTTTTGGGGAGCAACACTTCTAAGAATAGTTGAATTTTACACTTTGCTTTGGCTTTTGCTTAAATATCCAGTTTCAAGTGTTTTCGAAAGCATACCACGCTTTCTACCTTTGACTCCATTGACTCGTTACCTGCCTCTGAGTACGTCATATAAATGATAAGCAAAACAGTTAATTATAGGCAAATCACATATTTGCTCTAGCGCTAAATAAATTATTAGTAGGGCAATTTTTTTTGTGACCGAAAGAAGTGACTTCATTTTTCAAAAAGTAACTTTATTGACTTTACTTAACGAAATAAAAATATACGAAAAAATAAGGCAAATTCATTAAAAAACTCCAGTTTGTTCAATCGGTGCTTAAATTATAATGCACTCGCATGCTAGGCAAACCAAATTTCAGCTACCTGCAATAATCAGAAAAAATCTTCGCACCATCACCAGTACCAAAAGTTGTACTGAGTGTCTTCGCCGCATAAAACATGTTTGATAATATGTAGGAGAATTATGCTAAAAACATATGGAAATAGAAATTGACCTAAAATCAGAAAAGTAATTTGACTCTACGACCGCTAAATTTGGTTTCCACACTTGTTTTATTATTTTCTACAAGCAAAAAAGTTACTGTATTGACCATAAATCGCACTAATTATTTAGTAAACCGGTAGCGTCTCTGTTGTGAGTTGCGTTTGACTTCTCAATATGTTTACACACTTTTCTTGATCTTTCTGCTAGCAACAGTTTTGCGAGTAATCATGCCGATAGGATTGATTGATTTTAGAACAACATGTTTGTACCTGTTTAAGTACAAAGAAATCAAGAGCGAAACAATATGCATAGATGAAAACTAGGCGTAAACGCTTAATGGTTGGGCTAGGTTCAAGCTTTAACGTGCGCTGTCTAAACTCCCCCTAATGTGGATTGCCCCTTTCTAAGCTTTTCATGTTCCCCCTTTCTTCGAAACCATCTCTTGTTTAGGCGACAACTAAATATTCAAAGGTGTAGCCAGAAAAACAATTTTTTCAACAGTGGGTGAGATTTGAATTTTTTCTTGTGTTGTTGTTGTGGTTACCTTTTCTCTTCCTGTTGATAAAGTTACGGCACGAACGGCAATTCAGATTCATGCCGTCCACTTAATTGAAATTAGGCTAAGGGAAAGATGGCAGCCCATTTCGAACCAATCATGAGTGACTGGTAGCCCCACCACCAACAAGGCGGACTGCCACAGGTGGGTACCCAAGAGTCGCCTTTTACGACATGTTGGGTTAGGAACTTCACAAGTGGTAACCCCGCGAAGTACGGGTACGCCACCTGTCTGCCACATAAAGGTGGAGGCGTCCCGTTACGTGCCTTGCCCAAGGACGCAACAAGCAAGCTTGCCGGCTTGTTCTCCACACTATCCCTTTTTTATGCTAATCGCCAAGCAGGGAAGCTGTGAATATTATAGTTTTTAAAGTCTTTTGGTATGACTCGACTTAGGGAATGAACCCCAGGTCTACCGACTACGAAGCGGACGCTCTAACCACTACGCCATCGCGCCGGTATTTTTTCTTGTCGTGATGACGACTGCATTTATCAATACTGTTGCAAGTACAAAATTTGGAAAGAAGACGTGGCTTCTCTCACTTCCTCAAAATTGAGGTGGTCAAAGACCCTTTCACAGGCTTTAACCTCTGGCTTTTTCCATCATCTACTGCCTCTAAACTAACTGTTTTAAAATGTAAAATTTTGTTGCACCGAAATACGGTCGTTAATGAACTGGGAGTATCTTGCAGTTCAAATTGAGAGAAAACAAAGACTTTGAAAATATTTTCGGCGCCTGTGTTAAAAAGAAATGCTTTCTACGCACTTAATTTTGCAAGCTATAAAAGTACTTTGCTTTTGCTTTATGATTGAAAGTTTAACATCGAAAATAACATACGTTTTCAATCACTTTTACTGACAGTATTGACAATAAGCAGCATGTTTTTACAAATATTTCAACCTTACTTTTAATTTAGTCTTAACTTGATCCTTTGACCTATATCTTTGCAAATGTGCGGAAGCAAGTACGAGCGGGATGTCTTCATGCAATTTCCTGTTTGAACGTAAAAATGACAAAAGCCTCGAGTTTCTGAAAAAACAAATACACCACTGCTTTTGCTGCACCTCACATGTACCCCCAACAAAAGTACTTTTTACTGTAATAAGATAAATCCATTGAATTTAGATTCGAGATCTTCGCTGCCTTAGACTAGGGAAAGAACCTTTTTCATTGAATGGATTACAAATAAAATTTTAATGTGGAAAAAAGGAATAGCAAGGCATAGATTCAACAATAAAATATTCTTTGAAAAAAGGTTTTCACTTCTAACTTACAAATTTCCCAACTATTGTGGTTGATTCTCCAAAAAAGAAGGTCTTCACTTCGATCTCGGCCAAATTTTGAGGCTTAATTTCTAAATAAAGGCCCTTACCGTGAAAACATCAAGAGACTGATCCGTGATAACGAATCTTCAAGTGGGTCATTCAAATACAAGGGGCGGATTGCATTGTGACCCACGGGTCAGTGGTTCGCCATCCCTGGACTAGGGTATGAAAAGTGCAAGCTTGCTAAGCTTTGGATCGCTTGGCTATTCTACAAACGGTAAAATTGCTTTTGCTTTTTTTGTAGAAGTAAGATGCAGACAACGATTGTTATCATTGACAAGTGACAACAGCAAATAAACTAGCTGCTCATTATGGCTGGCTTATTATCGTAAGCTTGGGCTTTCCTTCAAGATAGTTCCGACACGTCGACAAATCTCTGTTTATAAATTTTAAGTTCATTACTATTAATATGACAGAGTGCATCCGTCGGTTACAAGACCAGATTAGCTAGCAACGGTAACTGATAATACATCATTACAACTTTTTTCAATCTAAAGTCGTCGCTAAAATTTTTTGAATCTAAAAGGAATGGTTTGATGGAAAATTACGCGATTTTGAAAGGTTAAAGCAAGATCAAAAGTGCGATCTCAAAGAACAGTAAATTATCTTATATTTTTTGGGGAGGATGCTTGCTATTAAGCCTTTGCCCTCCTTTTATAAATGAATTTTTATGACTTGCTCTTTAAACTTGAATCTTTATGACTACAAATAGCCAAGGTACTGCTAATCAACCAACTGTAATTAAAATGATTAACAAAATAAGCAATTGGGTGGTGTCAAAGTTTGTGTTTGATTTATCTGATTTCAATAAGGTAGTACTGATTTTTTAATTGCTTTCTTTGTTGACATGAAGAGTGATCTCTTGCCAATATGTTAGCACCATTTTAAACCGGAAGTAAATCATTGAAATATTCTGTAATTTCCAAGTGCTGCTTTTAACCGGTAATTTCTTTTTGTTAGCAACTAATTACAACTTGTTGTTTTGCGGTGGCTAAATAGTATGAATCAGAAAAAAAAGATGAAACTTTGTTTCATCCAAATGCCAAAATGCTTTTGTTTACCGGCCACAGAAAAACTTTGCAGTTGACCTTAGAACAACTTGTGTTCAGAGATGCTTCGGTGTTGTAGGCACAATCCGTTTCTACCGCAAATACCGCGACCCGGCAGAATAACTTGCTACAACATGTCTTTCCTGAAACAATACAAGCGGAAGCGAAGGAACCTTGAGTTTCTATCGTTACGAAGTAATGCAGTATTGAACAACAGTTTTCTAACAAAATGACGAATGGAAGCAATGGAAATAAAAATTTAGACGCACTCAAAAAAAACCGTTTTTGTCGATTGTATACTGTAACCTACTTTCAGATTTTTGATTTCTTGACCTTCAAGTTTTCGCGCAAAGATAAAAACGTAATGTGACGTTTGCAATGCGTTTCTCCTGTTAGTTACTTTGATAATTTTAGTTTTTTTATTAAAATTGCCCTAATCAAAAATCAGTTCTTGTCTAACACACTAACAATTGCATTGAGACATTGAGCTTTAGATGGGACGACTTGAACCACCCTCACATCACTAAACCGGTCCAGATCGGCGCAGACCCAACAGTTTGTATAATGTGTGCACGTTCTTGTCAAATTTCAAGTTGGTTGGCATTTGTGCCGTAACGGATGAACAAAAAATCTAAGCCTTCGCATTGTTATGTGGTTCCGTAGTCAATGCAGTACATTCCTGTATCCTGTATCCATCCCAAGTTTCAGAAGCAGATACTTTCCATGCAATGTTTAACAGGTTGATGAAATATATCACGACAGCTCGTTAGGGAAACACATCAACATTGTACTGTCTCGATTATACCAACTCGACAGCGAACAGGTGAGATAAGTTTAGCGTAAATTCATTTAGAAAGATCAAGAGTCAATCCCCCTTTGTATTTGCAACATTATTAAAATTTGGAGAATTTTTTTCTGCCAGGTAATCTAACTGATGATTTAGAAATTTTTTCAAGGTTTTTTTATGGGGGAGAGGTTTTTTTTGTATTGTATTGTTCATATTTATCCTCCATTCACGAAAAAGCGAATTGTATCGCTATATTTTGGACTGGACGTCCGCACTCGCTTGCGAGTTGCCATTTCCGAGGTGTCTGGACCACCTGTCTTCCACATAAAGGCGGGGTCGTCCCGTTAAGTGCCTTGCCCAAGGAGACACCAAGCGAACTTGCCGGCTTGCCCTTGCCCAAGGACACACCAAGGTTACAAATATAC
Source organism: Trididemnum clinides (assembly GCA_963675345.1). Classification (NCBI taxonomy): domain Eukaryota; kingdom Metazoa; phylum Chordata; class Ascidiacea; order Aplousobranchia; family Didemnidae; genus Trididemnum; species Trididemnum clinides. The sequence goes on from OY776286.1 coordinate 31,305,315, forward strand.
CCAACCGTACACCCCTTCAATCTGACCTTGGAAGGCTGTTTTACGATTTTGTATACTGCTACTAGACTTGGTAATGTTTTTAACTCCTGTGTTAGTCTGTATATTGTTTTGTAATAGCTTAATTAGGCTTTGATAACGAACGGAAATTTCACTGTTTACAATATAAATTTCAGGTGGTCGGACATCTGACTTCGATTTGAACTAACACAATAGTTCAACGCTGTGTCAGCGTCTGTTCTAATGTTGATGTGTATATATTAAATAGCAAATTTATAACTATACATCGTATGGCTTTTAGTTTGGTGATAAAAGCTCTTCAAGCTATAGGAGTATGCGGACATTTTTTTCTCCGATTCTTGGAAAAAGAATACTGTGTAACCAGTTTTAATCGAAAACGTCCTTTTATGCTGGAAGCATCATCGGTTAATTACATGTTGTTATTTACAAAAGCTGATGATTAAAATCTTTACCAGTGTATTAATTATGTTCTTTGTACTGAAAAATTTTAAACCACATGAGAGTTTCTTACAAATCGAACGTACAGCTTGAACAATGAATGATTGGATTGCAGCCATGAAGTCATAATTTTAATGGGCACTAATTTTTCAGCACCCAAAATGTTTGAAAAGTGTGCTTTTTGTAAAGTTGCCCCAAAGCTTCACTCCAAATACGCTTTTGAGATTCGAAAGTTCAAATCAATTAGCTTTTAATGATGGTAAATAGAAGCTGTCCTTTCTCAGATTTAAAAAAGTTGTATAATCGATATTTCAAGTTTAAATAAGCCAGTTTCATTAGTTAGATCACGTGATTAGTTTCAATTCTTGATGCTGCGTTGCTGGGTTTATTTGCAACCGTGCCAGCTCAGTGTGGTGGTCTCGCAATAAATAAGAAAGGAGTTCAAAGCTTGTGAGGGTAGTTTGTTGTGTGGTTTTGATAACGACTCGACAATTTTTCAGCTTGATTGCAGCGTTTTTGGTAGAAACGCACCGTACCAGATGTATTTGTAACTCCGAAGCGGGTTCGAACACAACGCTTTTCCATAAGTGACCGTAATGGGTAAAGATATAGCTACATAACCCTTTTTCAGATGTCGGACAATTGTCTAGTTTATTTTTTAGATAATAATATCTTATGTACCGGCATTTGTGATTACATTTGCCTTTGAAGTTTTTCGAAAATTGTTGCGACAATTATTCCGGTTGAAACTGATAATTTAAAAATTGAATTTTGTTTTTATTCTAAACAAAGTCCTTAGTGTTTTTATTTTCTGTTGACGGCTTTGCAGGTATGAGTCAACATTTTAAGTGTTCAAATTACAGGTGTAACTGCTGGCTTCAAGCACCAATACAAGCAAGGCATTACAGGAAAAATTGAATATCAGGCATTTATTATCTTGTGTTGAGACTGACAAGGTTTAGCCTCACAACTTTTTGTTGTTTCGAGTATTTTTTGTTTGATAAACAGTTTCGTTCGTTTCCAATTAAGTTTCATAATTCAAGCTCCATATCACTCTTATTGCTGAGTGTCAAGCAGATCTAGGAATATCACGGCAGTGAAAGTTCTGTCAACAGTCTGCAAGGCCGAACCACACTTGCAAATTAGTAGCAAATATCGCACGCTCGCTTCGTCCAGTACATTGCTTGGAGCGACAATTCTGTCACAGTCCTGTAGCCACGGTCAAGTAGGCTATATTTGTTATATCAAGACCTATTTTATTCATACGTGTACTACGCATAGGCCTATTGTACGTATATACATCACAGACTTATTTAGGTCTTAGTATATAAGGCCGTGATTGCTGGACTATAACGGCACACATTTTTATGTATAGATATATTTATTTATATAAACGCGTATATATATATAGGTCTATACCACTGACCGGGCTAGATCTTAATAGTAGGTTTTGATTACGAGATTGACGAGGTCTTAGTGTATATGGACGTGATGGACGTGATCTCAGTGTATGTGGACTGTAACAGCGCTAGTGTTTGCAGAAATAGTATATATGTATTTATATATTTCTCAGACCTACTATATTTAAGTCCTAAAATGTGAGAATGTAATTTCTGAGTTGTGAGAATACTATCGCGTAATAAGCTGGACGTATTGTGCGTGCTGCATCTGCCACTCCTTCTCGCGGGGCTCAGCTTTGCAACAGAACTTCCACTGCTGTGAACTTAGTTTAGGTCCCATAAGAGTGAAGTTCTATGCCGTGGTTTATTTTAAAGCTTCTAGATGATAATCGGTCACCAACTCCATGATGTGAGATGTTATGACGAGACCTGACAGATTGAAACAGCGTACACTGTCTGAATTTATGTTCCACAGAATTGATTACGTTCATATAAGATGGTGTCTGACATTAAGATTCCAAAAAGAAAAAAATAATACATCACGACACGGAAACAAATTTATAATTTTGTCTCTAAATTTAGTTTCAAAGTAGCTAACCAACTGGCTGCTTTGCATCTTCAATTTCAAGGGACTCCATAATTTTGGGCCCTGACATTTGATTGTTTTTTTGTAATTTTGTTGAAAGGCAGGTAATGATTTGTATCGGTTGACTGTCGGGTTAACTGGATAGATATAATTAACATCACAAAAATAATTTTCAAATGTGAAGGAAAGTATTTTTGATTTGAATGTGAGGGTGAACACTGCAGTATCAAAGCTATGAAAATTAGCAAACTTTGATATTTTGCATTTAGAGTAACAAAGAGTAGCTGTATCGCTTCTCTTTCCTTCTACAAGCTTTATTGCCCTGTTTTGTAGATACCTTTCTTTCATGAAGTACAGCTTACAAGTTAAGATCCACTCAACTGTATTATAATAAAAAGAGTGAAAAATGTCATAGCACAAATTTAACATTGTAGGACTGATCGAATTTGCTTAACTTTTTACAAGGTTTTAACTGACTTTGATAGTAATTATTTAGATAATAAACAATTAAAGTGAATATCAAAATAAAATTGAATTGTCGATGGCAATACATCCTTCACAGATCTCACAATCGCAGCACACAATAGTGAAAATCATTGCGATATATTTTTATCATCGTTAACTCCAAATATTAGGAAATTAAAATCTGTTTGAATTATTGACAAATGCCAAGCGTTAGACTTGGTTTCAATTCCCATGTCAGGTCATATCAAAAATTATAGAAATTTTATTTTCGGATCTCTTGCGTGGCGCTCAACCATAGGGGAAACGTGAAAATAAAATACGACGCCGTGAAAAATTTGCTTAGTAGTGATTAAAATATATTCCGGCGCTGAAACCAATGCAGTTGAAAAGCGTTACAAAACTTGATGTTATTTTGAAAAGCGTATTTTGATTTGCTTCTCTGAAACTATTTTTTGTGAGATTGTGCTGCAAACTCGAAGGTGCTGCTGATCTTGTGAAAATAGAAGCCACGCAGCTTCTCAAAAAATGTTTAGACGGAGACTGTAAAATCCGCTACAGTTCAAATGCCTAATGTTGTTTCAGTCTGAGGCTCTTATTGTCAAAGACAATCCTGCAGGCAGCCTCAAGAACGTTTGCAAGTGGGCGCACACCATGCAGCAGACCGACCTCCCACCACATGGTGGTGCTCCAGATCACTCGATATTCCTCACCAGAAGAAAGTTTGGTCCAGCAGGTATAATCTGGTCATAATTTGGAAGTTTTTGTACGTGCAAGTAGTTTTTTGACGGTGTCTATCTTTTCCACAGCAGTTTTACCACAAGCTTTTCATAATGCATTTTACCAATGCAGGCATTAAACACGACACCGCCAACGATAAAGCCTGGCCTACACTGAGACCACGCAGCTTCACGCTTAACCGCGCACGGCTTGCGGTTGAGCCAAAATAAGGCAAAGAGTAAAGGCTGGTTTCCATTAAGCGTAGATTGCAGGCGTAGCGCGAAAACGTTTTTTGTTTCTCTATTTAGTTTTATGCGCTCTACGCTTAATGGAAACCTGCGATCTACGCTTAATGGAAACCCGCCTTCACAGCCACGCTTGGGTTCAGTGTAGACCAAGCTCAAGGTTGCAAAAACGGCTTTAGGAAAACTGCATTTTTCAGAGCAATATTTAACTATGGGTACCGTACCTGTAAATAGCAGGCTTCTAGTTTTTAAACTCGGCCAACTCGCGACACCGAAAACCTTGTCTTACGACTTAAGCTCATCTTGAAGCCGTAAAGGTTTCCCATTCAAAAGCAATAAGTATTTTGTGTTCAGCAATGCAGGATTTGCCTTGTGGTGACCGAAGATAAAACTAGTTGGACTTTTTCTTTCGGGATAAGTAGCGCGCTCGTGCTTTCGGGAAAGACACTTTATAATAATTTTTTTAGGTTGTCGGTTTCTTGCAAGCAGTAAATACAAGGTGTCCATAAATTATCATTACGATTTCAAAAATTCAACAAAATTTTATGTTTTGAGATATTTTTGTTTGGTTTGTTTTGCAGTAACGTATAATACTTCAAGCTTTTTAGATGTATTAGTACATCTCTGCGTGTGCACCATCAGTCGCACGATTCACCAACGATATCCAACCGTTGTCTGATTTCTTGCCGTGATCTTGCTAGCATATCTACAGTAACTGTAATAGTTGCAAGTTATTCGGCGCTGGAAATCAATAATGCCTCGGATTTTGATTTGGCAGATCATATCTTTTACGTAACCAACAAGAAAAAATTCATCGGTGTAATGTCTGAGGAACAAAGCGGTCAAGGGGTGGATCATCACGTGCAGTGCACAGATCCAATTTCTTCTGATGTTTGAAGCGCTTTCTGTGTAGCACACTATCAGTCTCCATAAATTTTTTACGTCGTGTTCAAACGGTACACCTCGCAGGTGGCTCTCTTCCATATTTGCATATAAAGTTTTGGTGGGCTTCGATGTCTGACTTCGTCCCTATAAACCAGGAAGCGCACACAGGGCTTTTCTTGTGGAGCGCTCATTTTTATAAACTTTACTTTCGCTGCTTTATTCAAAAGGTTTTGCTAAATCACTAAAGAAAATGTAACCTTATTTTAAAACTGATTATTTGAAAGAGTAGAGAAAAAAACTTGTATTTTTCTTTACTATAAAACAAACCAAACGAAAATATCCAAACAACAAAATTTGGTTGAATTTTTGAAATTGTAGCGATAAATGGACACCGTGTGTATTGGAAATGATATCAAGCAGCTCAAACGAAATGTCGAAACTTGGGAACTCCCCAGCAGTTTTTGACTATTGTCTTATGCTTGGCTCTGCTTTTACTGTCGAAACTATTGTAGAGAATAGAAGAATGCAAAACTTTTATTTTTTTGAAGAGGGAGATACGAAGGGTTTGGTTTCAGATAGATTTTACTAAAATTCGATTTTAAGATATTCTTTCTCCCGTTTTCGCAGGTGTAGACGTGCTGATTCAGTAAACGTTTCCCACCACTCATTTGCTTTTGAACTAGACATTTGCATTTCGAACTCAATACCTTTTGCTTTGAAGTCCTGAACGATTACCGCTGCACCACAGCGGCTACGACTGTATTATCGGTAAAAAAAACACAAATTTGAGCCATTTTTTGTTTTTGCCCTTTGGTCTATTTTTTGAGCAGCGACCCAACTTAAAAATTTTAATCCTCTGTTCTGTGGTGTCAGGATATGCTCATGTAGCCGGTATGTGCAAGCTTCTTCGAAGCTGCTCGTTGAATTTAGAAGATGGATTTTCTTCCGCGTTTGTGGTAGCTCACGAGACAGGCCACGTGTAAGTGCAACGATTTTTCGTTGGTAGATTTTATTATCAGCAACACTATGTAGACCAAAACTAGACCTATTTGTAAACAAGCTTGATGGACAATTGGCATTTTCGTCTTTCTCCGGTTTTGGAAAAGCCGTTACAAGACGAGTTTTGAATTTAACAGCAGCGCAAACAGCTCCACTCTATCTCAACTACTAGCTTTGCACTCATATGAAAACAGTAGCCACAGTAAAGTGCACTTCAAACACTGCGACGACGTCGTTCTTTGTCGATCGCTTGGTGAAATGGGTTGGATTGCCGTCTATGGCATCGGTGGTCTTGCGTTCAAATCTCACAATCGCTTCGTTGTTGTGTTTGGGAAAGGCACTGTACGGCAATTTTTCCTGCTTGTTTCCACTGCTTGCCCTTCAAATATGCAGTTGTCAGCGCCACTGGTAACCTCATACCTGATCTGAACACAACAATGTTTTAACATGTTCGACCAATGAATTACCGGAAACTGAAAGCTAAGTTATACAATCCACATGCCAAATTCATGCAAGAATCGAACTTCTAACGTTCCGACTTCTTGACCAATACTCGCCTTTTTTTACTGTGTCAAAATTTTATAAAATTTTGTAGCTTGGGAATGGAGCATGATGGGGAGGGCAACGAATGCAGCGATGATGCAAATATGGGCTCGATCATGGCACCTCTGGTTCAAGCAGCGTTCCACCGTTACCACTGGTCAAGGTGCAGTCAAAAAGAACTGAAAACAAATTTGAGGTATTTTTATTGAAAATGCTTACTTTGAGAAAAAAGCCCCTTAAACCACCCTGTGCCACAAAACTGTTATTTCCGAAGCAAAACTGTAGTCCATCTGTGTAATGTGAAGCCGTGATTTAAACTGGTTTTGCATTGATTGGAGCACAAAAACAAGAAAATCTATTTTCTTTGAAATACAATTGTCCTTTCTAGAAATTGAGATTAAAATTCTGTCATGTTTAAAACCACTTCGTCCCACTGATATTTCTAAATTGATTAATCCGTCTGCCATTTTTGGTTAATCCTGCGTGAGCTTGCTGCTAGCCTCTGCTGCAAACATTGATGTTGTTCTTTTGATTGCTTTTTTGTTCCTGAATTAGCGTCAAGCTTTTTTGTCAAGAATCTTTGACTGTCTCCTAAACGACCCCCATGCACACGACCGGGGTCCCACTCCCTCTTTTCCGGGGATCACATATTCACTCGATGACCAATGCCGCTTCGATTTCGGCCAAGGATATCGTCGCTGCACAGCGGTAAGTTTTATTGCAATGATATGTAGGCAGTCAAAATTAGTTTATGTGTGTGTTGTGCAGGTGTGGGTGTGTGCTCGTGCGCATGTGTGTGTGGGGGAGCAAGTGGTAAAAGCTCCTGACTTCGAAGCGTTGAGTGCGATTTACACTCATGCTGAGCTAAAATTTTGAATTGCTTTTGCCATTCACGTCACTTGCGCTTTCAGTTGGATATTATGTCACAGCTGTTTTACGCTTCAGGGACTGTACGCAGTATGATGTTTGTCTGATTTTGTTCGTTTTTTGCTCACATGCATTGCTGTATAAAATCTTCATTCGCTTGAATATTTTTGTTATGCTTTACAGCATATGTTGTTGTTTGAACACCCAATTTTGTCCGCAAACTACTTGCAAAAGTGTATGCGTTTATGCGGACAAAAACGCACAAGAAGATTTTTGAGGACAAAACCGGTTGCTTACTCAACAAAATATGCTGTGCAATGCCATAGAAATATTCAAGCGGATGAAAGATCACTATTGAAATGCTTTAGAGGAAAAAACGTACAAAACCGGGAAAAAAACAAACAAAAAGGTATAGTGTGTACAGCCATCTTTAGCCATAATGGAAACATACTGAAAACATCCACTTTTTTTGATCACGTACTGTCAGGTGCTGTTGCTGTTACGGTTCCAAAAGCGCCTACGGGCTCAGACCTTAGCATGAGTCCCGTTGCACTATTATAATTATATGAAAGTGTAAACTGAGTTTCATATTTCATTTTCCATGTCACTCCGATTGCTGAGCGCCAAGCAGAAATCTGTGAATATCACTTTTAAAGTATTTGTCATGACTCGACATGGGAATTGAACCATAGGCAACTGACTGCAAAACGGACGCTCTTACCACTACACCACGATACCGGTGCTGTCAAGTGCTAGTCTTCTCTGCAGTAATCGTTATAGTGGCAGCCGTGTGTCACTTGATGACTGATGTCTTAGTTTTTACGTGTCAAAAAGCCTTTGATAAGATGCTGCTAGATGCACCATTTGCAAAGTAAGCTTTTGGTTTGGAATTACAATGCTTGTGCATGCAGCATCCGTTCGCCGGAGTATTTTTCAGTGTTTTGTTGAAATGCACCCAGTATTCTAGCGTATGCAGGAGTACTCCAGCGAACGCTTGTAGAGTACGCCAGAGTTCTCCAGCGTACGCTTGTACAGTACACCGGAGTAACCGAGCGAACGCCAGTAGAGTACGCCGGAATACTCTTGCGCAGTGATTCTCAAAGTGACTTCCGGGGAACCCTTGGGTTCCACGAAGCAAGGTCAGGGGTTCCGTAAAGCTATATTCGTAAAAATTTCGCAGTAAATTTCGAACATAGCTGCCTATCTCGCGAATATATCCCAAGATTGCATGTCGAAAGGCGGTCGATCTTCAAAAAAAGGTCTTCATGACATTAACTTCGACAAACAAAACATTTCTTTTCTTGTATTAAGCATTAATTTAACTAAGTGTTCCGTTATATTACCATTAATGTCAAAGGTTCCATTGCAAAAAAGTTTGAGAACCACTGCTCTAGCGTATGCTTGCATAGTGTGCGAGTGACGTCAGCAACCGTCAAATAATTGAAGCAATCATGTGGAAACAGCCTCCTGTTTGACATGCATCGAAACCAAAGCGGAAAGCGCTATCAGTGGGATCCTATCTGTGGGATGTCATCTACTTCAAAGAAATTGATTGACAGACCGAATCACATGCAAATAATATTTCGCAGAAACGCCGTGCGTGAGCTTCACCAAATGGTGGAAGTACAGAGCACGTATTTTAACGGACTTGACGCGCAAGGTTACACGACAACTGCAGAAATTTCCACAAAAACGGCAAACTAAAAAATTCATCATGACAGAATTTTACCAGGTTGTATTAGATAGGAGCCAGAGTTGTAGCCAAGATTTTGCTAGGGGGATTGCTCTCTAAGGTGAGGATCTTCTTGTTTTCAAGCACAAGCTTTTTAAAATTCTGATTATGCACGATAATTTTGGAAAAGGGAAATGTGTTTATCGTGTGGCTGTTCTGTTCACTGTTACATCCACAAAATATTGGTATATTGCATGTTTTTAGTTTTGACATTACCCCTCTGTGAAGCAAACCCTGTATCTCATACTTCTAAAGAAAGACGTGCTTACATGTAATTGGGGCGGAAATTTGTAAAGTTAGTTGGCAAAGAACTAAATTATAGCACAAGAGTTTAATGTGTCAGTTGTTGCTTGCTAAAACTTGTACGTGAAAGAAATTAAGGGCGTTCTCAATTCTATCTCTTTCTCTCTTTTTCTCTCATCAACAAGAATCTGGTACCCGCAAGCCACTTTTTAAATTTTTTACTTATCGTTTTGTAGTTATGGTAAAATCTGGCCATTTGAGGGTCGCCGTTTGTGCTGATGAGACGTGTTAGATCGAAACAGCGTCACTGTGTACAGTTCGTTCAAAATGTATCGCTGGCCTCTTGCATTTATTGAAAGGACTTTTATTCAATTTTTCTTTTTGAGCTAATTCCTTGTAATCGAAATTTATGCTCTAACGCAAGGAATGAAAAAATCGATTGTCGACGTTGCTCATGTCAGACGGCACAACACTCGACTGCCAAGCTATCACAAGACATCCATTTTCGTTGGTTAGATCCCCGATTTCGAGTGCTTCTTCACAAGAGGTCATCTTCTTGTAAAGCGGGTCGCGAGCAAAAGGGCCTTGCCGCAGGTTGACGTATAAAATACAAAAGGCCATTATTGAAAAAATTGGGAGAAGGGCAACCTCACCACCAGTTTACCTCCAAACGCTGCAGAGTTTTATCCAGCAAGCAGCCGATTTTTTACAGATTTTCATAAAATTTACAAAATTTGAAGAAAATAATTGGTAAATCAAAATTCATTTTGTTTAAAAAATCACTTCCACTCCTCTTGCCTCTCCCTCTAGTAAAACGGCTGAGAGACGATCCGGCAACCACCTCCGTTTCCGTTGTAGATGTCTGCTGAGTGTATTTAGCCATTGCTAAAAAGGCAGCTCAAAAGGAAAGGATGTGAAAAAATTGCTTGTGCTTATCGGTTTTACCATTAAGATTAATTTTTGAAAACGCAAACCAAATGATCTTTTTTGTAAACGCAATTACTTGAAAAGATTTAGAACATACTACCGATTAAGAATTGTTTATTTAGGGTATTTAACCACCTCGACATTTCCATATTTAGCAGTGAGTAAATTAAATCTTAAATCTTGAGAAAAAAATTTTTTGATTTTTTACCCTTTTTTGCATAGAGGCGCTACATGATCTACGCCAAAGAAAAAACACAACTCAGTGATTCTTAAGGTTTTAAAACTTGTGAACCCCTTTTGCTTGCTTGAAGTAATAGAGGACGCAGTCAGTTTAAACCTCTTTTTGAAAAAATAAAACTTGCCATATGAACCTTTTTGTCTGTATTTTCGCGTCGAAAACCTTTTTTGAGATCAACTTATGATGATAACCCGTAAAGATAGTTTAAAAGTTCATATTTTTAGAATAAATGCTTGTACGTTTTCTGTTCTGTTTCGTGCATTTTTCCCCATGCATTTTCGAAAAAAAAATTCATCCGCTCGGATATTCATTTGGTGTTGCACGATATTCGTTCTCCGAGCATCCAGTTTTGTCCGCAAAGTACATACCAAAAGTATTACGTACGCTTTTGTCCACAAAAACTTGTAAGCTTTTAATACGCATTTTGCGGACTAAATCCGATGCTCGGACAACAACATATAGCGTAAAACATCAAATAAATAGTGAAGCGCATGAAGATTTTCGTACAAAAGTACGTGAGAGAAAAAAACGCACCGACCCGGACAAAAGACGTTCAAAAACGCACATATTGTGCATTTTCGCCTTAAAACTGAAAATCCTAAGGTTGTTTCAGACCACTTAGATTTGCAACGGACTTCAGTTTAGGAACCACTGGTTTAACGGTGGAAAGGTTTGGTTCAATTGTCTTTAGGCGCATCTACAGTATGTTGTTTTTTTGGGAGGGAGCTCAATTAAATCTGCATTTCGCTAATTAGTTTTTATTTCAGTTTCGCAACATGGACGTTTGTCGAACTTTGTGGTGTAGTCACGACGAAAATCCGCTTTTTTGTAAAACCAAAAAAGGTCCACCGGTTGACGGAACGAGCTGCGGAGAAAATATGGTGAGAGGATGATCTTTCGCCTGTACAAGAAAACCGAGGTCCTTTCGAAAAAAGTCATTTGCAATAAGACCTTCCTATTCCGGTCAACAAAAAACCTTAATGGTTGTATACGAGGGACAACTTGTTTAGCCTGCTGTGCCTTATTTCTAGCACACGTATTGCTACCAAGCGGTGGAAATTGCCGTATGGTGCTGCATCTCAAAGCAACGTAAGCTTGATTTTCACCTTCAGAACGTAGCTTTTGTTGCTTAGAACAGCTGTGACGTCGCAGATGTTATTTCGTGAGCCCAAATGACGTTTGTGACGACATGAATGCTACAAGCACAAGCAAAGCTGTAGATTTGACAATGGAAATAAAGTAAAAGTTTTAATACAAGTGCATATGCTAACGCAAGTTGCAACTTTTACAGCCCCGATTTTTAGAGCTCGGCTCGGTAATTGAACCACCGCCTTCAAGTTGCTGTGATAAAAAGGAATTAAAAAATTGTTTTCAGTGGTGTTTCAAAAGCCACTGCGTGTGGCGAGACAACCAGCATCGGCCAATACCCGGAAACTGGTCCGCTTGGAGCCCTTTTTCGGTTTGCTCCAGATCCTGCGGCACTGGCGTAAAGTTCAAGAGCAGGGAGTGCGACAATCCGGCGTAAGTCGGTCATTTGTTTGTTTTCGCTGGGAATGGTTGAGTTTGATATTCACCGATTATGGCATATTTCTTGAGGGCCAAACTGTAGTAGATGCCCGAGCAAGAAGAACCTAGCCGTATATTCGTGGTGACCACACTGTAAGTCACAACCCCAAGTGGAGTCGCCTGTGGTTTTCAAAACTCTATCACCAAAAAAGGATCTTATTTTTGTTTATAGCAAAAAAGTTACTTTGAAAAATTCAACCCCCTAAAAAAGGTCTTCAACTTTGATTTGGGACAAAAATGCCTTCAGTCCCCATACAAAACAAAGAGTTACATCTATGGTCTGGGTTGTGATTACTTGGAGACTTTGATTTTTCTTTAAATTAGGTCGCCAATTATGAAATGTGGGCACCAAGGCAGCGTAGAACACCAGCGCAGGAGGCGTTGACTCAAATATCAGTTTAAAGTGCATTACTCACGCGGTTTTCATGACCGCAACGTCCTCTGCTTGTTGCAGTGCATGTGAGAAAAAGTCGCTCTTTTAGCCTCGCCGTAGCCGTCAAGCTTCAGGTGTTCACTCAGTGACGATTCGTGATGTGCTTTTGCTTCAGACCCATGTACGGAGGAAACGACTGCATCGGCCCAAATGTGGACTTCGTGGCGTGCAATAGTCATGCCTGTCCGCCTGGCGGGGACTTTCGAGCCAATCAGTGCCAATATAAAAACAACGAGGTGGAGTTTAAGCAACAGCGCCACAAGTGGCTACCTTATGAACCCATTAACCGTAAGCTACCAAAATTTTTTTCAAGCGATTGCTTTTCGCGGGAAGGGTCACAAAGTCTGACGCTAGAATCACGCTCTTGTTCTTTCCGCCGTATAAAGCATAATTCGGACAAAAAACGCGACTTGTAATGCGCTCTTGTAGGGGGGAGATGGGAATAAGATATTATTGAATTTCAGCTGCAACAATTTTATAGTGCCAGAACGTACGACTGAGCCAATCCGGTTCAGTGTTTCATTCTACACATCATTCTTATTGCTGAGAACCGTGCTGGAGAACTGTTGACATCATTTTCAAAGTCGTTAGTATGACTTGACGAGGAAAATGAACCACCCAGATAGTTGTGTTTTGCAGCGACCGCAATTACGCTACCGTACGTTCGAGCCTCGTCACGAGCTCGTAATCGTGCCTATTAAGAAGGCATTTTGGGATCATTTTCTTTACTTGGCGTATTCCATCAAACAGTACCTTTGACTCTGGTAATTAACAAAATTAGAAAAATTTGGCAACACTGAAGCTGATCTTGACAACGTGTTTTACGCTTCGCGCCACCGATCGCTGCTCTGCAGTGCGAAAGGTGGCTCGAGCCACGGGCGGGAAATTTAACTTTACTTTTTGTTTTGTAGCTGATCTCAAATGTGAACTGTACTGCGTATCAAAGAAAACTGATGATGTGGTGACAATGGGGGAATTTGTGGTGGATGGGACTCAATGCAGCTATGACGATCCCCACGGCATTTGTATTAGGGGAGAATGTGTGGTAAGTGTTTGCTTTCAAAGTTATGTGTTATTATTTTAATGATGCACTCTAAACACGGATTGAATTCAAAACATAACAACAACCCAAGTAGAGAGTCCAATACTGGAAAGTTTTGCTTTTTGCCGTTGTTGTTGTTGTTGTTGTTGTTACCCTACCCCTTCGGAGGCATGGAGGCAATGTTGGAGACTATGGTGCCCCAGAAACTGGACAACTCCCTCGCTTTTGCGGTTCATTGATATAGTTGGAAAAGATCGAGCCAACTGTGGCTCTTACTTGAAACTGCTTGATGAATCTGCACTAAGCACACAAAATCATATTAATGCTCTCTCTAAGGCCATTCTACCAATTCCACGCAGATGTTGAACTTGCAATATTTAGATTTCAAGTCAAGTGCCTTTGAAACCGTTTCAAATTCATTTGCAGGAAATGCCCAATCTTCAAGCTGGAGTGTTTTTAGTTTACTTTTCGGTTTTTGATTGTTGCTTTCAAAAGGTTGCTTCGTAGAGATTACTTTCCCTAAACCAGCGGTTAGAGCATCCACTTATAAGTCGGTAGACGTGGGGTGGATTCCCTTTTCGAATCCTACCAAAGACTTTAAAAACGGTACTGACAAACTTCCTGCTTGGCGCACGGCAATGGGGGGCAATGCGGAGAAAGAAATCTGAAAATGAGTTTTCTTGGTCATAATCGAAAGTGCTGACGCTGGAACACGTATTAAAATTGCTGAATAACTACATGCCTTTTCATTACATCAAAGTTGTTTACATTCTGTGTCCTTAAAGTGACCTACTTACATTTCGTAATGTTGATTGTCACTAGGCCTTAGCACTGAAAAATATTGTTTGATGTCTGTTTCAACTGGACGCACTGTGATGCTCGATTTGCGCAGACAATCATAAAGCTTATTCCAAAAGCCTTTGATATTGCTCAGACAGATCTTAAAAACTGTAAAAGTGTTTCATATTTTTGCACAAGAATATAATCCAGGTTTGTAGATATTGGTTTATGAAATATTACAAGATTTAAGATAGTTAAGACGTCGGTTACATAAAAATTCAACAGTTTGCTGACATTGCAAACTCCGCGTTGACATTGCGTGATTTTTGTTGACTACACAGTGTCGTTAAGCGCGATTTAAGGTCAGTGCCATGATCGCGCAAGGGAGAGATTGCCATGATCACGCCAGGGAAAGATAGCTGGTTCAATGACCGCGAAGTTTGTGTGCTGTAGCGGTTTTGGAAAAAAATCAGTAAATAAAATTTTCCGGCTCTGTGGCACTGCAAACGTTAAAAATGCTCTGTCCTTCCTGCTTTTGTAACTCTAAAGGCGTTTGCAACACCACAATCGCAACAGTTTTTCGTAATCCAAGGATAAAGATACAGACACGCAAGTAAACAGGTGAATAACTATGGAAATGTTTTCACAGTGCCTTTACCCAGGGCACAACAACGCAGGTAACAACGCATTTACAGTCGAACCCAGGACTTTTTGACTGAGAAACAAGTGTCGTTGCGCCGAGCTAACGTTGAAATATCGCAGGAAATTGGATGCGACAAAGTTTTGGGCTCGAATCTACGAGAGGACGTCTGTGGTGTGTGTGGAGGCAATGGGAGTGAGTGCAGGAACGTGACCGGAAAAGTGAAGAGGAGAACTGGAAGAAGATTAGACGGTGAGATAAATTTTGACTAAACTGACTACAAAGAAGTCACTTTTCTAAACTTAAAACTTTGCTTCCGATAACACTAAACTGTAAAGAAAAGAATACATGGAGGTAGGTGCAAGGCTGAGTGTTTTTGAGTGATCATGTTAATCGAACTAGAATCAGTCAATACGTCACCACCGCAAAACGGTGTTGCCAGAACTGACTTGGGACGAATTTGATTAAATCTTTCCACCCCTGGGTTCCTTCTGCACTCCATTCAATAAAAGTGCGAAGATCCTTTGCTACTCGGTGTTATAACTAGTTAATATGGCCGATAATAATTTATTGATTGTAAACAGCAATGTCAGCCAAAGCAAGTTTTAAAGGCAAAATTCAGGGATTGCTAATCCTAGTGATCGATCGAGTTTTGTCAAGGGGGCAAACATTTCAACGATTAAACAAGAAACCAGGCTAATTATTCTTGGGATCAGCTGAGAGTTGCCTGTATTGCTGGTAATTTCCAGCGCAAGCTGCAATCAACTGAAAATATACTGTTTAGTTTAGGGGTAGCAGTGTGAGCAGGGTTAGTAGTAGGTAGCGCCAAAGGAGTTACCACGACTTTTCTAGAATGGGGGGAAACCCAGAAAGTATTTGAATGCTACCAAATAAAGTTCTAATGACTTTTTATTGCCTCTGATCAATCTTTCGAAGTATGGTGGTCAGGGTGTTCAACCTCTTGACCCTCCTACCTGGTTACGTCCCTGAATGGAGTTGAAATATATTTTGAGTGCAACTTAGCAGCACGTAAGGCCAACTTTTAGAACGTCATTTTTGACCTCGTGACCTTTGATCTTGCTGTTTAATCTTTGGCGCAAAAGAGTCGGTTGTGGTATTTTCGCTACACTATCTTGATGTGCAGCAGATTTCTTTCATAGGTTACGCGAAGCTGTACAAGATTCCGAAAGGCGCTCGAAACGTGCAGATCGATGAAGAGCCAACTGGCCATAACAGTAATATACTTGGTGAGTTTTGAGTTTTAATGGTGAGTTTTGAAACAGGATGCGAGACCGTATGTTCTACACTGTTTGAGAACAACTTACACCTCTGTTATGAGAAACGGAAATCTGGGTTCTCCCAGACAGCAACATTTTGAAAAGCGAACACGTCCTCATCAAGCGGCTTGAAATTTGATCAAAAATAACACAAAATAGCGGCAACTTTGCAAAATAAACTACCCCTTTGTCATTTGTCAAACGCCAGATCATCAGTCTTCAGGCTAGTTTAAAAAATAGCACTCATCACCGTCGACTTCACAATATCAAAAATAACAATAAAAAATTGAAGATAGACCGTGAAAGTTTGTTGTTTCGGAAGTGTGTGATCAGATTGGTAGCTCTCCACGTTTTCCGAATTAACTTTTGAAGCAACTCACAGTTGCAAAAAAGTAGGTGATCAATGCTCTTTTCCAATCTCAAAGCAGAAACATTACGAACAAGTTGGTGGAGAATGGAGCTTTAGTCGGTTTTGAACCAGTCACTTGCGAACTCATAAACAAACTTTCAAAAGCGAACCGCTTCCAGTTGGAAGAGGATTGCCGCTTCGGGTGGTGTCGGAAAGCCAAGCACGATCGCGACGATGGCGACGAGCTCTGCTTCGACATCTTGCGGTTAACGCATTTTTTCTCAGCTTTGAAATCTCGCTCGGAGAGACGCTACGTACTGAACGCAAAGAGCAAAGTGATACCAGAGGATCGAACCCCGTATCAATCAATTATGGTGGGAGCGTTGTGGACGTACGAAAGCAGAAGCGGGTTGGAAACACTGATTACAAAAGGACCCATCACGTCAGACGTTATTGTAATGGTTAGTAACAAAGTGATAATAAAAATTACTTTTGGGAGAAAAACAGGAGATGCACCCTTCTCTCTCCTAATGTGGTTCTGTTTTGTGGCGTATGGCTGTACAATCATCTGAATCGTGGGTTGCTATGAATGAAGGCGATGCCAGAAATCATATAGAAGAGGGAAAGGAAATTTCCCGAAAGCTACTCTAAATGAAAAAGCTTAAACCTACTTTTTTAGTTATTTTCTGACAAATTTCCACGTTCCAAGTAACATAAACTTGCTCTGAACATAAGTAATAATTGATTTTTTGCACAGCAATTACAATGAACGCAATCATGTTCTGTTGAGGCGAAGTAGTAAGAAACGTTATGCTGATATACTGTGCAAATGACTTAATATTGGGACCTGTTCTAAGAAGTTTCGAGTGAGCTATGGCACTTGTGTCCCTGACCACGTGTTGCGTAATATATAGGAGCTAAGTGATGTTGACCTTGAGTTCTTCACTTTAAGGTTGAGAAATTGAACTAATGTTTATAGAAAATGCGAGTAAAGCACAATTTCTTCAAAGGCTTCTTTTTCAGATTTGCAGATTGTTTCGCGATTTAAAATCTCTGCTATTCCACATAGGAAATAATAAAAACCGATTGTTATATTGCGATTTTGAGTGTTTTTTGCAGTCAACACAAATTACGTCCTTATAGGTTCGAAACTCTGTTGAGAGCTGACTTAGATGTCAGTTCAAATAATATCTTGAGGAATGAAGTGTCGACTTTTCGGAAACCCTGTTCAATGATTGCACGTTCAAATCTCACCACGGCTGGCTGGTTTTGCCAGTGGAAAAAGAGCTTTACAATAATTCCTCTGCTTATTAAATATTAAAAAGCAGTAACCGATACCATGCGTTAAACCTGAACGCCGGAAACTTGGAAACTTCAAAGTAATAACGATTGTGTAACGCAGTGATTCTCAACCTTTTTTTTGTTGCGGCACACTTTTCACGATTTCAAAATTTGGCGGCGCACATAGAAAAAGATAAGTTTAAAAATTATTTACTTACCTATTAAAAATTATTACTTAATAATATTAACATAATTATATATCTAAAATTTGGCGGCACACTTTTATGATTTCGCGGCACAGTGGTTGAGAATCACTGGTTTAACGCGTAGTACCACTGTCGCTGCCTTGCGAATCTGAGGATAAAAGTGAGATACGAAAACTCGTGTCGCTGCAAACTTACGTACTCCAGCTTAGTTAGACCTGCTCCGGAGGTACTGGAACTTCATCACAAGCGCTGCGACCCGGCACGAGAAGGTTCCTTTCACATGGACGCAACAGCGCGAATCGTAATGTGCATCAATGTTGGCGATCGGTTTTTGTCTTTCAGGTTTTGATCAAGGAACGTGCCGTGAAAATATCGGTAAGATATCGCTACGTTTTGCGCGCTGGTGACGTCAGTAAACAGTCACGTGACATCTTTGGTTACGAAATCAAAAAGTGGAGTTCCTGCTCGGTGACGTGTGGCACCGGCTACAAGTGAGAAAAAGCTTGTTTATTATTTTACATTATGTATTGGCCACTTTCTGTCACCGTTTAACCATCTTCAACTCGTTCATGTGCTGTTTGCTAGATTTTGGTCCGACTGTGTTACGATTACCCAAACACCTACCCCCCCGTAAAGTTGGATCGATCCTGTTCGTGCTGTTCGCGCAGCCGCTGCGCGCATAAAACTTAGAATTTTAGAGAAACAAAGAATTTTTCGCGCCACGCCTGCAATCTACGCCTGATGGAAAACAGCCTTAACAAGCTAACTTTCCGGCTATTTTTTGTTGTGGTTTTTGCGTTGCTTCACAGAAGAAAAAAGTAGAATTTTCAACAACTTCCTGATAAGAATTGCGATAACGCTGTTTGTGGGATTACTTTGAGCTATGGCCTCATTTCAGTGTTTATTTACCCTTAAGGGCGATTGAAAATTATTTGTTTTGGTATGTATCATGAAACATCTCCCTTATACCGTGATGAACTTACAGTAACGTATGTTTCTCGTATTTTTCAGGAGAGCAAGATACGGTTGCAAGAATAAAAGCAGAAATAAATGGGTCAGCAAGAGGAACTGTAGAGGCAAACCGCCGAGGAGCAGCAGACGAGGCGTGAACACGCAACCTTGCAGCGTCGAATGCGCGCCTCAAGCTCGGTGAGTTGCTCATGCTTGAAGTTTTAAATAAACCTTTTCCAATCCACAACTGAATTTCCGGAAACCCGGTGGAGGTTTAAATTGATAATTCTGAAGAAAAGTTTTTGAAAATCTTGATTTAAAATAGCAATTATATTTTAATAAAAAAAAGATGAGTTGTATCAAATCTTATTTAATGAATAGAGGTTTCAGTTGATAAGCTGCACATCGTATACACCATCTATGCGCTAATTAATTGCTATAAATGAGCTAATAATCAACAACATAAATAGCTTTTGTCTATTTTTAACTGACAGGTTTCTCATTGAAAGAAAATGTTTTGTTCAATGTTGCTCCGCTATTTTTATTTTGTCACTTTCAAAGAATCCTGTTTTTATTCTTTTTCAGCAAAATCCCCCTTGTCGCTGGTGGACTTTTAGCTTAAAAGCTAAGCTCACTTTGATTCATGCCATTGGCTTTCAAGTAAACTCTAAAAACTATCGCAAGGTCGTAGGATCCTTATGTTTTGATGTAGGCTACACGATTACGGCTATGGCCATTGCAGCGTTTGTTGCCTAAGTCTGCCTGCATGGTCGGAGGCTGGTATATACCAAACTGCAACTGATGATTCGAAACAAATAGCCGCTTCTCCTAGTCTGATGTCGCCATGTGTAACTGAGCTTTCATTTCCAATCGCACCTCTGTTTCAAGAAATAGAAGTAAACAATAATAACAACAACAGAACTGCAAATGTAGCAATTTTTTGAATTGCAAAAAAATAATGCTGCTATCATCAATTAGTTTATTATTTAGATGGAGTTCGGGCCGTTGGGGGCCCTGTTCGTTGACTTGTGGGGGCGAGGGTGTCCAACATCGCAACATTACTTGTCGTCATGTGACTAACAGCGGCCAGGAGGAAGTCGCCGCCGAGCGTCTCTGCCTCTTCGAAGAGAAGCCCCCCCAGCGCCGAGCCTGTCGCTCCCCTGCCTGCCCAGGACGATGGAGATCCGGTCCCTGGTCAAAGGTAAAAATGAGCTGCGCTGTATTACTATCTTTCTATCAGACTCGCAAGACAGCGACAGTACGGCTAAGCATTGGACAGTCACCCAGACCTTATCCAATCCTTCGTGCGTATAAGGCAGTGGCGGCAAATCTTTTTTCGACCGCGCGCCCAAACTGTTACACGAAACCCACCGATTTATCACAAAATGCGTACTTGTTATTTTGAAGGAACTACTTGGTCTTTATTTTAAAAACAAAGTCGTCTTCTGTCTAACCCTAAACTAAATTAAAGAAAAAAACAACAAGCACAGCTTCCAAAACACAACTTTTATTTAATTTTACTTTTGGCATGCTTTTGAATGGCAACCTGATTTTTGCAGCTGTATGCACGCTGAGAGTTGTTCTTTCCTCGTTTGATATTTCGTCACTTTGAGAGCAACACAAGCAGCACTCAGATCATCAGTTAGTCTGTTTCTCGTATCAGATTTGATATAATTCACAGCTGAAAGCAGCTGCTCACAAGTATAAGACGATCCAAACAAATTGAGTAAGTAATTCCAAGTGATTTCATTGACTTGAAATTATTTGAAAGAGAATTCCACACTTTTGAAGATTTCATTTTCAAACTCAGTGCGCTGTCCTTTGTCGTCCCTTCTATTTTTTCTAATGTTTCACGCAGTTTGTAGAACTTACTTTTCCAAACGGAGCTTTCCTGAAACTCCAACAGCTCCATTTCCAGGTTTTCGAAATCTAACCACCGTAAGCAGGAAAGATCAAGTTCTTCAAATTCAGCTTTGTCTCAAAAGGAAAGAAACTGCAAGATTTTCTCTAGCTCACCGAACTGTGGAAATCTGTTGCCAAAGTTTTCCTTTGCAGCTGATACAATGCTTGAAAACTTCTTGCATTTTTCCAGACAGCTTGCAGGCTTGTCTGCAAATGTTGCCAAGTTTTCTATGCGCAGTTTTAGATTTGGAAAATATTGCAATTGCCCACTATTGGGGTCTCTTTCAATAACGTCCAATTTTCTCTCAAATGTTTTGATATCACAAAACACCCTGTCTGTTGTTCCCCCTAAACCTTGTGGTTTTTTGTTCAGTACATTGAAGTGTTTCGTAGAATCAATAGAAAACATGAGGCTGGTAAGCCAACACGCGTCAATGTGCTGTGGATAATTTTGCCCTTTTTCGTTCATAAACTGCCTAATCTCATCCAAGCAGGCTACAAATCTCTCCATGACTCGTCCTCTGCTCAGCCACCTGACATTATTGTATATGAGTAAACATATGTAGTTTGCATGAAACTCATCAAGAAGTACTTGAAACTATCGGCAATTCAGGGCGCGAGCCATGATGAAATTTACCATATTTTGTGACATTCTTGAGGATCTTGTCCAACTTTTTGCTGCTGCCCTTGGGGCAAAGAGCTTTTTGATGCATAATGCAATGGAACTGAATGACTTGATGTTTTACTTCTTTAATAAACAGCTGCATGAAACCAGACGTTGTCCCTACCATTGAGGGTGTCCCATCACTTGTAATGGAAGCTAATTTTTCTGGCTTTCACAGCATTGTGGATATGCATTCCAAGTGTCCTTTTTGGCAAGGAGCACAGCTTTACAAGCTCTTTTCTCATGACGTCATCAACAGCATAGCGCAAATATACTGCGAGCCTTGCGTGATTATTCACATCTGTGCTTTCATCCAAGCACATGGAATAACATGCTGCCTCTTGTACGTCAATGGCGAGCTGCTGACTAATATCATTGGCCATGCGCTGGACTCAACCCTTGACAGTGTTTCTGGTAAGAGACATCTCAGAGATGCGTTAAATAATTTTACTCTTGTGTGGGAAAACATAGAAAAAAAAATTAAAATGGCCTCTTTCACAATATCGCCATCAGAGAGGGGCTTGCCATGTTTTGCTATGCACAAAGAAATTTGAAAAGTGGCAGCGGTCAGGTAAGTTTTTCCATAAACGCAGTTGCTAAAGCTAAGGCACTGCTTACAATGGTCCCTTAATTTTCCCTACAAGATACTCTTTTCTTTCTGCTTCACCAAGTTTGGCAATACCATTATAGTTGGTTTCAAAGTGCCGTTTGACACTTGATGTGCGACACACAACACTATCGTTACAGAGAACACTTAATGCTTTTCCATTGCTTTCAATCATTCCAAATGACTCTGTCCAGGCTTCTTGGAATGAACTTCCACTGTGTTTTTGCTTTTTTTGCCTTATTCATCTTTGGGTACTCAAGACTTGTTGTAGTCTACTCGTCAGAAGCTAAAATAAAAAATGAAGTGCCTCAGTGCAATCGATAGATTGGCTGGTCAATCGATTAAATGTAAACAGAGAACTTCGTTGCATCCTAACGCAACAAGTGCTGCGGAATCAGATATGTTTAGCGAAACTTTTCCCACAAAAAAGCGGCTTGAACTTCTTCACAAGAACACAAAAGTTCACTGCTTTGTGCATTGAAAAAAAGATTAAAAATCAAATTAGCAGCAAACTCTTGTGGCCAACTTCGTGCTGGGGCAGCTGCGCTCGTGCCGCGCAAAGGGCTCTGCGTGACACTTTTGGTACGCGTGCCACAGATTTGCCATCACTGGTATAAGCTGTTTTTGGCGTTCAGCCAGACTGAGACACAACCACTGGTAGACTTCTCGGCCCCACCATCTGTCAGTCTGGAAAAATGGAGAAATCTCGTCAAGCATCTCTTCTAAGGACACAACAAGCAAGCTTGTCGGCTTTTTCTCTCACTATTTTTCTCGGGCTGAGAGCATAGCAGTAAAGGTGTAATTGCGATTTTAAGAAATCTATAGTGCGACCGGGTCGAGTTTTAAAGCAGCAATCTGGTGCGTTCGAAACGAACGCTCTAAGTAGAATTGCTTTGCTGTTTCTAAACTAACGTTTCGCTTGCATTGTGTGATATTATTTATTGTTAAAATCCATCAAGCAGAGGAGCTAATCGTAAAGCGTCTTCACAAGATATGGCATCGTAGCCATAGTGAGGCTTGAATGCTCGACGATGCGATCATCATCGCCGTTAGGAGCTGATTCACACGACACGGAAGCAGAAGATGTGGAAACGAATGAGGATTTTCCGCATCTGCCGTATTAGCGTTTAGTGTGAATTTGCCTTAAAACAACAACACTCACGAGCCGAAATACAAATTTTTAGCCTAAGGCACCTGCAGTGTGACCCACATCAAGATTTTTTGCGGTCAAATTCTAGTCTAATTCGGTTGATAACTTTACTTGTGGACCTCAGGAATTGCAACCTGTGAAAGCTTTGGCGCCCGTGTCTGACTTGTTTTAGGGTTTACTTCATCAAGCTCATTATACCCCAATTCTATTGTAATATCTTATACGCTTACGGCGTATATTAAATATCTTTCAAGTGCTCTACAACTTGTGGAGATGGAATTCATCGTCGAAACGTAGTTTGCTGGGCCCGAGGAATGACGTCGTCAAGCTTCGAGGAATGTTCCGGAGAAAAGCCGTCCGTGTCCAAGCCGTGTAGGAATGGCCCTTGTCAAGGTGGGTGGTGTGAAAGGTCAGATTTTGCGGATGGATGCCTGCAAAACTTGCCAAAATCACTTTCTAGAAACAGCCTCCAGGATCTTTGCTTCATCGAGCAGTTGGAAAACTACCATGCAGCAAGTTGGAAAACTACCATGCAGCAGTTGGAAAACTACCATGCAGCCTGCAGTTTGTTTCGCTATTGGTCGTAAATGCACCGCTGCTTTTTTCTAATCTAGCCTGATTTGCTTTAAGCGTGCTGTGTGAAGTTGAGGTTTTTGCTTCTTATCGTGCCTTTGTCTCAAAGAGCAAACAAAACAACAATATCAAGTAATTATCACAATTCATTGAAACAATGAGGGAAAAAGTTACTTGGAGGCTTTGAAGTTATTGAAAAATTTTTTAGAAAATCATATTTTGGGTCATTAACTTACTCTCGAGTTCCCATATATTTGCATTCTTTGTCATAGGTTGTAAAGCTCTCTGCAAACTATTGATCTTTTGTTAAAAAACTCCTAATTTGTAGCTTATTTGTCTACAGCAAGATCTTCAACCCTTGCGCAGTCGACTACAACAACAGCTAGCACTGTAGTCGGTAGGTTTAATTTGGTTTTTGTGTTACTTTTCTAAATGCTTGTGATGTCACACAGCTTTGTTTCAAATCCTGCCTGAGTTGAAAGCAAAGCATATTGTGTTGAAACATACGAAACAAACACAGCTACGAATAAATACCTTCTGCGTTAAAAATCGTTGCGGTTAAAATCGCCGAAAACTGCGCGATGTTTCTACACTTGAATTCAGTTGAATCCATGTTGGTTCTTTTGACAGTCGTGAGAAATTTTTTGCCTGTTGTGTTACTCATATGCTGCTGCTAAACACGTTCGGATTCACTTTGCAGTCAACAATATCCGGTAGAATTCATTTTCACCGTAAGCAAAGCAACCATTCACTAAAGAAGCTGTTGAGGGTCTTCCAGTAGCACAATGACAGAGAAACCATGCAAGAATTGAACTCGCGATCTATCGATTGCAAGCAGGCTTCTTTATCTCGATGAATCTCAAAGAAGTAAGGTGATGGTGACCATTTGCCCCTACTCTTTCTTGAAAAGAAGGCACTTTGTAAAACGGAATAATCAATGCTCGCAACGCAAACCCAATTAAGCAAGTGGAAACATGATTATGAAGCTACAACAATTTCGAACCAGTCATAGATACAGACAGACAACTCCTTCGCTAACAGGGCCAACTACCACTGCGAATAGCCATTAATTACACGTGACTACCTGCTGGGCTTGCACCTTCACAATTCTAGCCAAGCAAGGCATTGGCGTAACAGCTGAGTTACCGGTAGCATATGCAGCTGGAGGTGGTGCGCTCAAAGTGAATTGCTGGCCTCCTGCATGAATTCACGAGACTGCAGCAAGAATATTTTTGAACCTGTGCGAACCGTGCACATTTCATAGCAATATCTGTTTCCTCCTCCTAGTATCTGTTTTAAAACTTTCCAAATATCTGTTTCAAAAGTTCACACTTACTAACTCTCTATCCAGCTTACTTTCTTTCCACTGACCATGATTAATGCTTGACCAATTTTAGGAAAATGTGATAAGGACCGATCAATATTCTGCACTGTGAAGGCGATAGCGCAGTACTGTATGCTGTCAAGTTATCAAAGGATTTGCTGTCTTTCTTGTCCAAAATATTTGCAGTCCAATCTAGCCAACGGAGCTAGCCAACGAGCGTTAGAAAGACCACAGGATGTTGCATTTCTAGGCGGTTCTGAACTCATTGATCCCAACTTCGAGGTTAGCAAAATTTTACTGTTGGTTTAGTGACGTCATGCCGACGTCATAAACTTTTTTTCACTTTTCACAGGAAGAAATTCAAACAAGCCATAAAAATTACGGAATGTCCTATGCCAATAAAATGGGTCCTTCTTTTCCTGATCATTCGAGAACTCCGCCCCTAAGCTCTCCTAAAAACGCAAAAACTAGTGGCGGTAGCAATGAAGCCATAGTTTATTCTAGTGTTATGACCTTACATAAGAAAAATAATCAATCAGAAGCTTCGTTTGAAATTAAAAATAGTGCTAATAATTATATTCAGACTGAAAAATTTCGAACATCAAGATCCACAATGCATGGCTCCATAGTTTCCAAGCCGATTATGCGCAGTTTTTTTCGTCGAAAGAAAAGAAGCGGAGCCAAAAATCAAAAGTAAAGATCTGGTGGGTTTTAGTAATATGTGTGTTTATATGTTTTTTAATTATTCGGCCTACTTATTGGGATGCATCCTTTAAGGTATGAGTAGCGGTGTTTTCAGAGGAATGAATAGGTGAGTTGTAAGGCTTTCTAAAATTTTGTGCTTACAACAAATAGCGTATTTAGGAGGATGAAGAACTACTGCTCCCCCTAGCGGTATGACAATAGCAAAAGATGCCAAAAGAAAAAGGTCTTCATGTCTGTTTGGAGACCAATTTGGGCGAAGTTTGTGGTTTCAAAAAGCACATAAAACGGTCCTTGATTTTTGGAATGCTTCTCCCCTCAAAACGAGTTTCCCGAAAAACCAGTACTTACAACATATTGCTTTATGACCGGTAAAGGATCAATTCTTGCTTCCTTTCATTTTTGCTCTGGCCACTTGCATAGGCTGCACCAGGAACAAGATATAACTGTAAAAGCAGGCTGCCGCTGCTACGGAACAACTTTGATTCAGAATCCCTTCAGAGTTACTGGCATTCAAGATCCGATACCCTCCTACACAAGCAGTGGAGTTGTCCTTAAGGTGTCTTTTCCAGAGGCGTCGTGACGTAGAAATTTCTCGGCGTGTGTGAACAACTGCTCAAAACGATAATACCCTTCAAGATCTCGCTTCCCTCTCTAACGTCCATCTGCTTCGGTACAGATAAACTATTTTAAATGTGTTTTGTAGGGTAGTAAACCACAAGCGTAGTGATTTATGATCTGGACTTGGACCCTATTCGTGGGTAAACAAATGAGCGACAGGATAAGATGTGAAACCGAGCAAGTGATTGGAGATCTACTGAAAACGACATCCCTAACTGAAAAAACAACTTCTATATTGATTTATCTAATTTTTTCGAAATGTGGAATTTTTTTAATGACAATTAAGTTAGAAGCCTCAAAATACAAGCTTTTTATACTAAGAATAGCCCCTTATGGTCAGGTCTCTGCGATTATACACTGTGAGATCAAAGTGATTAGAGCCGATAAAATTTTTCCACATAGCTTACTGAAGAACAATAGTATTGACTTTATCTGTTTTGCAGTAATTTTAAGCAATAGCAAACTTGACCAAATTTCAGGAAGCAGATTTTTCGTGTTTGTTTTTGCAGCATATGACGTATTATAGAGAATGTGTGTTTAATTTATTTTTGTTTGATACGTATTTTTTTATACTTTTCTATCTTTATTCATGGATTTTGCCTTATCTGGATCTTGTTATAGATTTGGCTAGACAATAACGTAGCCTACATATTATGAGCGTTTTATGATGATGATCACTAAATAAATAGGGTAATTACTTTGGATTTCTGTCGTAGAAAACAGAGCCCTAACCAAAAACAAGTTTGAGTAGTGAAGAGGCAAAAGCGTAAAATTAGTTAAATAACCTATGTTTTGGAGGTCAACTTTTTGGGAGTAGTTATTTTTTTATCTTTGGCTCAAAACAGAGGTGAAAACGTGGTCACAACTCGTCTTTTTTGTTTTAGTCAACAGCCAATAAAGCTGCTGATGGATTCATTGGCGAAGCCATAAATACATTTTTTGACGGGAAGTAGAGGACAATATATTTTTTGTCTCGATTTTCCTCAGTTTCCTTAGATGATCTTTATTTCGAGATCGATATTTTTTTAACTCCCAGTTAAGCCATTTTTTGTCTCAAATATCTTTTTTGTTTGCGACAGACATCTTGTACCCGTTGTATCTTACATTACCTTCGTTTCTTAATCGGGTTCAAAAAATTTAAGGGGCGTGACCACTGTTCCCTCTTCTAGATAGATTTTCTTCGCGAGATGGTTGCATTGCATTTTGCAGTCTGTTCGAAATTCTCGATCAAGACTGCAGAGATTGTTGACCTTACTGCTACATTGTCTTTTTCTTTTTCCAAGTAAAAATCAAAGCTTCTGAAGCTGGGAAAAAGGTTTGAACCGTCGAAATAAAAAGGGGAAGCACTTAGCGACAGATCATTTATTAAGTGATTATGCAAAGGGCAACAAATATTGACCTATTGGTGTCTGCTAACTTGAAGACTTTCTATACAAAACCATTCCGCACTTTAGCAATCTGCTCATGTGTTTGATGGGTTTTATAAAATTTTTATTATTTCACAGTATTTTCAGGTAAGGCAAGGCCTTTTTCCAAATATTTTATAGGAGTCAATATAGCTCATAAGGTAAAGGTAGTCCTATACTCAGTTTCGAGCTTTGAGGATTATAAGATTAAGGCTGCCAATGTCCTGGAACAACGGCACTGAGGAGAGCAAAAAGGCCAGTTTCTATTACTCGTTCACCTCTCCTTCCACACAAATGTCTAGCCGTGCTATTACTCCCTGGATACGAGGAGCGAGCTATTTTTCAAACTTGCGACATCGCCAGAATTCGAACTCTGATCTTGAGCTTACGAGGCGAGTGCCATTGCCACTTCGCCATCAAGCTCACTGAAGCCTACAGGCTTTTATGCTAACCAAGCTTTACTACTGTACACACTCAGGCAGTCGAGTTACTATAGAGTTTGAGAAACAGCCCAAGAGGCTTTGAAATACGCCATTGAATAAAATTTTCTTTGGATTCAACAATGCTTTTTAAAAAACCTATATTTTCCCTAGTTCATCCAAAATGTTCTACAACAAGTAAAAAAATTGCTCTCAAGAGAGCCACCCATTAAAATAATGCCATCCGGGATGTGGTCTCTTGCTTCCCCCCTCTCCTATTTATGCCAATGCAGACAGAGACCTGAAGCGTTCAAAGGTTTTGGATTCGATTTAGGCTAATAAATTTTCGAGAGACTAGGGTATCCGTACTGCTGGACCTACAGTTTTGTCGCTCGTGATACTGTTGGATTCGTAACAAAAAGTGAGATGATAATCTTTTTTTAGAAGTCGTTCATCAAACTTCGGCCTAGCCATTGCCTTATTTTACAAAAAATTTATTGTGGATTACATCAAATGTGCGTTAATCTTTTTTTAAGAGGTTACTTAATTCAAAAAACAGTTTGTAACTGAAAGTTTTTTGGCGAGATCAGAGATTATATGCCAAAACCATCGTTTCGGAGAGTAAAAAAACAAACTGAATTGACTTAAAACGTCGAGGCATCAAATATTTCCAGATGAGGTTTTGGTGACAACTGCGCTTCAAAATAGGAAGGTTTTTTCAAAAAACTTACCCTTAATAGAGCTTTACGCTTACACTGGCCAACCAGGATTCACCAAATTTCAGCCTCTATGTAAAATAACCCATGAAGCCTCCTCTAAACGTTACTTTACTGCCAGTGCATATAGCAGCAGAACACCTTAAAATTAGCAGTCCTTGGATTCAAATCGCTTTGAAATCGGCTCAAAATTTAGATTACAGTAGCTAATCGTGACAGCAAACTTCGGCTGCAAAATAGCTAGTAGGCGGATGAACAGCAAACGCTATAAAAATGTGGAATTGAGTCAATTCAGAAGCGGAAAACTCAGAAATATGTAGATTGTCAACTTTTCAAAGTTTATTGCAATTGCTCTGTTTTAGAATTCAATCTAACATAACCTACCATCAATCTCAACATTAAACCATGATTGCAATCACTTTAGAGGATGTTGTAACCAGTTTTGAATACTTTCCCTTTACACAAGAGTACGAAATAAAGGTATTTGATTTAACTGATATTACTCAATAATGTTCTAAAAAACCTACCCGAAACTACATTCAGTTAGCCTACGCCTTATTGATTTTAGGATAAACAGCGCCTTTCTGAATCCATACATTCTTTACAATATAGGCCAACAACGTCAAGAGTAATTTCGGATCAATTGGACAAAACAAAATTTACATACGAATATGTTAGTTTTAACATTTCTCAACAAATAATCAAGATTTAAAATATAATTATTCTTAAAGTACCATAGTTCACACACATTTGCGATTTTTTGAATTTTTAACCTTTAACCTTTTAAAAGGCATTGTGGGTAATTGTTAGAAATCAGTGCGACGCCATCTTGAGTCAGCATTT
Source organism: Trididemnum clinides (assembly GCA_963675345.1). Classification (NCBI taxonomy): domain Eukaryota; kingdom Metazoa; phylum Chordata; class Ascidiacea; order Aplousobranchia; family Didemnidae; genus Trididemnum; species Trididemnum clinides. Next base: position 31,335,070 of record OY776286.1, read on the forward strand.
TATTTCAGTGCGTGCGCCCTCAAGTAAAGACTCTATTACCCACCAAACGGCAGTGCTGGGCTCGATTATATTTGGTAAGTTTGTAATAGTGAGTTTATTGTGCTGCATTATCCGATTATGTCTACTTGATTTGTTTTTACATTTTTATTTTGTAAATATGCTAGCCTACAGTAAGTGTGCACTGTATAGGCAAACAATCAATTAATCATAAAGTAGCCCTAATAAATACCTGGAAGTTAACTTTTCACCTTGGTAAAGTGACCTAGGTTTAAAAGCTAAGTCTAACTGATTATCTTTAAGCTTTACGTTTGAATACCATTAGTCATTGGAAAGCTGCTGAATTTCCAAGGCTATAGAAATGGACTAACCTAGCACAGGTCGAAATTATCTTAGCTTACAAATTTTTACAGAGGCCAATTGTACAACATATGTGATAAAAATAACTGCTTGCACCTTGGGCGATATGTTTCTTATTATTGCTGGTTTTGTGGTCATGTTTGTGAAGTTAATTTACTCAAGAATACAAAATTTTGACACTGGTATCTTATTTGTAAGTACCAAATGCAATGTGGCATGTAACAGTGTAATCACAAATCTAAAGTTGACATAATATTCTGTGATCAGACTACTAATTATTGGCTTGTGACTGTATTTTAAGCAAGCCTGATCTTCAAGTTGCTGTACAGAGTATACGTTTTTGTCTGGGTTTGTATGTTTTTCTCTCATGTATTTTTGTATGAAATTTTTTATCTGCTTGGGTATTTATGTGATGCCTTACAGTATATGTTCTTCAAAAATTTAGCTTTATCTGCAAAGTGCATAGCCTATTGAAAGTGTACACATTTTTGTAAACAAAAGCATGCATAAAGATTTTTGTTTACAAAGCCCAATATTTACCTAACAAGGTACACTATATAACACCATGTAACTATCCATACAGATAAAAATTTTTGCACAAAAATACTTTAGAGCAAAAAACATACTAAACCATGTTTACAAAAATGTATACTTTGTGTAACCACCTTTGTACAAAATGCTATGGATGTTCATTTCAGAATTTCAAATCTCAAAGAACTGGCTCTGGTTTTAAATCAATTTGAACATGCTATTTAAGCACACATGAATGATGACAGCAAAGTCATCTCCTAGGGTAAAATGTCATCGATTGCAAAATAGCCTCTTCGTAATCATAAATCTCAGGTTGACATGTTATTCTGTGATCAGACTACTAATTATTGGCTTGTAGCTGTAAATGTTGACCTATCCTGATCTGTTTTTATCTTTAGGTCACTGTACTTAGTATATGTTTTTGTTCAGTTTTGTGTATTTTTGTCTGGTTTTTTACGTTTTTACTCTGATATATTTTTGTATGAAAATTTTCATCTGCTTAGATATTTTTATATGATGCCTTACAGTATCTGCTGTGTTAATATTTGGTTTTTGCCAGCAAAGTACATAGCGTACTGAAAGTGTACACATTTTTGTAAACAAAACGTGCATAAAAACTTTATTTACAAAGCTCAATGTTTACCTATCTAGGTACACTATATAACAACATGAAAATATCCATGCAGATAAAAATTTCTGCACAAAAATGCTTAAGAGCAAAAAACGTGCTAAACCATGTATACAGAAATGTATACTTTGCACAGCCACCCTTATACTGAATCTTAAGGGATGTTTGTTGCTAGGGAATTTCAAATCTCAATAAACTGGCTCTGATTTCAAAGCAATTTGGAGTTTGGAATTTATTAATATATCTTGTAAAATGGCTTGTGCACTTACACATGCAAGGCAACAATGCCCATGGAGACATGTGTATGATTGGTGCAACAATAAAGCTTTGCATGTTTGCCTTGCGAAATGATGCGTGTACATACAACTGTATGTTGTGTGTTTAAAATACATGTGCTTCCCTGCTTCTTTCTAGGACAGCAAAAGCTGTGCTTTCTTGCGTCTTTTGCTGCCTTAGAAAAAAGCATTTCAAGTGATGGATGTAGTGCAGCCTCCTTAAGATCCTGCTTAACTGGGTCTCATTTGGAGGCACTAAACATTTTACATCACAATAAACAACTGTTGCAAAAGTATATTTATTAAGCTGGCTATTGAACTGTATTTTTGGCATTGATTTTGCACGCGCGCGTGCGCGCGTGTGTGTGTGTGTGTGTGTGTGTGAGTGCAAATGTCAGTACACAGAAATATTAAAAGTTAGAATTTTTTGTGCTTAATCACAGATATTTTACTACTATCAAAACAACATTTAAAATTCTAAAATCATTCTAGATTCAAAAATTTTAATTTAATATTATTCTAGAATCAGTAGGGCATACTGTGGTATTTTGGACATGGGAGCCATTCAGGGCAAGTTAATATAAATCGAGTCATACTTCACATAATTCACACAAACACGTTTTCTTTGACCTTGCATAAATCTGAACAATTTTTTGCAACTCCAACTTGGCTGCCCATGCAGTGATGCTTGGCTGACATAGATGCAACGTAATGACAAGCACCAACCTAGTGATGCTTTTAGCAAAAGTGAAATGTAACCAATAGAAATGGCTGTAATTTAGGCTATGGATTATAATTTGATTGGGATTAAATCAATATGTGAATCAAGCCACAATGTTATCAAACTGGTATCTTCAACTATCACAACATTTTTCTCAATTACCCTCAACATTTTAGAGCTTTTTAACCTTGTCCCAAATTATCTTAGTTATGGGGTAACTTGTGTAAACAGATCCTCTCAGTTTCGGAATCCATGTTTCCTAATTCAAAGCTTACTGAAACCTGCAGTGTTGAAAAGCAGTAGTAGTAGTTAGTCAGTTTTTCACTGGTGTTGTCCCTTAAGCAGAGATGGCCGGATTTACCCCATTCCTTTTGCAATTGCTCGCACTCCACCCTCCACTTGTGTCGTCTCAGGGCATCCTCCTTCTTCAAACCAATCTTCTCTGTCTCCTCTTTCGCTTGCTTCTTCCAGGTCTTCTTTGGTCGTTCTCTCTTTCTCTTGCAAATCACTTCAAGATTCAGATCAACCCTCAAAACACTATTATCATCCCCCCTCAGCACATGTCCATACCATCTAACTCTATTCCCTGTTGCTAACTGGTCTGTAGTTTTCTTCAACCCCAACATGCCCATCTGTTTTTTAGTTGTCTTCCTGTCAATAACTTTCTGACTGCACATGGCTCTCACCACAGCTCTCTCCATTCTCCTTAAAATTGCTTTTTCATTTTCTTTTAGACACCATGTCTCGCTTCCATACAATATTGCTGATCTTACACAACAATGATAAACTTTACCTTTCATCTTCAGAGGAAACCTATTTCCAGGCAACAACTCTCCACATTCCCTAAATCTTACCCAACCCAAAAGTTTTAAATAAATAAGCAAATGTTACCAAAAAGTGGCTATATCAAAGTTGCCAGTACTAAAACGGTACATAGAAATTGTAAAGTCATAAATTGTCCCAAAGTACCCCAGTTTACCCTATGATTTTGAAAAGGACATCCCTACTAGATGCTGTAGTGTCACTGAAAAAAATTCCCGTAATATTGAACTTTCAGTGTCACACTTTATCACTGATCAGTGAGTTTCGGAAATGTGAACTAAAGAACACTTTAGTAATAATGTTAAACTTTTCAAGTTATATTCCGTATAGGACACTCTTGGCAGCTATAAAAAGTTTTATAAAAAAAGCCGTAATTATATTAGCAAAAAATTTGTGCCTTGAGTAGATAGCCAGAAGAGTTTGTTTTTGAAAAAATACTTTTTTAGGTCGGAAAGCTGCCGTGGGTATCACTAATTTTACAAAATGGAAGCGGCAAATGCTATGCCAAACTTTGAGCAAGAAGAAAGTTTACAAGCATCTGAAACAAATGAAGCCAGCCAAAAAGAAGTAAGTGTTTTCATTGATTTTCAAAATAATTTTTCTTTTGACAAAGCAAGAGTTTCAAGTTCAAAGTTTTATATACAGGGTGTCACAAAAAATGTATATACACTCTTTGGACCGTTATATCTTAATCAAGTCATTGATTTTAAGTTGTAAGTAATTTGATACACGAGAAAAGATACATATTTAAAGAATTTGAGAGTAAAATATACAAAGACGTTATTAAATTAACTTTTAATACGATAAAAGACAGTTTGGGCAATTTCAGAACGTTCACTTAGTGATGAGTTCACATAAGTGCTCAAACTGATTGCCGTTCTGTGCAATACGCTTTTTATATCTTGAAGAAATGGACCTAACAACATCCAGCAACATTTCCTCCGGTATTTGAGCTATTCTTTTTCAGTCGCTACACTCATTTTACCAATTGTTTCAGGTTTCTTGCTGTAGACTATGTCTTTCAGAAATCCTCTCACCAAGAAATTCACGGGTTTCAAATCTGGTAAACTAGGTGGCTTTTGAACCGTACCTCTCATCTTTCAAACGATTTGTTTTACATATTTTGATCCAGATAAGTTCTAACATCACAATAAAAAAGGGAGGTGCACCATCTTTCTAAAAGTAAAACTCCACATCTCGAAATTGTTCTTGCCGGCGTGGTATAACAAATTCTTGTCACTGGTGGATATAGTGTCTATACATTTTTTTGGGACACCTTGTACATGCAGTAGTGCATTATAACTTAAAATGTTTATGAATTGGTAACTTACTATTTCATAGATGGAAAGAGCCTGTTCTTATCAAAACACATGTAGATGTCATATTTTTCTAGAAGCTAAAGCTAGACTTAAAGTTAGGAAGAACTGATGTTGATAAATCAGCTCCCAGCGTTTTGTTATAAAGCAATTGTTAACTAATTTCAATTTAATTTTATACAAAGGCAATCCTTTTTATATTTGCTTTACTCTTCCCATCATTTTGTTTCTTTCAATTTTTTGGAAGTAATATTATAGTAGGAAGGTCAAAGACAAGGCTTGGTCTTAAAAATAACTTTGAAACAAACTTGGCTATGTTATGTTGAACGAGTTTCAGATCTGTGTAGTTTTATCACGATCACCTCACCATGTGACCTGCTCAAGGCCCTGATATACTTAAAAGCAATGCCATACCGTTTTTTATAAAGTACAGTAGACGCCGCTTGTTAAACCCACGGTTTATTAGCCCAGCCGCTTATCAAACCCAAATTTGTCCAGTCCGGAATTCTTCCATTTGACTGTGTATTAACAAAACTCGCTTTATACGCCCAAAAACCTGTTTAATAAGCCCAAATTTTGTACGCAATTCGTTTAAATTTGTTTAAAAAGCTTCATGACTAACAAATTTCATTACGTAACTCTTGATTTTTTTCTCTGTATGACTAAACATCAAGCATTTTGGTTACTGTCTAAAATTCTTCTGTTTTGTCACAAACCTTTCATGTCTAAAAACTGATTATGTTTGACATGGAGCAGGCTGCACCTGCACCATAATGCGAGAAAAAGGGAACTCAATGAAATAATGAAAAACGACACCATACACAAATTACGGTCAATCAGTAAAGCGGCAGTGATCAAAGGGAAGACCCATTGCCTAAAAGCTTGTTGATCTGGCGCCAGGTTCCGAAGAATTTGACAGCTCGAAGCAATCTATGATTCTACTGCACAAAAAGTTACGTTTCTAGATTGGGTGGCGCCCGATAGGAAATTACAATGCGAAATATATTGCGTCACCATAGCGGTTGTAAAACGTACGGATCACTAAGTTTAAACATTTTGTCTTTATTACAGTTAGCCGCAAATATTTTCGCTCAAACTATTTAGAAAAAGTCGTCCATCGGTTAACAAGCCCAAAATTGTCCGGTCCTGAGGCGGCCTTAATAAGCGGCGTCTACTGTATCACTAGCCCAACATGTGACTTAAACTGGCATTTCAAAACAATTTTTTATTCTAAGACCTAACATTCTTAAATTCTTTTTAGGAGCAAGTTTCTGAAAAAATGGTAGAACCTCAAAGTGAAAGTATCAGCAACCTTGCAGATTTAATAGACATAAAAGAAACAGAAATGGGATCTGTCGAAAACTCTGCTGTTGGAGTCGATGCTATATCACAGGTTACTGAAGGGCCCGTGTTAGATACAGATATATCGCAGACCGTTGAAACAGATCAGTCTACTGAATTATCAACCGATGTGAGTTTGCAGTTATTAGATTGTAAAGGTTTGTGCATGTGATCTAGAGGTAATGTGTTTGGTGATGCAGAGACACATTTTTTGGCACATCTAATAAAGCGCAATTTTGTCGGTGTGTCTGTCTGTCTTAACTCCTACAAAACTTCCTGGCGTACTGACATCAAACTTGGCACGATTGATCACCTTCTCGGGATGAGTGTCAAGAAGGTTCGTGACGTCACGATGACGTCATAGTCAAAGATTTTTTTTTCCGCATTTTTGGATTAAGAAACTCGGTGTTGGGCGGAAACGAAAGCCAGTACTCGACTTCCCCACTTCAACAAATTTTACTTCCTTACGATATCGCATGACGTCATAATTAACAATTAATTGTAAAATTTGTTTTCTTAATTTACTCAAAAAATACTGATCGTAGAAACGCGATTAAAAGCTTTTTCAGATCTTAGCAAGGTGCTTTCGACAAAAGAAATTCTACAACAATTAATGACAATTAATGCTAAATTAGCAATGCAGCAACAGATTCTTTATTTAAGCATTTTAAGCTTTCTAAGCATGCTTCTTGCTTTTTTCTTCACGCTTCAATCCACTCTATGATGTCATAATGCTGCGTGGCACGATGAACACAGTCATTTGCTTGCAATGGTCATGTTTTCATGATTTTTTCAAAAATTGCAACACTTACGAAATCAGTTTAGTTTAAAACTGATTTGTAATCTTGTTTCTCAACCGATTTTCAAACTTTTAAAAAAAATTAGAGGGTATTTCAAGAAGATTCCGATAATATATGGCATGTGCATTTACTATTAGTTTTTATACTAAAAAAACTAAACTTTAAGTCCTGTGGTGTAATTTTATTTTCCAAACAATGTGGTAAGCTGAGTAAAAAGAGTTTAGTTTTATGTATAAACGTTACAAGGTCTAACTCAGTGTCGTTTGAAAGCTAAAGAAATTTGGGTACTTACGTATTAACGGGAGGACCTTTAAAAACACGACTCAAAAATTGAAGTAAATTATTTATTGAAACGGTTAAAACAATAAAATACTCCCTTCCAGTGTACACTGCCCCGTACATTTACATACCGGGCCTGCCCCTTCAGTGTACACTGCCTTTCTTTTAAATAAAATAACATTAAAAATCAAAGGTCCTCCCGATAATACGTAAGGACCGAAATTTGTTTTCCAGTAACATGCTATTCTAATTGGTTAAGGCTAAGATTAGTTCATAATGGCTGATCGAAATTGGCTGCCATACGTCATGTTTGATTGTTAGTTAAACAATTTTTCTACTAGACCTAAGAAACCTGCAATTTTTAGAAAAAGTTAGTTGTTTGGTACATTTTCACTATTCTTTGTCACATTTGCGCTTCTTTGGCATTAGCTATCTACATTTTCTAAAAAGATCTTTCTAAAAATGAATTCTCTAAACATTAAAAAATGTAGCCGCCTACTCCAATCAAACAAATTGGTAATCTCCCCCCTACAAAAACATGGAAGTAAAGATGGTCCTGTTTTATCTTTTGTAACAAAATATTGGTTTCGGGCTACGCATCATCTAAATGTTGAAGCCATTTTCTTTGCGATTGGGTTAGGCCGACGCAGCCGTCTGATTTGATATTCTTAACCTCATCATTACTATGGCTTCTGTTGTAGTAACTTAACTCTAAGTGCATCACTTCTGGTTACTTTGTTCTTTCCAGCTGCGTGTATGCCGAGACCAAGCAACATGCGCGCAGCCAGAGCCAGAGGTCGCACAAATAGGCATTCAGCTACGTTAAACCTGGTCCTAATATTTAACAGGGTGTTCCTGAAAATATCGAATTACTTTGGCGCCCCTCCTATCCATCGCTTTGAAATTTTGTTTCGATGCGCTTCATGAAATTGAACAAATAAAACTTTTTGGAATCGCTGGCTGCTCCTGTTGCGAGCAAGTCCAGTTTCTGCGTCGAATACACGCCAAGTAAGATGTAGCCAGGAACTCCAGAAACTTTTGGAAAATAATGGCGGCTATGCGCAATCCCCATAATGTTTTTTTAGGCTTGATCGATTTCCTTTAAAAAATGGTGCTTTTGATTTTATAACGACAATTGCTTGCGTGAACAGCACATTAACTTTTTATTGCTGTTCTCACAAATATTGATGTGGTAAAGCCAGCTGAACCGATATTTTTATATTCGACGATACTGATGAAGGCGCTGCTAATTTTGGGTTAGTTTGCTTTTTGCCTGGCTACGTTTATGCTAGGACCACGTAACATGCGCCTAGCCGAAGGCGTTAGCTCTTACAACTACCCAAACAGCTATGAAAAAGTTGTAAGCAGTGGGCCTAATATTTGATAGCTTAATCCCGAAAATACATATCAATTACTTTGGCACTTTTCCACAACTTTGATATACTTTGAATGGAAGCACTAGCTCTATTTAACGAATAGAAGTTTGTTTGCGTGGGACGCTTATGGTGAAAACAGTACAAATAAGATGTTGCAAAGGGTTCCAAAAATTTGGAGACATGTAGTAGCTGTGCGCAATCCCACGCAAATGTTCTTTTATCATTTACGTTTCAAAATTGATAGTTTTATTTCGGAATGAGATTCGGCTATGTGAAAAAACAAACATTTTATTGTTGTTTTCACTGCTATTCATTGGATGAAGCCGGCTTGGCCGGCTGAACCGATATTGCTAACCTAGACATTGGTGATAGAGGCCCTGCCGGACGATGCCGGCAAAGCCGGCTAGTTTTAACTATATTTGCATGCAGTAGAAAGTGCGAATCTTTTGAATTTTTATTAGCCAACCAATGGAGAAGAAGGTACCACCACAACAGTGCAGTTCATAGCAGTATCAGCAGATGAACATGCCAGAATGGTGTCTGCTGGAGAATTACCAGAAAGTGTTCATGGTGCTGACGTTCACATGCAGATCCCTGGTGCTGATGCACAGCAGGTTGGTGAAGGTATTTTTAATAATGTACCTTTTATCAGTACGCGCCAATTGTCATGATAACAAATCATCGTCTAATTATGACCTTTCACGACACGCAACTCCCAGAACTTGAATACAAACATATCTAATTACCTCTCTCTTGTACTGACTTTGCATTCGCTGTAACGTGCAAACAACTAGGCATAACTTTCTGTACGTGCCAGAAAATATGTGTGAAAAATGTGTTCTTTAAAGAAGCGACATTGAAGTTAAATCTCGTTAACCTTATGAACTGTTTTATTCCATTAAGTTTAAAATGTACTTGTAAAGCTATGAATGTAGTGATGAAGCCCTCGATATACTACTGCACATCAGATATATTCGAACTCGTGTAATCATATTTTTATTGCAGGTGCGCTTGATTGCCGTTGACAGCAATGGTGTACCAGTGACAGAACCAGCTATACTGCAAGCTGCAGCAGAACAGGCAGGCATTGTATTCCTTGTAAAAGATGAAAACAATAAGGACACCCAAATTACAATACATCAGGCTATGCAGGTACGTGGAGCTGGACAGTGGGTTTGTTAATTGTTATGGACTAAGAGTTTAGTAGGTGTATCTCTTTTGAAATTCAATTTTTTTATATCTGAATTGTTGATAGCGTTTGATAAAGCAGTTAGGGCGGGCAGAGAAAGAGTCAGACTGCGTACATGACTTCAACGATGGCTTTTCAAGTAATAGGTGTACAAACTACAGCATATTGCTTATTGCGTGGACAACCATAGTTGAGGTGGTCAAGGGATTTCTTGTTTAATACTTAAGTGTTCTCTACGCTACCGTTCTCTTGGAATGCACTTTACGACTCTGAATTCGTTTTAGGCTGTCAAATGCTTTTAAAACAAAAACAGGCGAAGTTGCTTGCATGTGCACAGTTTAAAAATCTTGCAAGGAGACGCTAATAAACTGGGGCCATCAAGTCAGCTGCCGTCAATATGCCTGTCGATAAATGTAACATCGTAAAGTGTTATCGACTTACTGCATTGTCATAATTGCTGTGATATGGTAGCAAATTATCAGTTGTTCTTGTTAATGTAAGCTAATTAATGTGACAACTTCTCAATTACGATTAAAAAAAACTGCACCTGTTGAGGTTTCAGTGCCGGTAACTCCGGAGCGACTACGAACCCAGAGTTTTTTGGATTACTAAAATTTTTCCCTTGTCTTGAGCCTAAAGATGTGGATTTAAGTGAAACAATTCTTTTTTGTCAGCTGTCAATAAGTGAAAATGCTCCACTTATAACTGCCACCACCGCTGCAGTAGTATCAGATCAAAAAGAAGAGGACGTAGCTCTGGGAGCGGAAACGGATGGAAATGAAACAGGTATTTGTCAGATTACGCTAGCCAATGTCTCTTTTGCTGCATTTTCCAGTATTGTCACCCATTAAGAGCAATGCAAGTTTTTGCAACAATAGAGATTGCAGTATAAACATTAAATTATTGCTTTGTTACCATTAATGGTTCAACGAAAACTAAAAAATCTACTCGACCTAGCATCGAATTTTTTCAGCTGAGAACAAAGAATATATCTGAGATACGGTGTGATCGACACTGTCTATTGTTATTGTGCTTTAGCTTTTATGTTTGGTACTTTGCAGAGGATGATACACCTGAAAATGAAGTGAAGAAGGTTAAAGTAAAAAAACCTCGCCTGAAACTTCGTGTCTACAGCCAGAAGGATGCAGTTGGAAGCGAAGAGCTTAGCTTTGTAACTGATGGTAGTATTCTGGTTTTATTTGTTAGTGAGAAAGCGTTTATTAGCATATTCAGGAAGCTTTCGCTTCTGGAATGTGCCATTGAATGCATTCAAATTTCTTTCCAGTAATAGGTCTTTTACATACGTATTTACTTCTATGTTTCACCCTAACATTTGTGCTTGCTTGATACACTTCATTTCAAAAGTCAATCAAAGAAAAGCATTAAATTAAAAAACATGTATTTGCTGTGATCAACGTTTTCGTGACGGCCACCATACGGACCTAGTCCTTTCCACCTTTGTCCTTTATTGTCGGCATAATTTTTTGATAAATTTTCAGCGATGATGAAGCGAACTTCCGATGTTCAATGCAGGATTCCTAAAACCGCAAGTGGTTGTATAGTAAAACTTGCAAAGGGAGATGCATCGGTTGCTCATTTCGCTACAAACCTGACCTACCGGTCAAACATCTATTCCCCAGCGTGACTTGTTTTTGAGATGCAGAAGGGTGCCTGTTTGATGTATGATAACGGTTAGCTTCAAACAGTCTCTAAAAGTTTTTGCGCCAATGTAATTTATATTTTTAGATGTTCTTAGCATCCAGGCTTCAGAGGCTGCAAACTTTGACGAAAATGCTCAGAAACCAAATGACGAATCAGTTTATGAATTTCAAGTAAGTCGATTAAAAGTTGCTGTTGTACAATTTTAGTGCATTTAAGTTAGTGTTGTACAATTAAGTAATTTAATAAGCGCGTCAGGGCTAATAGTTAAGTAGTGCAAGACGCCATTATTTTTGGCCTAGAATCAATTTGTTGTAGTACATTTCTTCCGACGATGTAATGCAAAACTATGGGTACAATTCATCCTTGCCCAATAGATTAGCTCAGCCGTTCCCAAAGTGGGCACCGTGGTTCCCCACCAGGAATCGAAGTAGTTGCTAGCCTTCGATTTTAAATGGGCAAAATCAACATTAGAAAACGGCGTGAGAAACCAGTTTGGGCAAAGCAAACGGTGTTAAAATGTTGTTCTCCAAAAAAAGGTCTTCAACGTGAAGAGGGGCAAATTAAATCTCCAAGAATGGCCTAAGCTACGAGTTTGGGTAACGCTAGCGCTTTCAAAAAGTTGATATTTATAAAAGAAATGTTCTTCAAAGTGGGCAGACTTTGGGTTTGTCAAGCGCGCCGCGAGTGTTCGTAAGTTATTTCGGAACCACTGATTTAGCTCCATGTTTACTGAAAAGTATTGTTTGTATAATAAATAGCGTAACTCTAGCAATTTTTTTGTTTACCACTTCAGGTAGATTACTAAGTATTAAAAACCTATATACACTATTACGATGTTTTGAGCAGTTTGTTGGAATTTTATGTTGTTACTCCGCAATGATATATTTGAAAGTGTGTATTTTCACTGGAAGAAGTTTGTTTTTTGGATATCAACTGTTTAGGCTAGTTTCCATTAGGCGTAGATTGCAGGTGTAGCATGAAAAATTCTTTGTTTCTCTATTTAGTTTTATGATAAATAGAGAAACAAAGAATTTTTCACGCTACGCATGCAATCTACGCCTAATCGAAACCAGCCTTTACTATTCGAAAGCGAGAATTTCTCCTATTTCGTTCCAAACTGACCATGAAGACCTTAACTTTGGTGGAGATCAAGTTTTCGAAAGCAAAATTTCGACTTAATTTCTTCTAAAAATAACCTTGCATACTTCTTTCTTGAGGTCAACTACTTAAAAAAGATTGTATTGTCCAGACTGTACTCTGACATATAGATGAATAAATGAAACTTTTAATTGCAAGGTTATTTAAAAATAAATGCAACTTTCTCAAATTTAGCAGCAACGAAATTGCACTAGCAATAAAATTCGAAAGCCGAAACAGTTGCGCTGGCAAGAACAACTTCTTTTTGTGTGCACGAATTGACTAAGGCTTAGTGTTTATATTGGATATTGCTTCTCATTTAAGCCTTTCCAGCCGTTCTAAAACGTGTAATTTTTAATAAATAAGTTGTTGCTGTTACAGTTATGGTTGTTGTTGGGTAAGGGGAACTTGTCCGTGTATCATTGCCAAGAGGTTAATTAAAATTTGCATCAAGTTTTTTAGATTTTGTAATTTAATTTTTGATTTGTAGAATCCTGTGTTAAACCAGCAGTCAGTAAGTGAAGAGCTGATAGCCAACTTGGAGGAAGTGTCATGCGTAGTTAACATAAGTGCGACAACGAGCGTGAGAATTTGAGTTGAAGTAGCCGAGTTTTTGATACAAGCTTGGATTTAATTCCGTAAATATAGACAATGTGTCCCGTCCCATTGTTTGGTAGAAAAAACCGGAAAAAAATCAGATGATACTAGAGCCAAATTATCGGCGGTATTTTTCCTCATGACTGGTAAAATGCTTTACTTCTTTAAACCATCTTCAATCCAGTTTCGATCATGCCTAGAGCCAGTAGAGATCAACAAAAGCCTTAGTTTTAGACGTGGAATTTTCTGTATTTTGTGTTTCAAAACCTGCCCAACTGGAACTGCATTTGCGAGTACCTTAAACACCCTAACGCAAGTCGTTGCTTCACAGCAATTTAGCAAGGGTTCTCGACGATTCGTTTGGTTAAACTGCAGCTTGCAAGCTGATGATAAAACTAAGATTTATCCAATTTCTCTCCATGAAAAAGCATTTTTAGCGCCTGCATCACTTTTGTTTTTCCACCTATAGGTTGATATCGGCTAGCCTGCACCCAAAATCTTTATGTGCTTTTTTGACCTAGGAAGCCAAACAGTAAATATGTTTTTCTTTTCTACCAGGATCCTCCAACCGGAGGGGATGGCGAAAGCCAGGTTGAAGTAATAGATTCGACCTTATACAAGAAAGGTAAACGGGGAAGTGACAAAAGCAGAGACCGAAGAAAAATTTACCAATGCCGCGAATGCGCTTTTTACAGCCACCGACACAGTAATTTAATTCGCCACATGAAGGTATGTTGTTTTAGACTACTCGTATTTTGACAGCTACCATCCTAATAGATGAAATAATATGAATGTACATAACTGCTCTAGCGCAAGAGACTTTGGGAACTTCGATATGACCTTAGACGGTGTTGTGGCTACACACAAGTGTTGTTACAAATTGTGATTAAACTGAACCATGAGTTTAACAGCATGCCATTGTTACGCCCGGCCATGTGGCCTTTAGCTTGTGCTGTGACTGAGTGAACTCCTGCATGGCCATCGCACAACTCTGCCAACTTTACACCAGAACTGCGTTGGAACACGTGGTGTTGACTTTATAAGTCTAGCTGGAGTCACTTAGCTCACTAGAGGCGTAATTATTAATCTCTGCGAGGTAATATATTCAAGGGAGGTTTCAGGGAGGCAAAAATGTAATTCTAAGTCATTATTTTAGGATAAACGTATGGGCTGTAAGTGTTTCAGTGAACTGTACAAGGTTGTCAATTCAGACTTTGAAATGTTAATCTCTTAGAAAAAGATCTTTTTGTACATGCATTTTTGTAGTTTGCGGTCGGATGGAAATGATTGTGTTTGATGTTTGTGAAGCAGGTCCACAGAAAAATATTTTGGGATAGCTATATTTAGTACTACATGCCAAACCGAAACTTGAGCTGTGCTTGGTAAAATCGAGTGACTCTTCACGTCTCTCTCTTCAGTTTGTAATAATCACTCTAAATGGTATCTTTGTAAGCTTAGTAACAGTGTTCTGGGCTTCAACAGAACACGATTAGAAATTGAAAGACCGTGCGTGATTGTGGCTCATAAAAGACGTTCAGAAATCTGGAACGATTGTTCATAAAAGTCTTGACACTGAATCAGCCGTTCAGTTATAATAATTTGGGCGACGACTGGCTTTGTACCAGCAGTAGGAAGTAGAACAGCTTTACTCTTGCTCCGTCTCATTGCGACGTGCTGCTATTTGTTCCATTTCACTCTCCAACTCTGCATTTTTAGATTCACACTGACGAGCGTCCGTTTAAGTGCCATTTGTGCGATCGAGCATTCCGCACTAACACCTTACTACGTAACCACATCAACACACATACAGGTGAAAATGCAACCTTCGTAGCGTAGTTAGGAGGATGTCTGGGCTAGTGTTCTTAGAAAAGTCAGGTCTTCTTTTTGCTTAAATAATGTTGAGGCGTGATTAGCAGCGTACTTTGTTTTAAGTCAAACGTGCTCGTACAAGGGAACACTATACGCTGGTTTCGACATAATGAAACAATCAAAGCATGCTTCTGATTGCTCTCGCACATCAAGCTGATGGAAATCGTGCCTGGATTTGTTTTGGCAATTTAGAGAAGATCTGAAACAGTGGTAGAAAACGTGATTTGAAAAGGACTTCTGGCTTTTCAAGTGTTGGAACATAGTGCTGATTTCGCACAATTATAAGGCCAGAAGGTCGAAGCCCCGTCTCCAAATTCGATCTTGTCTGTCCCCAAGCATCTTTGAAGGTATTACCACAGAGCTTCAATTTTAACTCACGGTTTTTGCTCTTTCAGGTACCAAACCGTATAAATGCACCGCGCCAGGTTGCACAATGGCGTTCGTAACCAGTGGCGAACTGACGCGACACAATCGCTACATTCACACGCACGAGAAACCATTCCGCTGTACGTTGTGCGATTACGCTAGCGTTGAAATTAGCAAGTTGCGACGCCATTTCCGTTCTCACACTGGTGAAAGACCCTACAACTGTGAAGAATGCGGGTAAGCAGTGAAGCATGTGTGAAGAAATTTTTCCTATTTGTCTTGCCTGGCCAGTGATGATTTGTCATCACTAGAGTACAGCAATTAGGAAGTTCTGTTTGCGAAATTTGGTTGAAATGACGAAAATGCGTGGTGGGTAATTTCGTTTTTGCTTTTTAACTATTTAAGTTTCTTTTGGAAGAGGCGTATACCTACAAAAGAATCTTACGAGCGCAGTTTTTTACGCACCACATTGTCGTTAATTAAGTAACAAATTTGTAAAAGCACTGTAACCAGTTTATCCACCTTTCTAATGGCAATCTATAGTGAAACATAACCAAAAAGAGCAGTTATTTTGCCACCGTATTTCAGGCCAGATTTAGACTTTTTTGCTTGAAAAATGGCGTTGCGTAGCACGGTAGTCGGCACTGGTTTTTACTGATCAACAATTCGTGAAAACCAAAGCTTTTTTTAAAAAACACCACTCATACATTTCTATGCATTACAGTAAATCGTTCGCGGACAGCTTCCACCTGAAGAGACATCGAATGTCACACACGGGAGAGAAACCGTACGAATGCCCGGAGTGCCATCAGAGATTTACCCAGCGCGGCAGTGTAAAGGTATTGTGATGCTTGCCGCATTTATTTCTGCCTCCATCCTAAGGCTTTATTTCGTGAATCTTATCCCTCATGGGTTTTTGAATGTGCTTCGAACTTCGTGATTCCATACGTGATGTGACGCTACAAAGGACAGCTTTGCACCGTTATCGTTAGGTTGGTTTCGATACTGCCGTTGGATGTGTCACAAAACGCTCGCACGCTGCAAGTTTTGTGCTACCTAAAAAGAAAAGAAAAAAGTATTTGTCAGAGTTTTTAGCAACTTAAGGCTACGTATCAGACCTTGGAAAACCTCATGTCGGTTGTAACAAGTCGTGTTTAAACCCGCTTTGGAGCTGACAGTAGTTCTAACCGCACGTTTTTTTACCATGAACAGCAAATGCCGTGAAGCGCCTTTTTAAATGACACAACGTAGTTGCGAGGTTTGAACGCATAACCATGTTATCATTGCGACGCTCTTATCCACTTGACAGTGTTGCCGACTAATGTTTTATTTTATGATTGCTCGGAGTAGCATGTTGTTGAAGCTTTGTGTCCAATCACTCTTCAGAGGAAATCCCAAAAAGAAAATAGCTGGAGTAAAAGCACCTTTGTATTGTATCTGTGCTGTCACAGAAAGAAAAACTTCGGAAAAAATTCTGATAGTGACTTTCGGGGATATGCTATAAGTAATCTTAAAATCTTTTGTCATAAACCAATCAGGTTTTATTTCTGAAATCAACGCCAGTGGTGAGGTAGTATGGGATTCGAACCTGACAATGAAGCGTTGATTTTGCAGATGCACATCATGCAACAACACACGAAAACCGCCCCAAAATTCAAATGCGAGATCTGCTTGACGCTGCTCGGCCGAAAAAGTGATTTGAACGTCCACATGCGAAAGCAGCACGCCTTTCAAGTAAGAATGATGTGTTGATTTCGATTCGATGCGTTTTCCAAAGTACCTGTAGCACAGCTCAGAAGTTGTCGTTTTCAATAAAATCATTGCAATGCATGGAAAACGTTTATATTTAAACCTAGTTCGTAAATAAAGCTTTACTCTTGACTCGTTTAAACATTTTTGCGGTTTTTTGGTCTGAGGTTGTTTAGCAATGTGTAGTTGGATATACCAATCAGCAGCGTGTCTGCCAAAAAGCGAGCCACTAAAAGTGCTTCGCTTCGATGGTATTTTGATATTTTTGTTTACCTTTGAGCACAGTGCACACGTTTCTTATGATTATGTGCGTTAAATCGAATTAAGTGTGTTTTCGATTAACGCCATTTAGCGATTACGTTTTGTTCAGGAAACGCCCACTCAATGTCGGTATTGCGACGAACTGTTCCACGATCGTTGGAGTTTGATGCAACATCAACGAACACACAGAACCACCGGACAACGATTACGAACGGAACCGGTGGTACGTTAACTAAATGCCAATATTCATGCTCCCGGTCCGAACGGCAAATCAATATTTGTAGTTATCTCAGAAAGGTTACTACGCGATTTTCTTTTGCTTGGCACTAACCAGTGCAGAATAAAATTGCCCTGGAATCATGGGACTCCACAACATTTGCATTTGGCATGCTGTTTTTGTTACCCGATTTCTTCCGAGGGATGGGGGCATGGCGGGAGACCATGGAGACCTAGAAGCCAGGCAACTCGGTCGTAGAGAGACAGAGAGTCGACAAAGAGCGAGCGGCGCAAAGAGTCCGTAGCTGGACAATGCAGAATGAGATGAGAGGTGTCCTGGGGCGAGTGTCCACAAGCACTGCAGGAAGGATTCTCGATTCTGCCAATCCTAGAGAGATAAAATCTTAACAGAAGGCTGTGTCCGTTGCAGCGTAGACGAGAGAGAACACAGCGAGCGTGACGAGGGAGCACAAGTTCCTCGGTGGAAATCGAGGGAACCTGTGTGACAAAAAATTTTGATGAGACAGTACGTCTCCAGTCCGAGACATGAGACGAGTGGATACGAGAGGTCAGAGGAGAGAGACTACAAGGGATTGCTTGCGGAGGGCACAAACAGCGCTCCCTGTCTGGCCAAGTCATCAGCCGCGTCGTTTCCCGGGAGAAACGAGTGTCCGGGGACCCATTGTAGCCTGATAGAACAGGAAGAGAGAGAAGGCAGCTCCTGCCAGATTTGGTCGAGAGAGTGAGGTAAAAGGAAAGATGGAGAAAACGACAGAGCGAGAGTCAGATCGGAGGAGAAGAGAAGTGGCAGACTTGTTGGTGCTGCCGAGACCAGTCAAAAGCTTGCAGAATGATGCAGGCTTCAGCAGAAAAACGTGAGCATACTAGGCCTGCTGAAAAGGAAAAAGTGGCCTCAGTGCCACAGAGAGAGCAGTTGGCAAGTACGCCGGAGTCGCCTTTGCCAAAAGGAACGGAGCCGTCAGTCCAAAGTACCAAATCGTAAGGTGGAAGAGAGTCGAGGTGAGCGAGAGACGCACCTTGGCGAGAGAGAGAGCGGGAGTATGGAGAGGAAAGGGTGGACTCCACAGTGAAGGAAGGCAGGTTCCAAAGAGGAGAGGGAGGGCAAGCAAGAAGAGCCTCCCTAGGAGAAGTAGAAGGAAGCACGAGCGGGTGAGTGGACACAAAAGCTCTCCAGGAAGATCTGCAGAGTCTTGGTTTTGCTCAAAGTCTGGCCAAACCTGAGATGGGAAAGGAGGTTGAGAGACGAAGAGCCCGCTCATAAGATGACAGAGCGAAATGAGTCAGAGTGACTCGTAGGGGAGAGGGGGTAGAGAATAGACTGCAGTGAAAAAAGAAAAATTTCGAATTTTAAAAAGTGGTGTTTATATATGTTCCCAAATATGGTGTAAATGACGTAGAAACCAATTTTAGGTTAGTGCATCCTCTAGTGGTCGTGCACATCCGTCGAACAGGAGAAAAATTGCTATTTTTACCATAACTTGAGAACCGCTTAAGCTAGAAAGCTGGTTTTTGGCTTAAAAGATGCAGAAACACCACTTTCCTATCTCCATTAAGAGAAACTTTTCTTCTAAAATGCTTTCTAAAAAAGTTACAGGCAAAAAACACATTTTTGAGAAAATTTATGCACTTTCGTATCTAAAATATGGTCTATTTTGGCATTTGCAAGACTTCTAAGATGATTGTTAGTGATTAATTCAGTTAACTTTGATCTAATTCATTACCTGGGGCTGTTTGGATGTTTCATAGAGCAAGTATCATATAAGCAATATGCAAAAAAAATACTAAATGCAACACACGTTAGCATAAACATGGAGAGCTGAATGATAATAAAACACTGTTCACAAATAGCATATGCATGAAGGAAGATGTACATGCAGTAAACACATTGCAATGACCTTAGCAGCTAAATTTTCTTCTTCTAATATCTCAACAAATCTGTCATGGACTTAGTAGCACCAGCTGACTCTTCAATGTTCTATGGTTTGAAGATATCATACCAGCAAGTTCATTATATTTACGGTGAAGGCTTCAGGTGGTTAAGAAACTTAATATTTTGTTAAGTTTTCATTGTGAGCGCAGACAATTTCTGATGCTAATGCCTCACTTTAGCGAGCATCATAAGCAATCAGTGTGTCACTTTGGCAGAGTGGTTAAAGTCTGTCCTATGATTAAGGGCTGACATGATCTCAGAAGCCGCAGGTTTAAGTCACTGGTTGGTGTGGGCATGGGTTCGAATCCCATAGGCATATGTCGCCATATTTTGCTGGCATACCCTGAAGCCAACCCATATTGACTTTCTGTCTTCTTATTTCAGAATGCTTGTGCAAATAATTGTTGAATACAACAAAAAGTAATAGGACTATGATTGATAGGATTATTGGCAACAGCTTTATAACAGAGCTTAGAAAGTATTTGTTTCGAAAGTTTTATTGTTTTCACAGGTGAAATACCAGTATTAAGCTGTAAGTGAATAAAGTTTAGTGTCTACATTTGCTGTTGCAAGGTTACTGATCACTAACAAGTTCTTCCTTTGGTTTCAATAATAATATTCACAAAAGTGGAAAATAATGCTGACAAGTAAAAGAGCCTATTCTGGTGCTGTCATAAAAAAGTTGCATTGTGGAGAAATTTTTGAAGCTGTCAGGTTGTTTCCTCCAGGAGAATTACCGACGAAAAGACACGTGATTGAACGAATGCTGGATTTACCTGATTTTAGAACATTGAGTGCTGCTAGAGAAGTTGCCAAAGAACTGCATGAAAGATGGATATGGTGCAATGTATATCCTCAGCATCACTATACGATTGCAACTAAAATACAACAAATGATGACAACTTTCAGCAATGTTACACGGTACCCAAGAAAGAACTCGGAGCCATGTAAGAAAATGGAATCTTCATTCTTGCAAGACATGGATCAACTTTTCGACGTGTACTGTGTTGATGAACAGCAAAGAAGACAAATGGAAATCCGACATTGTTTGAGAATGGCAAGGGAAGATTTTACATTCTATGAAGACCAGAGAACTGAGCGTAAACGTAGGTGTGTAGATGAAGTTGTTCCTCTAACACAATCTGATTTGAGGTTCAGCTGTGATGCCCAGCGACCTTTTATTCCAATGTCTACGTATGCCTCAGCCTCACCAAGTTCAGAACAATGCTCTGCCTTTGCTTCAGATTCTAACAGTGATACAGCAGATGGTTCTGCATCACAGTCGTCAGAGACATCTGAGAAATCAATTATTACTCCACAAGATAGCCACCCAAGTCATGCACAAAATCGTCAAAGATGGACCAACTTAGCAAGAATGTGTGAGAGATATCAATTATCGGATAGAGCTGGAGCTGCTATTGCCACCAGCACATTACAAGACATGGGAATCGTCACTAATGAACACAAATCACTTGTAATTGATCCAAGTAAACTGAGAAGAGAAAGAGAGAGATGTAGAAAAGAAATTTGTCAAGCTGAAGTTTCTAATTTTAAATATGTATCTGGATTGTACTTTGACGGCAGAAAAGATGCAACCCAGGTTATGTTAGAAGGACCAAATGGAAAAATGTTCAGATCTACTCAACTTGAGCATTATGTGCTGATTGGTGAACCTGGGACATACTATCTCACACATTTATCCCCAACTGATGGCAAAGGTAGAACACTGGCTCAAGAAATATTTGACTTCATATCAAACACAATGCTGTGCCAAAAACTCAACATTGTCGGTACTGATGGAGCTGCATTGATGACTGGTAAGTTTAACGGTGTCATACGTTCTCTGGAAGAGTTGCTTAAAACTCCATTGCAATGGTCAATCTGCCTTCTGCACACCAACGAACTGCCACTTCGTCATGTGTTTATGGAACTTGATGGTACAACTAATAGTCCTGATAGCTTTACTGGACCAATAGGTAAACAACTAGATGGATGTGTTTCGGAATGGCCGGTTGTTAAATTCAAAAATATCCCCAATGTGCATTTCCCTGATATACCACAGTCAGTTGTTGATAAGCTGAGCAGTGACCAGCATTATGCTTACAGAATTTGTATGGCTGTCATGGTTGGCTCAGTGGATGAAGATCTTCAATTTTTGGAAGTAGGGCCAATTGTCCATTCACGATGGTTAACTCTTGCCTGCCGGATTTTGCGTCTGTACGTTTCAAAAGAAACCCCTTCTGCAAATTTACAAGCAATTGCCCATTTTTGTATTAGTGTTTACTTTCCAACATGGTTTGAAACCAAAAAACAGAATCAAATAATTCATGGTGCAAAAAATTTCTTCAACTTGGTCCATCGTATACAGCAGTTTCCACACAGTGAAATTCGTTCCATTGCATCTAAAGTTGTGCAAAGAAACGCTTTTTTTGCTCATCCTGAATATGTTCTCTTGGACATGCTGGGAGATGATGATGAAGAAATTGAAGATTGGCAGTTAACAAAATTCAAGGTTTGCGAGGAAAATCATTACAACACTCAATTCCAAACGACAATTTCAGAGGAGGTTATGTTGAAAACTGTCAAAGTACCGAAGATGCTGTTAGTAAAAGCAACATTAGAATATTTCAAGTTCCCATCATCAATTTTAATGCACGGTCTTTTCATCAAATGGTCAATCTAAATGGAAGAGAAGTGAACCAACCACCAGTGATAAAGCACCACAGTGACTCAGAAATTGAAGTCATTCGAAAATATCCCTTAAAACTAAATCATCCATGCCATAACCAGCATGTAGAAAGGCATGTAAAACTGGTCACAGAGGCATCTTCTCAAGTGTGTGGCATTGATCGCCGTGATGGACTTATTCGGCAGAAATTAAAGTCTCGACAGATTATGAAAAAATTTCACTCAAAGCATCATTTCACTGTTTGACTGGATCTATTCTACATGATGATTGACACAGATCTGACATTATTTCTTTTTGCAGTGTACCGGTACTACTGTGTGCATTGTGCAATACCGATATCAACATGTTGATAGGCTAAGAGTTTTCATTGTATGTTTACTATCTGCTCCAACTTTTCACTAAATGCTGTGTTTGCAAATAGTGTTTGGACATCACTCAGCTCTCCATGTTTATGCTAACGTGTGTTGCATTTAGTATTTTTTTTGCATATTGCTTATATGATACTTGCTCTATGAAACATCCAAACAGCCCCAGGTAATGAATTAGATCAAAGTTAACTGAATTAATCACTAACAATCATCTTAGAAGTCTTGCAAATGCCAAAATAGACCATATTTTAGATACGAAAGTGCATAAATTTTCTCAAAAATGTGTTTTTTGCCTGTAACTTTTTTAGAAAGCATTTTAGAAGAAAAGTTTCTCTTAATGGAGATAGGAAAGTGGTGTTTCTGCATCTTTTAAGCCAAAAACCAGCTTTCTAGCTTAAGCGGTTCCCAAGTTATGGTAAAAATAGCAATTTTTCTCCTGTTCGACGGATGTGCACGACCACTAGAGGATGCACTAACCTAAAATTGGTTTCTACGTCATTTACACCATATTTGGGAACATATATAAACACCACTTTTTAAAATTCAAAATTTTTCTTTTTTCACTGCAGCCTAGTAGAGAAGCCTCAGAGAGAAGAAGTGAGATAAGGGGAGGACGAGAGGCAGCCGGTGATGGCGCGACTAGCCGCTCGGTGGAGATGTTCCAATTCGGTGATATTGGTAACGCTTAAGAAAGCAAACCGTCCGGGTGAGACATATGTGAGAAGGGGCCGAAGAAAAGCTTTATACAGAAGAAAGAGGGGCCCCATGAGGAAGCGGAGATACAGCGTAAGGCCTTGAGACGAGAGAAGAACTTGGTCTTCAGCTAAGATACATGTTTAGAAAAAGAAAGAGTGCGGTCGAAGGTGATCCCAAGAAAAGCTGGAATTGGATGGAACTGAGGTTGGGCTGTAGGTTAGCTTGGTGGGAATCCACTGAGGAGAACGAGGCCTCACATTTGCTCGGATTGAGAGGAAGACACCAGTACTCAGACCAGCACTCCAAGCAAATCAGAGCTCCTTGTGTGGCCTCCATCGCAGTAGGGACCGAGGGGGGAGGAGGACGAAATGGCCAGATCGTCAGCGTAAAAAGAGCAGCTAACGGAAGAAGGCAGAGAAGACGGAAGATCATTGATGAAAAAAGAGAAAAGTACAGGGCCAAGAACGGATCCTTGCGGAGCACCTCGACGGACGCAAAAGGAGCGGCTTTCGTGATTTTGATAAACCACGCAAGCGCACCTATTCAGAAAGAAAAGATTTGAGTCCAACGAGCAAAGCAATAAAGGAAGCCAGCCGAAATGAGTTTATGGAAAAGGGCGGGATGCCAGACAGAGTCAAAAGCTTTGGAGAAATCAATGGTGGCCAGAATCGTCCGAGAGCCAGCCTGGGTTTGTTAAACCCATCCAAAATGAACTGCGAAAGGTACAAAATTTGATCTAGTGTAGATCGTCCAGGGCGTAAACCGGCCTGGCGGGGAGAGAGAATGGAATTGGATTCCAGAAAGAAGAGTAGATGGGATAGAACGATGCGTTCAAAAATGTCCAGGAGAGATTGAAAATGTGAAGAAGAAAATCCGTGCCAGAGCGAGGAAGGTGCTTTAGCATGGGATAGACAACTTTGTCTGGGCCAGTGGCAGTGGACAGAAAAAGGTTAGAGGCAGCCGCAAGACGTTCAGAGGTGGAGAAAGGAGAGCAGAAGGACGAGTGAGACTCCTGAGAGCACGTGGCTTGGCAGAGCTCAGAGAGGTAGCTTCTGGCTGGGAAACAGAAAAGTAGGATCGCAGGTAAGCGGCATAGACCGAATCCGACTCCCTGGGAAAGGAACAGCTAGGAAAGTTAGGTGGGGAGGAAGAGCCAGCGACAGAACGAAGAAGAGAGTATACAGCTTTAGGATTAGATTTGGGCGAGAGAGAAGAGCAAGTTGTCTTCCATGTCTCAGCATTTGCCTTGGCGATGACTGACGAGGCGCGTCGGAAAGCAGAGATGTGTGCCTGACGATCTTCATCACTTCTGTGAGCGGCAGCAAAAGCCTTTCGTCTTTCACTAACCGCTTCTTCCACCTCAGCAGACCACTAGGCTTTAGGATGGTGTTTGATGCGGCCAAAGGGAATGGAAGATTTGGCGGCTTTCAGTGCCAGGGAAGTAAAGAGAGCAGCAGCAGAGGAAAGAGACCAGTATTCCTCTATAGAAGAACAGTGAGAGTCAAAGTAGAAGGCAAAGTCATCCCAGCAAGCTTTCGGAAAATTGAAGGAAAGGGGATGCTCGTTGGGGAAAAATGCGGAGAGAGAGGGATGGTTAGTAGAATTGGTACGTGATCAGAATCCAGGTCCTGAAGCACCTCCCAAGAGCAAGAAAGGGCAAGAGCGGAGGAAGCAAAGGAGACGTCAGGGGAGGAGCAATGTAGAAGAGTAGGTATGTCAGGGTCATTGAGGGAGAGAAGGTCAGAAGAAATGACACAATCGAATACTTCCTCCCCACGGGTGTCGGAAGTATTTTTTGAGTCCCAGAGGGTGTGATGGCAATTGAAGTCGCCCAGAATGAAGAGATATCTGGAGAGGAAAGGAGTCGGTTCTGCTATCCATCAAAGAAGAGCGAATAGGGGGAGCGTAAACATTAAGGAAAGGGAGCGAGTAGGAGTTGTTTAGAGAGATGTTGACCCTTACATAATCAGAGTAGTGGTTTAGCGAAGAAAGAGAGGAGATCGAAAGTTCAGAGAAGGATAAGCCCTGCGTGATGAAAATGATGGCGCGGCCGCTAGCGTGCGTGGCAACACGAGTGATAATGCCAGACCGGGAGTGGGTGCGATCAGATTGCAGAGCAGAGAATCCAGGGATTTGGAAAGAGGAAGATGAGTTAAATTTGATTGCTAGATACAAAAAGGTCAAGGGAATGAGACGAAAGAAAGTTCCATGCTCCTGGCTCGGAAACTTCCAGCATTCCATCGAAGTACCCTGAGGTAGTCAGGGGGAAGAGGAAGCAGGAAGTGCAGAGAGACAGCCAGGAACAAGAGGCGATGTTGAGGGGGCAGAGGGAGAAGATATGAAGAGGGCGGAAGATGGATGAGAGGTTTAAAGGCGAGGATGGGGTAAGAGTGCTGCCAATAGCAAAGGGGGGCCAGATTGTACAGTGTAGGTATACAAGCTGCAGGATTCCGAGTCGGAAGTCACAGTTTTATCTCCAGAAGAAGCGGAGAGCAGCTCCAGGAGTGAGAGCTGCCAAGAGTTCTGAATTTAGAGGAGAGTAGTGAGCACCTGAAATAGACCCATTTGGAGCAGGTACAGCATTGCACTGACCTACCCTGCCTGGTCACATTTCCAGCGCTTACTTATCGGGGAAAAACGTGGCGTGGGTTAGGATGAAGGTTGCCGCTCATCAGGAGGAGAAGAATGAGGAGACGAAGACGGGCAAGAGAAAGACAGGTGACCGATTGTATAGAAACTGTGTGCTGCCCTTCTGCGGTCGTTCAGGGGGCAGCACGACAAAAAAATGGTTTGTGCGAGTTGAGTGCCCAAGGTAACTGGGACCCTCGGAAAGATCAATAGCCATTTCGACCCAATCCAAACGGGGTCGGGGATCGCACCACCACGTTGAGGCGGCTGTTTATTGTGCAGATATGGCATGTTCGCTTGCTTGTATATTGCTAATCGGGTTATGCCAGTTAATAAGTGCAACGAGAATGGGCCTAATGGTTTTCTAGGACTGCAGTTTCTACTATCACGGTTGTTTTTCCTCCGGACTCTTGGGCTTACCACAAAGGCTGACGTTCTGGTTTTCACATAAGTCGTGTGTGACCGGCTACCTCTATGATGTCTTAACTCAATAGCCATCAATCACCCTTTTGCTACTACGTTTATTTAGCCTGGCAAAAGAAGAAAAACTCAAATGGATTGGAAGAAATACCAACTGGAAACTGATCAAGATTTCCGTAAGTAATGAGATGTGAATTGATTGCTATTGTATAACTTTTTTTAATTGCTATCGTATAACTGTCGTAAATTCTTTTTTTCAAGTTCAAGCTTTTGTTCCACGCCACTGATAACCTATATATGAACTGTGTTACTGCATTTGCAAAAAAGGGAAGTCGAGACTTGACGCAGAGCCGTTGGGGAACACGCTGGTTTGGCGCTAAAGCACACTTTTGTTTGGTTAACTTGGTTTTACGTGTGTTGACAGCGTTGCCCGGATTTACCTCACCTTCGTTACAATCACAAAAAACACCATTGTGCTATGTTGACTTTCAAATTATCTATGCAAATTCTAACTTTTTACTTGCAAACATTTATACTGCAGTATGTCTTCTGGCGGGATGAGCCATTTTACTAAACTGTGTCAACAAAGAAAAATTTCTGTTTCAGTCATTTTTGCTTACTAGTTAAGTTTGTTGGGTTTGAAGTTGATAACAGTGTGGTTTCATTCCTGATTGAGCTGTGTAGATGAATGCAGTATGCTCTGTGTGGTGCAACATTGTATAAGTAACTAGCTCAAGCGCTTCTTGTGTTTTCAGTAGTTATGGATGATGACGAAGACGGTGATGAGAGAAAAGTAACTGTTTATGTCGAAGAATCTAATGACGCCAATGGTGACGCAGCTGATGACATGAGCACCAGTCAACCAATCATAACTGAGATAGAAACAAATCCGTCTGATGACGATAGCAAAATAACTGTCACTCTTCAAGAATAAAAAGTTATCTCATTTTCTAGGACGCTTTTTTCTAGGATGCTTGTGTACATACGGCTTCGCTGTCGTGCGCGTAAATGGATTTATTAATTTTAGAGACTCGAAATGCTATTGTTTGTTTAGTGTCTTGTTGCCTAATCGAATTGTGCGTATTTTTGTTTTGTAAAATCAAAGTAGTCATTTATAAAGCGGGAAAGGTAGTTCTGTGAAGCTTCTTCAAGCTTTGAGAAGGAAAATGCCATTAACACAGCGAAGTAGCGAACGTTTTTGCTTTGAACTTAGCAAGAAATCTAATAAATCCGTCCACCTCCATTAGCTAGGACAAATCCGTTTTTTTTAATATTTTATTTGCCATATTTATCATCCATTCACGAAAAGCGAGTTGTATCGCTATATTTTGGACGGACATCCGCACTCGCTTGGGATTTGCCATTTCCGAGGTGTCTGGGCCACCTATCTTCCACATAAAGATGGGGGCGTCCGGTTAAGTGCCTTGCCCAAGGACACTACAAGCTTTGCCGGTTTGTTCTTCACAACCTCCACTAAATATCGAGCGCCAAACAGTTAGACTGTGGATACTATTTTTTAAAGTCTTGGTAAGCCTTGACCGGGGAATTGAACCCCAGGTCTACCGATTGCAAAGCGGACGCTCCAACCACTAGGCTATCGCGTCTGTTTTAAAAAAATAGTTAACGAGTTACAGCGATCGTATCTCTGGTGCTGCGGCATATCCGTGCAGGCCTACTGTTGGATAATACGCATCTAAGCCCACTTCAAGATAACTGTAGAGTTCTAATTTCTCTGTCGAAATAGCAAAACTGGCAGTTAAGGACGAAATTTCAGTAATTTTTCTCTATTTTGTAGTATTGGCAGAGGTGAGCTGACTGTGCTTTAGAAAGTTTCGCCGTCATCTGCGCGACCAAGAAAAAATGCATAAACGAATTCGAATTAAGGAGACGTTGAAACAAAACCTGCATAACTTGTTTATTCCAAAGCATTTGAATCCAGGTTATTGAAATTCGAAAATCTAAGTTTTAGCACTAGTGAAGGTTATTTGGACAAAGTGTAGGTGACAACCGTTCCATATTTGTTTCCATAAGTCGACTCAACCGCAAATTGGGATGACATTTTTGGAGCGTTGTAAGGGTAAGGTGCAATTCTCGCCCCCATACTCACAAGTAGAGAATAAGTTCAATCAATCTCCTGATAAAGACTTCTTCAAACTTATGGCAGCAATTCACTATTACAAGGTACGGCACCAATCAACGTGATGGTGCCGTCCCCGCCTCCGTTTGGATTGGGTCGAAATGGCTATTGGCCTTTCCGTGGGTCCCAGTTACCCCGGGCACTCCCCTTCGTTTTTTCGCTGTGCTGCCCCCTGAACGACCTCAGAAGGGCAGCACACAGCTTCTTTAAAATCGGTCGCTTGTTTTCTTTCTCTTTCCCGTCTTCGTCTCCTCATTCTTCTCCTTCACTTGATGGGGGTAACGCTCATCTCAATCCTGGCCCCATCTTTTCCTGCTCAGTGTGCGCTGGAAATGTGACGAGGCAGGGTAGGTCAATGCAATGCTGTACCTGCACCAAATGGGTCCTTTTAAAGTGTCACTACTCTCCTCTAAATTCAGAACTCTTGGCAGCTCTCACTCCTGGAGCTGCCCCCTCTTCTGCGTCCCTACTCGTAACACCGTGACTTCCTCCTCTTACCTGTATACCTCCACTGTACAATCGGGCCCTCCTTTGCTAATGCTGCACTCCCGCCACACCCTCGTCTTCAAATCTCTTATCACCCTTTGACCACTTTGTATCTTCTCCCTCTGCCCCTTACCACCGTTTCTTGCTCCTGGCTGTTCTTCTGCGCCTCCTGCTTCCTCTTCCTCCCTTGACTACCTCAGGGTACTTCAATGGAATGCTGGAGGTCTTCGAGTCAGGAGCACTAAACTACTTCACTTTCTTTCGTCCTATTCCGTTGATCCTATTTGTATCTAGGAATTAAAACTTAACTGACCTTCCTTTTTCCGGATCCCTGGATTCTCTACTCTTCGTTCTGATCGCACCCACTCCCGGTCTGGCATTATCACTCGTGGTTGCCACGCACGCTAGCGGCCGCGCCATCATTTTCGTCACGCAGGGCTTATCCTTCTCTGAACTTTCGATCTCCTCTCTTTCTTCGCTAAACCACTACTCTGATTATGTAAGGGTCAACATCTCTCTAAACAACTCCTCCTCGCTCCCTTTCCTTAATGTTTACGCTCCCCCTATTCGCTCTTCTCTGATGGATAGCAGAACCGACTCCTTTCCTCTCCAGATATCTCTTCATTCTGGGCGACTTCAATTGCCATCACACCCTCTGGGACTCAAAAAATACTTCCGACACCCGTGGGGAGGAAGTATTCGATTGTGTCATTTCTTCTGACCTTCTCTCCCTCAATGACCCTGACATACCTACTCTTCTACATCGCTCCTCCCCTGACGTCTCCTTTGCTTCCTCCGCTCTCGCCCTTTCTTGCTCCTGGGAGGTGCTTCAGGACCTGGGTTCTGATCACGTACCAATTCTACTAACCATCCCTCTCTCTCCGGTTTTTTCCCCAACGAGCGTCCCCTTTCCTTCAATTTTCCGAAAGCTTGCTGGGATGACTTTGCCTTCTACTTTGACTCTCACTGTTCTTCTATAGAGGAATACTGGTCTCTTTCCTCTGCTGCTGCTCTCTTTACTTCTCTGGCACTGAAAGCCGCCAAATCTTCCATTCCCTTTGGCCGCATCAAACACCATCCTAAAGCCTAGTGGTCTGCTGAGGTAGAAGAAGCGGTTAGTGAAAGACGAAAGGCTTTTGCTGCCGCTCACAGAGAGAGAGAGAGAGAGAGAATTTATTTGATTTGCTTTGCGCATCGACACAATAATCAGATTGATAATACACACAAAAAAAAATCACTAGTAGCAAAAGCCAGGGAGCATCGAGGAACCTTTCGGTTATCGAGTCGAGATACTCCCTGATCTCAGCAGATTGAGATATAAGCGAGATGTATTAAGTGACACTTATAATTTGAGTACATTATGTAAAAAAAAAGAGTTGAGTTCAAGTTTTTATCAAATGATAAAAAAAAATAAAAATAGAAAAAAAAAGGAAACGGAACAAACAATAACCATAAATATTTTTTACACAATCAAAAGCTTTTGCAAGCGTTAATATTCATTTAATAATTTTAGTTTATACGCTTTTTTAAAAGAAACCCAGTGCGTGCTCTTTAATTCGGATTCAAGGTTACCCCACAGCTTTGAACCTCTGTGAGAAAATAGTTTTTGGCTAAATAATTTATTTATTCGGGGGCGGTAGTAAGTAGTCGAATTAATTAATCTTGTTTCATGTTGATGAATAGTATTTAACTTACGAAAAGAATGGTAAAAGTTTTTAGGTAATTGACTATGATGGAGTTGATACATAAATTTAGCTAACTCAAGTTGATATATGTCTTCTACTTTTAATACTTGAAGTTCTTTATACATTTGTAAAGTTGGCGTATATAAGTTTCGAAACAATATTATTCTCAAAATTTTATTAAGCCTTACTCGAATTATTTCTTGTGAAGTTTTATTTGCTGTTGCCCACGCAGTAATTCCATATTGAATTCTGCTGTATACAAGACTATAGTATAGCATGCAAAGGGTTTCTCTTGAAACAAAATTGCGCAATCTGTAAAAGAGTCCTGTGCATCTGGCAAGCTGCGTTGACAAATAATTTATTTGCGACGTTCATTTGAGATTATCGTCAATGAATAACCCAAGGTATTTAACAGTATGCACTCTATTAATAGTAATACCGTTAAGAGCTACTTTAAAATTACAATGACAAGTTTTAAGGGGTTGCTTGTTTATTAACATGTAGTTAGTTTTTGAAAAATTTAGGGATAGCTTATTTTGACAGAGCCAGGAGTTAACTTTTTTGAGTTCTATTTGAACTTTGTGTTCCTGGTTTTTCAGATTGTTATCAGCCATCATCAAGCAGGTGTCATCGGCAAATAATGTGGTGTCAAAATTGGAAATCAACGAAATGTCATTAATGTATAACAAAAAAAGTAGCGGCCCAAGGCAAGATCCCTGGGGTACCCCACATGATACTTTGGTATATGAAGACATAAATTTACGTACATTAGTATATTGATATCTATTTTTTAAGTAGCTGGTTAATAAATGCAGAGGTTTACCACGAATTCCAAAGTTACGATACAATTTATCTAAAAGAATGTCATGATCAACCGTATCAAAAGCCTTTGATAAATCCAAAAACAAACAGCATGTATATAAATTTTGATCAATATTGTTTATAAACTTGTCATATATTGAGTTGATTGCAAATATAGTTGAAGAATTTTTCCGAAAGCCAAACTGATTTTTACAGAGCAGATAATTTTTTTCAATAAAATTAATGATGCGGGAGTAAATTAATTTTTCTAAAATTTTATCAAATTGTGATAAAATTGATATGGGACGATAATTAGAAGCTTCCTTACGATCACCCTTTTTAAAAATTGGAATAACTTCAGCAATTTTCAAGCAGTTTGGGTAGACGCCTTTACTAAAGCAATCGTTTATCAATTTGCAAAGAAAAGGAGATATTACTGATTTACTAATTTTTATAAATTTAGTTTCGGCGTCTGTATACCTGGTTGCTTTTGAATCTTTAAACGAGTCGATAATATTATTTATTTCGTTTGGATACGTTGGAGTTAAGAAAAAAGAATTGATTATGCCTGTCGGCGCTTTTGCATTCGTATCCATGTCAACTTCGGGAATGGTTTCAGCCATTTTTTTCCCTATGTTGGCAAAGTATGCATTGAGATAGTAGCAGGATTAGTTATCACCTCACCTGTTTTTGTGTTGAGTTGGTTAATGTCAACTTGTTGTGAAGGTTTTAAGTTTACTAATTCATTCACTATTTTCCAGATTTTACCGCTATTACTTTAGTTCTCAATTATTAATTCATTGTAGTATTTTTGTTTCGCTTTTTCAATCGTTCGATTTAAAACATTACGATACGTTTTATAGTTTTTGTATTTTGTTTCGTCATATGTTTTACAAATCGATTTGTACAACTTATGTTTGGTTTTAATTGAACAGAGAAGACTAGAGGATAACCATGGTTTAGTCTTTAGTTTCCTTTCTTTCCTGGTAGCTAATTTAAGCGGGGCGTGTTTATTTATCACACTCGTAAAAGAGTTAATAAATTGTTCGAATTGATTATGGATTGTAGAGTCAAATGACGATAAAGATGCATTTAGAGTTTGGTTTAAGTCTTCGATAAAGTGTTCAGCTTTAAAATTTTTCATATCTCGTTTCCATACTTGGCGAGCGTTGTTTTTGAAATGCTTTACACAAGGAATTAAAGCGAAAACAGGATAGTGATCAGAAATGTCGCTAATTGCTATGCCTGGCATAAGTTGGTTATTTAGGTTGTTGGAATAGATATGGTCCAATAATGACTTTGAATTTTTGCTCACTCTTGTTGGTTGATTTATTAGACACTTTACCGCGCTGCCTATTAAATCATCCGCATATGTTTTGATGCGATTGTTAGATTTTATTTTAATTAGGTCAATGTTGAAGTCTCCTAGGACAAGATGGCGGTAAACAACGCCTACAATTAGTTTTTTTTTGTTAATTTCTATTTCTATCCATAAATTTTCAACCGAAGACAAATCAATGTTAATAGTAGGTTTTAAATTATAAGAAATAGAATTTTTTACATAAATTCCAACACCGCCAGCAGACGTATGACTATTACGGTGAATAAATTGGTAGCCATCTAGTTCAATATTACTGTAAATCATATTTTCTTTAAGTTTGGTCTCAGATACTGCAACTACATCAGGTTTACGGTTTAAATCAGTAAGGTAGTGCGATAATTTGTCAATATTTTTTTGTAAACTTCTCACATTAAAGTGAATCATGAACAAGTGATTAGATTTATTTTTTGAGCAGAGCAAATTATTAATAGAGTTATGATCGTCATAGTAATCACTTGGCATAGAATATAAATCGTTATGATCTGGCTCTGCATCTACATCAGGTAAATTATTTGATACGTTTGGATTTTCAGTTTCAATGGTGTTAACAATGGTACTAGCACAACCGAAAATTGGTGGCAAACCTGGGCTTTGATCGACAGGTGTTTGATTGCAGCAAAACGAGTTTGAAGAATTCTTGTAATTGCTATTTACAAAAAATTGATCGCAATCGACACAGTTTCTGTAACTTAAACTGTTGTTGCATTGATTGACACCTGCTTTGCAACTGTTAGTTACAGAGGCGTAATTTTGATTTAATTTACAGTTTCCACTACTATTATCAGTAACATCATAAAAAGTCACGTCGTTTTCGTTGTCAGCATGGGATTTATCAGTAGGCAATCTGATAAGCTTTTCAGCAGCTGCATTGCACTCATGGTTGTTGTCAAAGATTGCGCAATGATGTACAGGTCCATTGTTATCATCAACACAGTCATTTTTTAATTTATAAGAGGCCATAATTTAACAGAAAAAAAAACGATCTTGATAAGCAATTTGAATACGAAAAACATTA
This sequence comes from Trididemnum clinides, assembly GCA_963675345.1. Taxonomy (NCBI): domain Eukaryota; kingdom Metazoa; phylum Chordata; class Ascidiacea; order Aplousobranchia; family Didemnidae; genus Trididemnum; species Trididemnum clinides. The sequence goes on from OY776286.1 coordinate 31,368,819, forward strand.
TTTAAAGTCAGATTTCGCTGAGCATTCAATATTAAATTTCAATGGGGTATAATTAAGTTTATCAAAATCTATGTCCATTCCATATTTAAATAAGTCGTCAGGTGAATCGATTGTTAGCCAATTTCCCGTACCTGTGTCTCTTTCATTGTTGGTGATCGTTCCTGCTTCCCATGCTGACCGCTTCATACGTATTTTTCCGTTGATGGTATGAAAGAGAATAAATTTATTTTTAGCAACTTCTTTTACATATTTTAACATTTTTGCTCGCAAGGAAGTCAAATGTTCCGTAAGATAAACACCATTGAAGTTGGGATGAACTTTCAATTTTGATTTTTTATACATAAATTCCATTCTTTTTTTGTATGAAGCGAAGCGCACAATCACAGGCCGTGGTTTCGCTTTTGGACCTTTCTTTTTTATGCCAAGTCGATGTACCCTCTGAATATCCAGCTCAGGGTTGAGCTCAACATTCAGGGCTTTGGCCACATTTGTTACAACTTCTTCACCGTCATCCCTTTCATCATTTCTTTCAGCTACTCCAAGGATTCTAATATTCTCTCGTCTACCATATTGTTCAAGTTCGTCTACTTTAAAAAACGTTGTATTGACAATTTGTTTTAGTTTTTCATTTTCAGTTTTGATTTCCTCATACTTCAGTTTGCTTTCTTCTACTTCTTCTTTTAAGTATTCGACTTCTTCAACTAGTTTTTTAATTGTTACGTTAATTTCAGTAAGTTGTTGTCTGTCCTCGTCGTTAAAACCTGAACTCAATTCATTTCGATTTGTTCTGTTTTTTGGGCTCATATTGCCAGATCAGTGCAAAAAAAACACGTCCGTTCGCTACAACTGCAGAGTTAGAATGAAGTGATGAAGATCGTCAGGCACACATCTCTGCTTTCCGACGCGCCTCGTCAGTAATCGCTAAGGCATGTAAGACAACTTGCTCTTCTCTCTCGCCCAAATCTAATCCTAAAGCTGTATACTCTCTTCTTCATTCTGTCGCTGGCTCTTCCTCCCCACCTAACTTTCCTAGCTGTTCCTTTCCCAGGGAGTCGAATTCGGTCTATGCCGCTTACCTGAGATCCTACTTTTCTGTTTCCCAGCCAGAAGCTACCTCTCTGAGCTCTGCCAAGCCACGTGCTCTCAGGAGTCTCACTCGTCCTTCTGCTCTCCTTTCTCCACCTCTGAACGTCTTGCGGCTGCCTCTAACCTTTTTCTGTCCACTGCCACTGGCCCAGACAAAGTTGTCTATCCCATGCTAAAGCACCTTCCTCGCTCTGGCACGGATTTTCTTCTTCACATTTTCAATCTCTCCTGGACACTGCATTCCTTTCCTTCCATCTGAAAGACATCTTCCATTATTTCCATACACAAGATGGGAAAGACTCTCCTGCTTCCTTCCGGCCTATCTCTCTCACCTCATGCGTCTCAAAGCTTTTTGAACGCATCGTTCTATCCCATCTACTCTTCTTTCTGGAATCCAATTCCATTCTCTCTCCCCGCCAGGCCGGTTTACGCCCTGGACGATCTACACTAGATCAAATTTTGTACTTTTCTCAGTCCATTTTGGATGGGTTTAACAAACCCAGGCTGGCTCTCGGACGATTCTGGCCACCATTGATTTCTCCAAAGCTTTTGACTCTGTCTGGCATCCCGCCCTTTTCCATAAACTCATTTCGGCTGGCCTCCTTTATTGCTTTGCTCGTTGGACTCAAATCTTTTCTTTCTGAATAGGTGCGCTTGCGTGGTTTATCAAAATCACGAAAGCCGCTCCTTTTGCGTCCGTCGAGGTGCTCCGCAAGGATCCGTTCTTGGCCCTGTACTTTTCTCTCTTTTCATCAATGATCTTCCGTCTTCTCTGCTTTCTTCCGTCAGCTGCTCTTTTTACGCTGACGATCTGGCCATTTCGTCCTCCTCCCCCTTCAGTCCCTACTGCGATGGAGGTCACACAAGGAGCTCTGATTTGCTTGGAGTGCTGGTCTGAGTACTGATGTCTTCCTCTCAATCCGAGCAAATGTGAGGCCTCGTCCTCCTCAGTGGATTCCCACCAAGCTAACCTACAGCCCAACCTCAGTTCCATCCAATTCCAGCTTTTCTTGGGGTCACCTTCGACCGCACTCTTTCCTTTTCTAAACATGTATCTTAGCTGAAGACCAAGTTCTTCTCTCATCTCAAGGCCTTACGCTGTATCTCCGCTTCCTCATGGGGCCCCTCTAAGGAGTCCCTCTCTCTTCTGTATAAAGCTTTTCTTCGGCCCCTTCTCACATATGTCTCACCCGGACGGTTTGCTTTCTAAAGCGTTACCAATATCACCAGATTGGAACATCTCCACCGAGCAGCTAGTCGCGCCATCACCGGCTGCCTCTCGTCCTCCCTTATCTCACTTCTTCTCTCAGAGGCTTCTCTACCCCCCCCCCTCTCCCCTACGAGTCACTCTGACTCATTTCGCTCTGTCATCTTATGAGCGGGCTCTTCATCTCTCAACCTCCTTTCCCATCTCAGGTTTGGCCAGACTTTGAGCGAAACCAAGACTCTGCAGATCTTCCTGGAGAGCTTTTGTGTCCACTCACCCGCTCGTGCTTCCTTCTACTTCTCCTAGGGAGGCTCTTCTTGCTTGCCCTCCCTCTCCTCTTTGGAACCTGCCTTCCTTCACTGTGAAGTCCACCCTTTCCTCTCCATACTCCCGCTCTGATCCCACTCTCTCTCTCTCGCGAAGGTGCGTCTTCCGCTCACCTTGACTCTCTTCCACCTTACGATTTGGTACTTTGGACTGACGGCTCCGTTCCTTTTGGCAAAGGCAACTCCGGCGTACTTGCCAACTGCTCTCTCTGTGGCACTGAGGCCACTTTTTCCTTTTCAGCAGGCCCAGTATGCTCACGTTTTTCTGCTGAAGCCTGTGCCATTTTGCAAGCTTTTGACTGGTCTCGGCAGCACCAACAAGTCTGCCACTTCTCTTCTCCTCCGATCTGACTCTCGCTCTGTCGTTTTCTCCATCTTTCCTTTTACCTCACTCTCTCGACCAGATCTGGCAGGAGCTGTCTTCTCTCTCTTCCTGTTCTATCAGGCTACAATGGGTCCCCGGACACTCGTTTCTCCCGGGAAACGACACGGCTGATGACTTGGCCAGACAGGGAGCGCTGTTTGTGCCCTCCGCAATCCCTTGTAGTCTCTCTCCTCTGTCCTCTCGCATCCACTCGTCTCATGTCTCGGACTGGAGGCGTACTGTCTCATCAAAATTTTTTGTCACACAGGTTCCCTCGATTTCCACCGAGGAACTTGTGCTCCCTCGTCACGCTCGCTGTGTTCTCTCTCTCGTCTACGCTGCAACGGACACAGCCTTCTGTTAAGATTTTATCTCTCTAGGATTGGCAGAATCGAGAATCCTTCCTGCAGTGCTTGTGGACACTCGCCCCAGGACACCTCTCATCTCATTCTGCATTGTCCAACTACGGACTCTTTGCGCCGCTCGCTCTTTGTCGACTCTCTGTCTCTCTACGACCTCTGGTCCAGGCCCTGGCGAGTTGTCCGACTTCTGGGCTCCATAGTCTCCCGCCATGCTCCCATCCCTCGGAAGGGGTCGGGCAACAACAACAGGCAGGGCCGCTTTTAAACTGTGTGAGGCCCATTGCCAAAGAAAGCACAGATTACTTCACGAGTAATCGGTGGCCCATCAGAGTTTTGTAAAAGTGTGAGCCGCGTTGGATTGGCAGCTGCAATGAACTTTGTTTGGAGATTCAAAGAAGGCCGCAACTCTTCTGTCTCAGTTTTGAAATTTAAGACCTTTTGGAAATCAATTCGTGATAGCAGGCCTAAAGTGGTATTTATAGTAAATATAACAAAGTCCGACATCAGTGTTTCCCAAACTTGCTTGTCTGTTGGCACAGCATAAAAGCTAAACAAATTTCGCGGCACAACAGCCACATGAATCAGTTTATGTTGATCGCGAGTAGCATTACAGGTGACAGAGAGAAAGGTGAGAACCTTTTTCTTTTTTGGAGATACCACTTTTTCAGGCACCATAACACGATCTCCGTCGTTATTGACCATTATTCATGGCAGCATTTACTCAATTTTTGCTGAGAAATATTATGTAAAAAAACCCGCGGCACATCTGCAAATCGTCCACGGCGCACAGTTTGGGAAACACTGTCCAACATCACAGTAATTTCCAAATTTAAACCATAAGAACAGAAAAATACCACGCAAAAACTTGACAGGCCCTTAAGCAATATTTATTGTATCTTTCTTGCCTTACGAGAAGCTAATTTTTGTAAAATATTGTCTCGTAGTAAATACCCTTTCTGCACACTACCATTGGAGGCTAATTCAGCCTGGTATCAAAATTGTTGAGGGTCAATATCAGTGGCGTAAAAAATTAAATTTCATTGAGATGAGAAATTTGCTGCGTCAAGTTTTAGCTGATCAACCTCTTGAAAGCAATGCAGTGCTCTTATACGAGTTGAAGACCTTATTTTGAGATCAAATTCCCAAAAGAAAATATTATGCCTTTTTGATAAAAGGGAACACAATAGCAAAAACTAGGAGTCTCTCATGCAATCCCGGCTTCATAGCCAGTCATACAATCCTGGCTGCCTCTTAGTTAAGCCCCACTAAACGCTAATGGCGTAAACAATAAACACAGTACCTGGTGAGCTAGGCTTAACTATAGAAACAAACAATACATGTTGCGAAGTTTTTCGGTTTTGTGACTTGATTGAACCAAAAAAGTGACATGTTCACAACATTTTACGAGCTTCTTCCAGTGGGCTATGTTTGAATTTTCTGTATCCACAAACAACCTTCTCGCAATGTAACATTTACAACGACGTTGAAAATACTTGGTAACGACAGTGCCCATGTTTTTTCAGGTGTAGGACCCGCTGAGGCCACAACGGCGCCTATGTCCCGAAAACGGTAATGATTAAAGGTGCAGGAGAAATTTTGCAAAACGCGCTGAACTAGTGCCATACAAGAGGTGGTTGACATTTCGTCAACAAAAAAACGTTTTATTGGGCTACAAGTTATTGATTCCAGTGACGTACGCACGGAGGTTGGGGGTCAAAACCCCATAAATGTTGTAGGTATACAATATTTTTAACTTAATAAAAAAATTCATGCCACCATTTTCCTAAAACTTGTTCTAGAAAGCAAGAAAGTGCTTGTTTTTGGTGTAGTTTTCTAAAATTTTTTTCTGAGAGCATGCTCCCTGACCCTTTAGCTTAGTCGCGTCTTAGACATTTTTAATAAAAGAAAACAAAACCCTCCCCATGAAAAATTTTTGCGTACTCAGAATTTTTGTAGGGAGGGTTTTTGTTTTCATGGGGAGGATTTGTTTAAGAAGATTCAATCTGGTTCTTCGCCCCTAATTGAATTTTCTTTAAGATCAAGTTTAAGTAATTGCTTTTATTTCTCATTTTCTTTTCAAACGACGGACATTTTAAAAGTCTTGTCCCGAAACCCTGCTTTCTTAGATTCCAAAATCTCATTTTTCATGGAAAATAACAGCCCTGCCGAAGCTTGGGTTTTACCCCCAGATCATAGGTTTTTTGATAGCTTGATTGGGTTCTGGAGTTGGTTTTCCAAAACATGTTAATATTTTGGGTTTTTTCATAGGGCTAATTTTTAAACAATTCATTGAAGTAGACGAACTTGCATTGATTGGCATTTCTGCTTTTTGACAGAAGTCGTTGTAATGTTTTGAATTCATCCACTAAAAGACATGTTTTTGCTCGAATGTAAGCTACGTAGCTAAAAGTGCGTGCGCTAAATCTTTGATGTTTTTCTAGAAAGCCATTCTAAATTAATAATGGTTTTAGTCTCATGTTAGCATTTGCTCATAGTTCAAAAAGTTTAGATATTTCATTCAGGATGCACAAATAGGCTGCAATACTACGACATAATTTTCTAATCACTTAATCCTATATTTTCATTGCTTAACATCATTTCAAATTTGAAAAAATGCAAAACATAGCCGTAAAACTTTGCTTTTTATGGCTGGGCAGGCTAATCAGATTTTTTGAAAAAAGTCTTTTAGTGTCTCTGAGTTGACAAGGTTAGGGGCCATGCAGCAGTGAGGCAAGTTGTAAAATGCCTTTTCCGTAATATGATATCACAGTAACAGCTGGGTATATCCTAAATCGTTATTTTTGAGCACAAGTGAATGTGAAAATTTTCTTAAAAAGTCCATTTATGGATGCATGTAAGCTCATGCTGTATTTGGTATTTTGCATGTCTTTAAAGAACTGTACTACCATAACAAATAAAAGGCATGACTCCGCTACCTATATAAAGATAAAGATGGAGGTATCCAATTACGTGTCTATATCATGGACACAAAGCCAAGTTCCCGCTTTTTTCCACGCTATCCTTTTCCTGAGTTCAAGCAGGAAAGTTGTGAATTTTATATTTAAGGTCTTTGGTAAGACTCCATAAAAAAATGGGGGAGGGAGAGATAACACAATTTTCCAATTGCGGAATTCTTTGTAAACGAGTGCCACTTGCTGCAAGTTGCAGTTTTACAAAATTAACAACATGTTTCGTCTTGTTCGGCGTCTAATATACAGGGTGGTCCAAAAGTAGGTGGACAGTAAAAAATTTTTACTTAAAAATCACACGTTTACTTACAAAAGATAAAATAAAAGACCAAATTGAATAAATTTTAATACTATTTATTAACGTAAATGCTCAAACTATAACCAACAAATAATCTTTTTTTACTAATATTCACCTAATTTAGGTATAAGCCAATTTTGACTACTGTCCACCTACTTTTGGACCACCCTGTATAAAGCGCATTTCTATCTGCGTGTTTGTTTTGTAAGGGTGTTCGAAACGAAAACATTTCAAAATTTGTTGTGTTGTTGTTGTTGTGATTACCCCTCCTCTTCCTCGGGATGGAGGTACGGCACGAACGGCAATTCAGGTTCATGCTGTCAACCTAATTGAAATTAGGCTAGGGGAAAGATGGCAGCCCATTTCGAACCAATCATGGATGACTGGTAGCCCCACCACCAACAAGGCAGATTGCCATTGGTGGGTACCCAAGAGTCGCCTTTTACGACATGTTGGGTGAGTAACTTCACAATTGTAACCCGGTGAAGTACGGGTAGGTCACCTGTCTGCCACATAAAGGTGGAGGCGTCCCGTTAAGTGCCTTGCCCAAGGACACAACAAGCAAGCTTGCCGGCCTATTTCGAAATTTCGCTTAATCACTTTCGGTCGTTTTGACGTAAAATAGCTTTGTTTTGATTTCGTTTCTTTTTTGGTTTGGAATTAACTTCCACAGTGAAACGAAGTTTCTTTTCGTAATTCGAGCAATTTCCTTTCGGAGTGCTTTTGAAACCAAACCGTGAAAGGTTAGACTCATTCCGTGTGACAAACATGCATTACACGCAAGCCCCATTGAACACTAGGGTGGAGTGAAAAAAATTTTTTTTTTCAAATCAAAAAACCAGGTTTATCAAAGTAGGTGGTTAGGTCTAAAAACACCTTCCAAAGTTGTTTTGGGATTCTGCCACTTACACCCAGCTGGCTAAACACCCCAAAAAATTTTGCACTCCCTCAAAATTATAAAAATCTCATAACTTAAAAACTAGTTGAGCTAGGAAGTTGGTTTTTAGCTTAAAATGCTCAGAAGATCCAAGTTTATATCTGCTCCAATACAACTTTTTCTTCTAACTACATCACACAAGCCACAAATTAGCAAAAATGATGTTTTTGCTAATGGCGAAGTAAATCTTTTACCTATAATGTAAATCGGCTTGTTTGTTCACTTTGTATTTTACATATACATCATTGCTTTTGCAGTCCTTAGGTGGTTTGGATTAACTACTGTATTACTAGTCAAAATTAATTAGGTGCCACAAGTTCAAAACGTTTTTTAGGAGACTAATAAAATAGAGAAAATGCTTCTTATTCTCAAAAATGTCTTATAAAGTTGGTACTCTTACTGTGTAAAGTGTTATCATTTTGGAATGCTTACAACAAAAGCTGTAACTAGAGTTTGTGAGCGTCAAGGAAAATATCCTTTTAAAAGCTGTGACTCCTTTCCAAATGGTATTCTTCCAACCAAAAGAGATGTTTTGCAAAGATTGCTTCATGAAAGAAATTGGCGAACAAGAGCTAACAGCTGTCATTGTTGCAAATAAACTATATGAACGTTGGATCCACTATAATGTTTATTGCATAAGTGTAGATGGCATTGTGTTTAGGACTTTAACTTTTATCAAAGATTTTCGACAGATTGGATCTCAGCCAAAAAAAGGGAAAAAATGATTCAACACCAGTGCGACATTTAATTATAATATGACGGAATTTTTACGTGATATTGAAGAATTGTTCGATATTCTTTGTAATGACCAGAAACAGCGACGAAAACTTGAAGAAATTAATAAGTTGGAAGTAAATGAAGATGACTGCATTTTATGAACATCAAAAAGGTCTTAGAAAAAGAAAATCTGTGGATGTTGTTGAGCCAATTGATCAGTCTGATATAAATTTTCTTCAAAAAATTTCCCAAAAACAATCCAATTCTGATAATACAGTTTCAACAAGCTCAGCAAATATGATATTGCAATTGGTCTTGAATCTGATACAAGTACTAGTGAAAATTCAGAAATATCAGTATTATTTGATTCAGCGTTACCTTGCTCTTCAAAATCTTTTTTGCAGCAGAATCGAGTTACGTTGAAAAAGTACCGTCGGTACTGGTACAAAAGAAGTAACACGATACTGCTGGCTTATGAGAAATGGCACGATTTAATATTTGAAGGTAAAATAGAAAGGCTTACCTTCCTGAAAAAGTGCTTTTTAGGGAAAATTCCAACGCGGGCTTGGTTGCTGGTGTTTCTCTTCCAAGCAACAACGTTGCTTCAGGTAACTAGGCTATAATGACGTAACAAGCTCCTAGTTTTGAAATAAAGTCGCAATTGGACTTGAAATCTGATTTTTTGAACGTTGCTGAAGTCTGTGAAGTATTCGAACTTCCTTATCTCCGTTGGAGAACAGAATTTGAGTACAGTAGCGTATTTAGAGGGGAACTGTGCCATGTCCTCTCTTTGCCGTGATACGACATTTTAAATTCAAAAGATTCGTTGCATTCGTGTTAATTTTGATTCTTTTCAACAGCAGAGAGGTTGTTCTTATTATGCCAATTGTTGCTTTTTCCATCTGGTTTAAGTGGCTTGGTGGGCGACATGCTGCGTTAGAACTAGAGGGATTAGGTTAGAATAGAGGCACAGGTGCACCTCCACCAGCAACCTTGCAAAAGCAAGAAAGCTTTTCTTTTGAGAACACTTCACGTGGCTGATAAAAAAAAAGTATATGATCTCGGAGAAGACTAATTTTATAGGAACCAACTTGCAATTTGAAAATAAAGGATCTTTGATAAAGATGGAAAGGGTTTTCCATTGATCAGATTACGGGGCGGGCTACTTTCAAGAGCACTATTTCGACCCTAATTGAGGATGGTCTTGCCCTATCTAAACAAGCGATAACTTATGCAAGGAAAATAGCCAACAATATAACAGTGCTCCTCTCCCTAAAAAAATCATTCCAATTCTCAAAATCCAGAGAAACGCAGCGCCTCTACAACAAACATTGGTTTATATTATAAACCGCCTTTAGTCTTTACAGGCACGTTTTCAGACCGCAATGCGAAGAGAAAATGGGCAACAATTCTTAGCGGTGAGCAATAAATTCAAAAAAGTTCTTAACGCATATTCGAATAAAAAATAGTGGAAATCATCCTTGATTTTGCAAATGGTCTTTCCCTCGTTGTCCCCTCAAGAAACATACACATGATTTTTCGATGCAGATCAAACCTGTTGTGGGAAAGCTTTGCCTCCCCACACTACTAACCTGGGTTTTACTCAAATAATCTCTATTCTGTAGTTCTTTTGACTTCAGTGTTCGAAACATTGTTATTGCCTTACAAGCGCTGAACTAAAAAGCACTTGAAATGCGTGGTTTAGTTGGCAGCTTTTATGCAGAAATGTAGGGTCAAGTTTACCATAACGTCATAGCGCCTTTTTTCTTTCATTGAAAGATAAAATAATGCGCTTGCGCAAGTTTAAAACTTCTTTCAACACAGTTACAACAGATGGAAAGAAAGCGGTGTTTTTGCAATGCACAATGGGAGTTATCATTATTAGCCATACTAATGCGGGAAAAGGCAAGCAAGCTCATTGAAATTTTGATTTTCTATCCTGAGGTAGGCCTATCTGAGGTCTTTACTGTCACAGGCTAGCTCGTTAAAAACAGGTTTGAGAAAAGAAGCAGCACAACTTCAAAATTTCTTCTTTAGTTTTGCAATTCTTTGCAAAGACTTGGATTTGATAGTGAGACGATGTTGCTTGTTGTGAGGACCTAGAGTTGAATCAAGCAAGGAGTAAAAAAAGACAAGTAATGAGAGTGTAAATCTTTTAACAATCGCTTCTGGGCATGCGCAACAGATAGGTCAAACGTTAAGTCGCAGTCAAGTTGAAAAGACATTTGAAGTTCATGTAATTCAGGGATGGCCACACTTGCCGTAATAAATAGCTAAAATAATAGACGCCATGACTGAAAAAGCTGCTACGCAATCTTTAGTTTGTTTGAATTGACCCATTTTCCGTCGACATAGAAGGTGATGACTTTTGCTTGTTTTGAAAGTACAAAATTTGGCATTTGCACCCTTCCGCCGGCCTCAAAACTTAACGTGGCCCACAGCATATAGCACAACCCTACACTAGGCTAGATCATTGTACACAAATTTTACAAGAATCAGAAGAGCCGCAGTCAAGGACCTAAAGAGTCGCATGCGGCTGGCAAGCCGCAGTTTGGCCACCCCTGATGTAATTTATAGGGCTGTTTACAGGGGTGACATTGGGGGAAGCAGTTTGTCGAAGATGACACTTTTTCAAATTTTTTATGAGAGAACCTTCTTCTATCTTTATCGAGAACATTTCCGACGAAATTAAAACAAATTCGAGTTGAAGACCTTCTTTTAGAGAACACTTTCGAATTTGGGAATACTATTACATGGGAGCTCTTACTTTTCAAGAACGCCCCGAAAGACACTATTTGATTTTGGAGGTGACGCTTTTTGAGCACCCCCAAGTGCGACTGACTCCAATAGTGACACTTGTTTTTTGCACGTGGTAATGTGGACAAGAGTAATAGATACGTTTTTAGAAATGTGTTGGGGAGGAACTTCAGGGTGCTTAGAGTACGAAGGGCCAAATTTTTAAACTTTAAATCGGTTATTTTGCGTGATGTGAAAAAATGTTTTTGCCGAAAGCTCTTAAAAAGGGTGTTGATGCGAGTAAAATCTTTTGTTTTTCAAGGGTCACCGTTTTCTCATCGAGAAAATCGAAATTTGTTTAAAGCTACAATCAAATTGTAGGTGATTCATAGCATTTAAATTAGCTAAACTTTCAAGTTAAACAAGGATGTCTTTAATGCGCAATAATAAAACGTTATTATATTAAAATATTTTTGTCTAAAAAGGTTGTTATATTTATACATGTTTTAAAGAGGTCCAGTACACACAGTAATTGATGGTCGTTGCTCAAAAGCCATTCAACCTATACCACACCGTATAGCGTTATTGCGGCTTTGTTTACATATAGTCTGCTATGTGTCTTTCGGTCAATTTTAATTACATGTTACCAGCTTTGAATTAGCATTGAACGGTAAAGGCATATATTGTCTATGTTTTATATCGTTGACCCTTGATTTACATTTTGCCGCGTTTTTCTACATTTTTGTGTGTATTTTTTCCAAAGGTGATATGCTTTTTATCACCTTTAAAATTTGTAGGAAAATGATTGTTTAAAATTCTGTTGATAAATTGAAGAATAAACAATACATAAGTATTCTGATTCGCGTTAAAGCATTTTGAATGCAAAATAGGCAGACTGTCTTGCTATAATGAATTCTGTGTGTCCAGATGTCCATACACGAAGGCTTTTTCCACAGTTTTGCCGATATAAAAAGAAAATTGTATTTAATTCATTTGCCATTGTCAGATTCTAAACATACTCTAGGTTTAAACTAATGGGATTAAAAGCTCCTCAGAAATGTTAGCTTTAACTATCAAAACTACGCTATGTTCAGGCAGTTTTAGCTGTTGAACTTTCATTATTTTAAGGTGCTTAGGTGTCGATGGAGTTATTAGGTTGAATTTAATAATTATTAGTTTTGTTCACTAATCAAGACTATACCAATTGCCGGTGTCATAGGCCTAGTTTGCAAAGAAACTTTGCAAACTTACACCACGTGCATATTACTGGCAGTGACAGATTACGAATATATCAAACCATTTAAAATTAATACAAAATATCTAAAAATGGAGGAACATGTCCCCCAGTCTCCCCTAAAAATTGTCCCCTGCCGGTGTGTTCGAAGCGGTAATTAAAAAGTTTTTGGAGGCGAAAAAATTCATAAATGGGGCAAATCTCACATTTCGGAGTGGTAATTAAAACGCCTTCTTTTTTCAGAGAAACTTTGCCATTTCCAATTTGAAATTACGCCTTTTGATCAAGTTTCCAAAAATAATTTGTTTGCAGTTAAGATCCCGGTTGCTGGTGTTGTTTAGATTTTTAATTTGAGATGGTATCCACGTTGAAAAAAATTTATTAGCGGCACAAAATATGGATAGAATAAAAAGCAAGCCAATGAGTTGCTGGATTGAAAGAAGCGCTGAAAAGTGACAAAGGCGTTGAAAGGTTTTCAAGGATGGATGTTAGGAATGTGGAGTTTTGCGACAGATTTAAAATAAGCAGGCCGAACGCAAAACAAAAGCGGTTGAATTTCAATGTTTTCGCCGAGCAAGAGTTAAAAATTGTAACAAGTAGAGAAAATACAACTGCGAACGAGAAAGCACGGTTTTGGCCACAAAATGCAAATGATGGATCTATTTTAACCGAAAACACGGATTTAAAGAATAAATATTTGATTCGTTTTGGTGAAAATTGTGACAAAGAAGTCAACCGGAGTAATTTTAACTTGTTATGCCCGGCACAAAAACTAGTTTCAAATTCCACTGAAAAAATAACTCAAAGAGATCAAAGCTATGCCGAAGAAGATGATTTCAAAAAACCTCACGCACTCAGAAATTTATCTTTTGTTTCTGCTTCAACGAGTGAAGAATCAAAACCTGGGTCTTTAGACCAAAGCGATTCTTCTAGTCCCCAAATGCCGGGTGAAGCTTACCAAAAAAATAGGAAAACAAATCAAAAGAAAAAGATTAACCCGTTGCGCCGGGAAAAGATAGGTCGTTCATGATACTTAGTTTATCTTATTTACTGCCTAGGCTAATGTATTGATACCGGGTGCATAGCCTGTATAGAGCAAATGAAAGAGGGGGGTGATGCCTCTTGCTTCCTTCCAATTAAGGTCACTAAGTGTCGCATACGATTCTCATTAATTTTGCATGGTAATGGATGTGTTGGCGCTATCTTTTCTTTCCGATCGCGAAAAGTTTATGGTTTTATGGTTTTCGCTTTGTTGTGTCTTCGCTTGTGTTCAGAACGATTGTGACTAGCTTCGGAGTTACTACTGCTGCTTGCACGGTGCATGTCTACCGCCAGCGGAGAAAATTCCTGCGAGGTGGCTTTTCAAAAAGCACAACATCGCAGAAGTCCTTGTGAGATTCAAACCCGCTAGCAAGCACCTTCCTACTATGATTTCCATGCTGACTGTTTGTAAGAAAAACAAAAATAGTGGCAAAAGCTTTAAAGAACATTGTCTTATCTAAATATTAAACATTTATGGCCTCCTGACCCTGTCTTATCTGAAGCACGGAGGAGAGAAAGCGAATTCTAGGTGATTCACTTCAGGGGCGACTACCGACAAATATTGCCTCAGAGTTCCATCAAATTAGGTTTTGGTAAGAGAAGCATCAGTTATATGGGCCAACATATGCGGGGGATGGGCCTTCTGGTTCGAGACGTCACTGTGTGAGGAAATGGCCTTTCATTCCCTTTTCTCCTTTATCCAGGCTCTAAGGATGTATGTAGGCCTACTGCATTATATTAGACGCAAATTAAGGGCCTGACGATTATCAATACATGAAACCTAAGGTTCCAATTTTAAGTCTCTTTATTGATGTAGGCCTACTGCATTACTTAGTCACAAATCTCGTAACTTTGCTTAGAAAAATATATTTTTAGATTCAACTGGAAAATGTTCAAAAACGGATGACGATTTGGTTGTTTGCGGTGCATGCAAGTGTGCCTACCCCCTTAACTTGTTTGGCAAATTCATTCAGGTATGTGAGTTCGATTTTAATTATCATTTGCCTTTGAATACAACTTGTGCCTAAATTTAGATTTGCTGTGCTCTTTTGAAAGCACGAATAGTTGGGCCGTATTTTGCACATGGCCGCAGCACTTCTTTGCTAACGGCTTAATTCGCTGAGCATGTAGCAACAATCAGCGCAAGCCGTGGTTTGGTTCCGAAAACTTGAGGACATCACAGTTACGCTTGCCAGCGGTCAATGCAACACGTGCTCTAAGCGTTAAACACCTCAACTTTTCATTTAGTTAACTGTCTATGTTATCACCAGAGTATTCAAGTGGAAAAATTGTGCCTTGCTCATAACCCCCCTCCTTTTGGTATCGACAAACAAACGAAAAAATGAGCTTGATTTGCGTTGCTCAATAAATCAAACTTAATTTGCCTATAATCCCACTTTTAATAAATTTTGGTACGCAAGTCTTTATTACTGCACTTTGTTGTTGGCTATTTTAGCCAAATCTGGCAACTTTTTAAATATTGTAATTCAATTTTCAGCACAAAATTTCATGTCTGAATGGATTTGAGGAGAAGAGAAATTCTAATTACCATGGAAACACTCAAGCAGTAGGTCCACTCAACACTTCATCATCTTCCAGTTTTAGCTCATCTTCAAATTTTATCTTCGACTCTCAAAAGCAATTTACGCAATCCATAAGTCCTGTCCTCGATTATCATTCTAATATTGCTTCTTCAGTCTATAATCTGCACTCAAGTTCTTTCTTACCTTTATTTAACTCATCCTCTAATTATGCCCTTAAACCTCACTCAAACCATGCACTCAATTTACACTCAAGTTCAACGTTTAACGTACCTTTGAATTTTGTACTAAACTCAAATCTGAGTTCTTCACTAAGCTTATCACCTTGCACGCTTGTTCCACCTTCAAGTCAATCGGTACTCATCTTTTCTCAGGAAGAAAAACAAGAATTTAATTCTCAGCCAAGTGATGGACTACTCAGGCCACAAAACGGTGAGAAAAATGATTGCTTAAGCTACAAGAATTGCAAAAAAATGCGTCCGCCCTTTTCGTCTAGATTCAATTCTTTGGAGCACCAACTATATGCAGCCGATGTGTGGTAAAACACATACGTCATTGAAGTTTGCTTCGTACTGAGTTTTGAACCCAGAGCTTTTGCAATTAAGATCTTTTGATTTTGTGAGTATACTCGTTCGCAATATAAGCAAACTAAATACATTATGGAGTTCTCTTCGTTTAGATTGTTTGTTGCTGTTTTATTGTGAACCTTTATGCCTGTGGTGTGTTAAAGTGTAGACTCCATCCTTACAACATTACAATAAACCAAGGTGGGTTGTGCTAGGCCTAGTGGGTCCATGTCAATATTAAGCACCAATACTCAAAACCTTCAACAAGTTTTATTTGCGTAAGAGGATGATCAAATGTCTAGGTAACAATGAAAGGGGAAAGTTATTTACAAAGATGTTGGTAGGCTGAGGAGGATCTAAAATTTTTGAGAGTTCCCAATCTTTTTTTGGATATGGCAACAAAGTCATATGTCGTGCAAAGTTTGTAAGGAAAGGGAGACTCACGTTTATGTAGTTACGTTGCTTTTCTCATGTGCTTTCCAAACCTGGTTCAAACAAGGTCAGTGTTGAAACTTTAGCTTTACTGTTTGCAGAATTTTATTTAGCTTGTACATTAATCTTTAACTACTGTTTACAAACTATGAGCCTGTTTATGGATATAATCAGCTTGTGCTTAAAATTTTTTTCTCTTTTTTTTGGGGGTGAGTAAATAATATTGGTGCTTCCACATTATCTGCTTCTCCCTCAAATAAAAGTGCCCATCTTTTTGCATCTTTTTTGTTTGTTTGCAACTGAATTAATATGGGGTGCCAACTGTAAAGCACTTGATAAAGTAAAATTTTGCAGAGTTTAGGACAAATTATACAACAACAAAAACGTTTTTCTTTTTCAAAGACAACTCATACGGCAACAAAAATTTTTTTCCTTTCCAAAGACAAATCATACAGCAACGAAAACACGGTAAAGTGCAGTCTGTTGAAGTAGTGCTACTTGTAAAATAAAGTTTCGTGAAAACTATGTTTGGAAGCTTTCGTGGTAATTTCAAAGCGGCGAGGCTCGGTTTACAATTACATGTGCTGAGTATTTATAGGTGGGCCTAGGCTTTGTTTTGCTGTTTGCCAAATCTTGCCGCTTCGAAATTACTACGAGAGTTTCCGAACACATTTTGCCCGAAACACTATTTTGCAAGCAGCGCTGTTTACTAGTAGCGCTATTTATAAGAAGTTATTATCACCGTCTTTTCGCTGCTGAATGATTTGTCCTTGGAAATGAAAAGATGTTTCGTTGCTGAATGATTTGCCTTTGGAAAGGAAAAATTGTTTCGTTGCTGTATGATTTGTCTTTGGAAAGGAAAAGGGTATGTGTTGTTGCGTGATTTGTCTTAGACTCTGCAAAAATTTACTGTACCAAGTTCTTTACAGTTGGCACCCCATAAATTGATGCCGTTGGTCAATTGAAGAAAGAAAATGCAACCTCCATGTTTTCTCATTTTTTTTTCTAACTACTTTAAAAAGTATTTTAGTTAAGAACTGACCTACAACAACTAAGGGGGCAAAAAACAGACTGAAGCGCTCTCTTAAGCCATGATGCTTGGCCTCAGAAACGTTGAGTTTTTTAGAAACGTGCAACAAATTTGCTCTAAAATATTTTACAAACGGATAATTTGCCATAAAAACACTGTAAAAAAGGTAATTTGCCATTAAGCGATCTTAACAAGCAGTTTTGACACAGATCCACTCCCAGAAAGAGTAACTTGCCAAAAAACTGCTTTAAAAATGGGTAAGGTGACTCAAAGTACCTCGACATAGACGGAAGGCTTTAAGAGAAACTATTTTGGCATTGGTTCAACTCCTTTTTCTTCACAAAAGCCCTGACTACGAGCCTTCCAGCAAGTTTGATTTCTAATTTGGAGGTCACGCTGTTTCACGTTGCATTGTTCAGCAGCAAAGAGAATTGCTTGATAACATCTTGTTCAAGCCTCTTTCAGCGATCTTTACTTTTGTTGCTTATGACGTACGTAGTTTGCGTCACGTGACCTTGTTGGTTTTGGTGTTGACCGAATGCGTTTGCTTGTTAAGTTGACGACGAACCCGTTTGACCGCAGGCCGAGTCGCTTTGAGCTGCGTATTTGTTTTCGAGACTTGCATTCCTTTGGTTGATATTAGAGGCCGCAAGTTGTCTTATAAAAGGCTTATATCGGATACGAATCGGTTTGCGATTAGAAATAAGTCGACTTTTATTGCTTGCATTGGATTGAACTCGATTGACACTGAAAGTCACTTGAAGAATGCACTCGCTTAACCTTCGCTGCTGCGGTAACGACTGATGACTTTGCACAAAGCGGACGATCCGATTGAACGCTTTTTATGCGGGCAATTCATTTGTACAAGCCGGCGCTGGCAGCTTGCTAAAAATAGACAAATGCTCTAGTACTGTACTCGAAATCTGGCTTGTCCAAGTCTATCTTTATCAAAATCAATGCTCAGCTAAGAAGTTTGGTAATCTTGTTTGTAAACAATTATTTTGATAAAAAATAACCAGGAACTTGAAAATGAACAGCAACGTTTACTTTTTGCAGCTAGTAGATATTTTTATGATTTGACATGGAGTTAAAATTGTTTTTGAAATGCCAACGGTAAAAGTTAGCAGATTGGTGTTAAATGATTGTGGGCCTCTACTTTTGCGGCTACTTTGTGGTAATCATTAAGGCAGCGAAGTCTAAAATAGTTAAGAGCGTGGGTTCTTAAAATTTTTGATACGCGCTCCCCTTGACAACGTCAATAACAACTCGTTTGTGCCCCCCTCCCTATACTATAATACACCAAATCCTTTTTATAGAGATTTCAAATTTTTACTTAATTATTAAATAAGTTTTCACTCTCTCTTTATGATTCTACGTTCCGTCCTTTAATGTACTAGCATAGCGCGATGCTTAAGTTTAGTTGTGGTGAAGTCTTGGTCGTGAGGTGTTGCTGTGGAATTACAGCATAATAGATTCTATGCACTCCACAAGTGGCAAAACCAGGAAATCCGGTCACTCACTTATAAAAGCAGTTACAACATCAGCGATACGCGCCACTGAAGAGCCCCAATAATGGTGAAACCGGTCTGGCGCTTCCTTATTGTTCGTGTGTGGCTACTTAATTGTCGAGATTACTTTGTTCCTCGAAAGGTCATTGCTTTCTCTGCAAAGTAACATCAAATCCTTTTTTTGTGATCAATTTTCACCAAACGGTGATTTTGACAAACTTTCTCAATCTCGGTAGAAAGGAATCGAGGCCCTGCGCTCCCTGTGCGAAACTTTCACGCCCCCAGTTTATGAATCTCAGACTTAAACGCTGCCAGCTTGTTGTAAAAAAAGGGAGGGCTGTCGTATAATTGTTGTGTTGGCTGGGGAGAACTACTTCTGTAACCACAAAGTCTAATTTTTACTCAAATAATAAAACTATCAGCAGCTTATTGGTCGAGTAGATTGATTTGCTTTTGTTAAGGCGACAAAGCCGATTGATCGTGGGTTCAAGTCTCACCGTGAATGCATTCTTGTGCTCTTAGAAAAGAAGCTGCACGATAGCTTCCTCTGCTCGGCAGATTCGAACAAGTAGTAAATATATCGAAATGCTAAAAAATTCGACCGGAATTTTAAAACTCGGAAGCACGCAGGACAAGTGCTCTGAGCTGGACGTTTTGCATCTTTGCGAATCTAACGATAACAAATGTAACAGCGTTAAATACTGTTTGTTTTACATGTTGTTTTTAGGTGGAAGTGATAACTCGTCATATTATTGCCGTGAATGCCAAAAAGATTTCACCTCCGCGTCTGTGTTCTTGCAGCATTTGAAAAGCAATCATCAAAACCAATATATTACCCAAAATTCTAGGTAGATTTTTTTGTATTTTTCTCAACAAAAGGTTTGTTTCCAGTGCCGCTGAGTAAATTCATGTTTTACACCTAGACAACAATTTTGTTTTTAACGTTACGTAAATTTAATGATCCGCAAATTTGGTAAGGCTAAATAAGTAGCGAGACCTAATCATACAACCACAAGCGGCCATTCTATACAGACGCATGTCTTCTTTGCTGCTTTTTTTCTTGAGAGAGTCTCGAGGAAAGCAGTCTACAGACTCGTTAAAGTCACGCCTTCTCCAGCTAAAGCTGCCAGCCGAAATATATCCCAAGCCCTAGTCAAGTAGCTTACGTAACTAAATCACCTACTTCTTGGGCGGGCAAGCTACGTTTTTCCGACTTATTACGAAATCTTTTATTTTTTGAAACAAAGCAGTTGATGACATTGAATCAAATCTGAAACCACACCTGATCATTTAACACCACTTTGATTTCCTATTTCAATCGCTCTCTTACACGACCAGCGCAATGGCGGTGGTGTAGTGGTTAGGGAGCCCGTTTCGCAGTTGCTATACGTCTGTTCGATTCCCTTGTCGAGTTATACCAAAAGATTTAAAAAAGTAATATTTTCAACTCCCTTGCTTGGCGCCAAGCACGAACGGGATAGTGAGAAAAAAAAGTCGGCAACTTCGCTTGTTGCGCCCTTGGCAAAGTCACTTAACAAAATTTCTCCATCTTTGTGTGGCACACAAGTGGTGGGGCCAAGCAGTCTACCTGTCGTGGTGGCCAAGTCTGACATGCACTCAGAGCATGAGCTTGTAAGCATAAATAAATGTACGCCAATACCTGCGAGGTTGCTACCAATATCCGACTGGTTGGAATGGATGCCGGTTTGATTTCCACTTTCAAGACTGTTTTTGTAGATTGGGAATTACAATAGCTTATTTAGATTCAGTCACTGATTTTTTTGTCGATGTAACAAAAGCTTTACTTTTTAGATTTTTCAAAGTCATGAAAAATAAAAGTAGATCTACTGTTGAAGAACCATCAACTTTTAAGCCTCAATGCCAAAATTCGGAAAGGAACTGTGGTCAACCAAATACCAATAAAACTCCTGAGCAAAGAAAAGATTCCTATTTCCGACAACAGTTCGATACCAATGAGCCATTCTTTTCTCAGCCAATCGGTCGTGGATCATCTCGGTTGTCGTATGAAAAAATGTACTCAGTAGATAAAAACGATCATCTAACCTTTCCGCCTAAAAAAGTAGCTGCCGCTAGTTCATGCATATGCGTTTCCAGCTGTGACCAATCTCGTATTGTTAGTAACTCCGCAGCAAATGGTGTGACAAGGTCCCGTTCTTTCACCAGTCTCACTGTACCAAGCCACGCTGCTGAAACAGAATCCAAGCTTTTTCACGACTCTTCTGTAACAAAACACATCGTGCCGAAAAAAAGAAGGCATTTCTCGACAGCCAGTGCCGGCGGATATGTAGGGCTAGCGTTCAAACCAAGTAGAGAATTCTTCCAAATCAGCAGCAATGAAGCGCAAAATTCTTCGGCCTCTGATCAGCGAAATTGGTCGCAAAATGACGACAAGTCATCGCTGTTTAATGATCACGTGCGCGGGAAGGCAACGCCGATAATTTTTCAGCCGAGTCCAATTGAAAAAACTTTTAACGAAACAGAGCTGTTTAAAAAAAGCCGCACTTGGAACTCTACAAATTTCCACGTTTTTTCTTCTAATCCAAGCACACAAAGAAAGTTACCAAGTAGGTATTGGATATTCAAAAATAGCGGTACCGTATTAGTTAGCAAGCCCCCACTCCAAAAACACAGGTTCAACCTAATACTATTTGGCTTCCGATGCGATCTTGTAGGGGCTGTGCTTATCTCTTTTCCCTTGGAGGAGGAGGCGCGGCATCAAAGGAAACGTCCAGGTTCAAATCGCTCACTCAGGGCTAAATCAGGCTGGATGGTTGCAGCAGGACGTTTCGAATCAGTTATGAATAGACACTTTTGACTGATAACCCCACCACCGAGCTGGACTGCCATTGATGGGTGCCCAAAAGTCGCCTCTTGCGACATTCTAGGTGAGCAGCTATTCTACCCCGACGAAGCCTGGATCAAGTAAAAGTCTATCATGAAATCATAACTTTCCCCTTCTTCTTTGGCTAATGATCAACAGTGTTTCTCAATAAAAAAAAATTAAGTTTACATCACTGCGATTTTTTAGCGCCTCCAAATGTTACTTGACTAGAGCCTACTTCTACACTTGTTTTGACCAGCGCACCTAATTGGGTTCGGCATCAGGTATATTTATTCTTCTGACACGGGAAAATCACTACAACTATAAGCCTGCATACCACAAAAAAACTTGAGGTCAGACCTGCTCTGGGGTTGCCAGCCAATACTGGTGGCAAAGTACATTTCCTTCACCAGCATTACCATCGAGCGAGGAAAAATTGCCGTTAAGTGCTTTTTGCGAATAACTATGAACGCGGTCACCATTAGATCTGAACGCACGATCATGCGATTGCTGCCCCCGTAAATCAACGATCCAGCGTACTTAATCTGTAGACTTATTCTATTTTGTTGTTCGACAAAAATTCCTGGGTAAATCTTGCTCGTTTGGCTTAGAAAATGCTACTTAAGATTTTTTTGTGCAGCAGAAGATGAACCATCAAACAGTGAAGTCGAGACCACTGCTCGTCAGATGCTCTTTCAAAACGTCATCAGTAGAAGCAGCAGTTCTGCTATCAGGCGTCGTTATGTTTTTTGTTATAGAGTATATAAGTCTGCTTTTGTATGAAAAAGTTTTATGTACGAGCTACCGATGCAGTGGTTCATTTATGCCTATAAGCTCATGCTCTATCCAGTAGTCTTTAGCAAGACCGAGCCACGGCAAAGGAGAGACAACTCGGTCCTACCTCTTGTCTGCTACGTAAAGATTAAAGTATCCCCTTTAGCGTCTAACCCACTGGTTCTCAACGTTTTTCGTGCCGTGGCCCACTTGAAAGAGCCACAAGTTTTTGCGGCCCACTTTAATGTAGTAATTACAATGTCACTGAGATAAGCGTAGAGTAACATGGCAGCGAAGTTGATCTCCAAAAAAAAAAAAGATCATCGCCTCTCCAGTTCAAAGGTGTTGGTCCATATGACTGTTGATATGTACCAGTGTTTCTCAACCTTATTCGGCATGCAAACCCATTTTCAAAATACACAGAGGTCCGTGGCCCACCCGACTTACGTGTTGTGGCCCACTTATGCATTGAAATACCAAGCTGTGACCCACCCGACTTACATGCTCTGGCCCAGTAGTTGAGAACCACTGGTCTAACGCAAATACTCTTATAGCAAACTTGCCGGCTTTTTCTTCTCACCAGCCCTTTTGTGCCGGGCGTCTAGCAAGAGAAGCTTCAAATACCGTTTTTAAAGTCTTCGGTATGACTCGACTGGTAATTAAACCCACGTCGTCCACTGACTGCGACGCGAATTTTTGAATCGCTGCGCCATTGCTCCGGTACAGTTGAGTAAAAGTGACCCTGTGGCGTCCGCTTCGCAATCGGTAGACTGGGGTTTGTTTTCGTTGTAGAGTTATACCAAGGATTTTGATAGCAGATCTCCTGGTTGGGTAAAGTGGGGAGTGAAACACGTATCGCGCAAAATTTAGTCGGTCGTGAATGAAAACAAGTCGTGTCGCTGAAAAGCTGTCGTAGTTAAATAGCGCCCTGGACAGCGTAATATTTCACTTCACTTCTGCAAATACAATTGCAGCAGACGGCAAGTTTTTTTAGTTAGTGCTGAAATTTCAACTTTGTTTGTTGCTCGAGAGGAAGCAGGCTGGGAATACATTTCATCAGTAATTAATATCACCTACTTGAGCATCGAACAGATGCAACCTCGATGCAGCTCCGTGCAATAAGGGGGCGGCTTGTGATGGTAAGATTATGTGTTCAAAGTCTGCGCGGTTTGTGCTTTTGTAAAAAAGCACTTTCGCCAATTTTACTTGCTCGGATGGGGCAATTTTGGCGTTGCTTCTGTGTGGAAGTCCGAAACAGATTTCAAAGCCAGTTGTTCTGCGAATGAATGTAAAGTTTTTCGTGATTAGAAATCGGATTTAACTCCTTGTGGTTTACAGTGACCCACACGGGCAGAATGCTTCTTATGAGCGACGCACATCTTCAGATGGATTTCTAACCATTTCACGACCAGATTATTTTGCAAATGAAATTACAAATTATGCAAAACCAAAATTATTGGTAGAACACCGTAGCCGAAAGGATTCGACGCAACGTTCTGGCGTTCTTGAAAAAAAAAATTCCGTCAAAAAATCTGCAATACCGTCACCTTCGTGTAACGTCATTTCGATGACGAGTCAATGTTACACGAGAAATAAATCAGAAATAGTTAAAACTGACGTATCGCCTACGTCATCACCGCATGATTCTCCGTCATCTTGTTTCCACAGCAACCGAGCCTTGTCTATGAAAGATTCTTCGAAGACGTCACAGACACATAACAGTGGAATCGGGAATACATTGCCAGTTGATTCTGACATTGGTGAGGCTGATGTATGTACCCAGGACTCTTTTCAGTTGACTTCG
Source organism: Trididemnum clinides (assembly GCA_963675345.1). Lineage (NCBI taxonomy): Eukaryota > Metazoa > Chordata > Ascidiacea > Aplousobranchia > Didemnidae > Trididemnum > Trididemnum clinides. Next base: position 31,392,593 of record OY776286.1, read on the forward strand.
TCAGCGCAAAATAATGAACAGAGCTCTGAGGGGGCACTTCTGTTGACTGAGCTCGACTCCCGAATGCAAAAATCTTCCCATGGAGCATCCCCATCACGAGCGTGTGAAACATCTCTGCTAGTTGCCCAACTGCAACATGGGCCAAAAAAAACGGCCGAAAACATTTCCGAATGCACGCCAAAAAGTTTGAACGATGTTCCGATTAGGAAGAAGCAATTGCAAACTTCAGAAAATAAAAAAGCACAAAGTTTTTTAAAGAAAGAAACGGAGCCGAGCCGAAAAAATAGCGGCAACAGAAGCAAAGTTAAGACAAGAAATACCCGAAAAGATACTTGCCAGTACTGCGGAAAAGTAAGTGAAATGCATGCTGCCAAACACCGGGTAGTCCTCCACCTGCAGTTTATTGAGAAACGCTTTTCTTTTTCAAACACCTGATTTTCTTATTGGATAAAATTGAAAGGCTTTCTGTATCGTTTGGTAGCAATGCATGATATAAGTATTGCTTAGGCTGGATTTCAAACTGGGCGACAGTAGTCAGAACCACGGTCGTATTTTGGAATTCCCTTAAGAGCTCATTCTATTCCAGGTAGTATGTGGAAAATGAGTTTTTGGAAAACAAACCCCAATCCTCTCGAAACTAATTTACTGCTCAACTTTGGAGTTGGCTATCAAGGTAGGAGAAGGTAATGCAATGGTCGATCTCCCTCTTCCCTAATAATAATAATAATAATAATAATAACGAATTCTCCCGGCAACAATATTTTATTTTGAAGTTTAATTCTGATCACGTTTGTAATTTCGCTAAAATAACTAGTCGCAAAAAGCTGCCATAAATAAGATTTACCTTTCTTATTTGTACTTTGGGGTTCGAAAAGAAGGTGAATGTTTATTTTTTCAGGTATTTCGCAACACTTCTAATTTGACAGTGCACCGGCGTATGCACACAGGGGAGAAGCCGTACAAATGTACCTTGTGTGATTACGCTTGCGCGCAATCCAGCAAACTGACTCGTCATATGAAAACACACGGAATCAACAACAAACACGCGTACCGATGCGAAATATGTGATATACCATTTACGGTTCACAGGTAAGTAAATCACTCTCTGTCATTGTAGGGGTGCATTAGATTGCACGATGAGGTCAAAGACTGTGGCATCAGTGGAGAAGTGTTCTCCTTGCTCCGAACAATACTGTGAAAGTCTTGTCCCTGCCAAAGATCATGTCCTCGGTGTTTGGTAATGGCTATCAAGTTTTTAAAATTGGTGTCAAAACTTTTGAATGAACATCTGGCGCACTCCTGTGGCAGCCCAAAGTGAGACCTCGCCCCGAAGCTTTAGACGGGAGTCTTTCTAGGAAACTTTTGGCAGGGGAGAGAAAAAACCTTGTTTTCCATCCCAATCCATCCCATTAATTTCGTTTTTTGTAGATGCAATTTTCCAAAAAATATTCTTTGAGGCGGGGCTCCCAGGCCGGAGGAAGCGGGAAAAAGAGGTGGGGGTGGTTTTAACGGCCCTGATCCGGTTTCATTGACTGCAATGGTGTCACCAGCCGAAGGTTCGGCTCAGGAAATGATGCATACCACTCTAAAACAGTTGTCACCTACGTTTACAATATTTTATAGAAGCAGCTATCAATACTTAGATTTCATGAAAATTCCAGCTTGATTGCCGCTTCACGTTGATCCAACTTGTTGTGCATGCGAGAAAAGCTACTTGAAAGGTGTTTTCAAATTGGTGTTGAGGCTGCAACCGGTATTTCTCGTTGTATGGCCAAACGGAACCGACGTTTCTTTTTCTTGTTTCTGATTTGAACTTCGATTATTTGTCGACCGAAACAACTTGAACACTTGCTGAGAGTGCGTTCATTTTGCAGTCACTCATGGTCTCCCTCCGCTGATTCTGCGGGCGGTTCGCACTGTTGTTGTTACCTACATTTTCATCTGCCAGTCACGGCGCAGGCAAACGTTTGCGATTGTTGCTTAGGACAAGTGTCCACGATAGCTTCGGAGTTGCCAGAACTGCTGACACAGTGGATTTCTACCGCAAGATTGTTGTAAAGTGCCGTAAAGTGAAAATTGCCGTAAAGTGCTTTTGTCAAAAGCACAACGACGCGAAGAGCATGAGCGTGTTAAACTCGTGATTACGTGCTAGCGCTTTATCGCTCTGAATGATGCCGACGGTTTCTTGTTTCTACTCGCTTTGACTAAAATTCCCTGATGCAAACCGCGTTGAGATGCTTTCGTTCCATACAGCTGGTGTCGCTTATTTTTCCGGTGGCACTTGCACCCACCAACGTAAAAACCTTTCGATATCAGCAGGTCCGATTAAAAGCGGACTACCTCTAATTATTCCTCCGGCGATTCTCATCAAAGTATGTTTCCACAAAAAGGGCCTTCATTTATGTTTGTAAGGGACTCTTACTTTAAATGAAGTCACTGTTTTTAAAACAATCTTATTATATGCAGCACATTGGAAAAGCACATGAAGAAACATCACTTGGGAGAGTCTAACCAATCAAAATTGGCTACTGTCTCGGCGCCAAATTCAAATTTTTCTGCGTACTTAAAATCTTTTGCTCAGTCAGCCGACAATCAATCTCTACCCCATAATGGTGACGTACCAGCTGAGTCTTCTGATCCGAACCTAGAACCTTAAAATCTTCAGAAGCATGGCGATACTCAGCATTGTATTTTGCATTGATTGCCAACGATTTAAATCAGTTTAAGGTGAAGTTGGTGCGACTTTTGTCTCTCCCTACCATCTATCTTATTCTCTATGCAGATATTGCTAAAAGTTCACATAAACATTAAAAGTTCATCGATGTAACACTTAACAGTTGTAAAGGTGCTTTTTCGTAAAAGGTGAAAAGTGTATGGTGTAACTGCTTCTATGACAGAGATTTTGTTTGCGATTTTATGTTAGTAACTAATTGGTATTGTAGCAAGAGAAATTCCGACAGCTATGACGCTCCACGGCTGGTTTGCACAACAGGGCTGCTAATGAAAGATTTATGAAAATTATCAGGTAAAATTGGCTTCTTCACACAAACAGAAGATATTTTGGAATACAAACTAATAAATGGTAAAGGGCTCTGATTACCTTTACAAATCTCTTATCTCTGAACAGCTGTCATTGATAAGAAAGAAATGCTTTTGTATTGCTTGCTGCATTTTTAACTTTTTTGATTGTGCTCTGAAGTAGCTTAATAAGTTCACAATACTATTTATGCGTTACCGATCTTATTACTTTTACTGCAAAGTTAGTTTTCATAATTTTCCAATTGCCTTTCAGATGAAGATGTTTTTAATTATAGCAATCACCAAGGTGTTTAACTGATTTTTGATATGAATTTGTGTTATTTTGTGATTTGCTTTTTATAACACGTTTTTCTGTAACCATTGACTGGTTAAAAAAGTACAACTTAGATTCACGCGTAATATCAAGCGGCCACTTTAATTAAATACTACTACTCTTTGAGAGGAGGAAGCAGACACGCAGTTGCAAACGTCTCAATTGCTACTGGGCCTTCTCATTAAGGCTTGCTCTTAATACTTCTTTTCACTCCTCGTGTTTGTTTAAGCTGGTTCTTTCTTTTTTGGGTGATGAATATGAGCTTAAGCTCGGCTTGCTAGTATTTACTGACACATTTCCACCGCGACTGGCAGCCTGTCCGACATCACTACCTGTCTGTTACATAACGAATGAAGAGACGCCAATCGAACTTGCTGGCTGTTTCTTCACGCTATTTCCTTCGTGCTTAACGCTGAATGGGGAAGGTGCGAATACTCTTTTTTTAGGCTTTCGATATTACTTGACAAGGAAGTTGAACCTAGGTTTACCGACTACAAAACAGACGCTCTAACCACTTCACCACTGCGGCCGCTCCTTTCACTGTTGGAACTGAAGGCGTTTATCGAAATGACGAATTCGCAAGGCTGAGGTTTGATCTTTGCCACCTGTCCAACCCTCAGGCACAACCCAACTATTACAACCCACGGAGTTCCGATGAGGGATATAAAGTGCTTTCAAATTTTTCATAGAAAGTTAATTATAATTACTTTGAGGAGAATCTCTTGCTTAATTTTGGCCTTGATGTTATTTGCAATTTTCTTCTTCGTCGTCTGAGCTATTTGTTGTCAGCATTGTGCAGGAAGATGTATATATAAGGCGTTAGCGCTCATGCTCGGTTTGCGAGTCTTCGGTTAGACTGGGGCCACTACGACGGGTAGACTGCTTGGCCCCACCACCTGTCTGCCACATGAAAATGGAGGCATCCCGTTAAGCGCCTTGCCCAAGGACACAACAAGCGTGCTTGCCGGCTTGTTCTCCACACTATCCCTATTTTGCTGAGCGCCAAGCAGGAAAGCTGTAAATACCGTTTTTTAAAGTCTTTTGGTATGACTCGACTTGGGAAATGAACCCCAGGTCCACCGACTGCGAAGCGGACGCTCTAACCACTACGCCATCGCGTCGGCTTAAGGTTTATTTGCAATGAGCACACCGCACTATTACCTTAACTAAGCTCAAGATGATAAATGAGATTGGGATGCCAAAGACAAAGTACAGTGGAGATGAAAAGTAAGGACGTGACTTCATTTCTAAATACAGCCTTGATTGAGTTGTTTGTTCGTGTTGAAAGTAATAAACTGAGAAAGAATTAGCGATTGCTTTTTCCGCTCAGAGGCGCTTGTGAGCCAATGAATAAAAGTTTTATTTGGCACTTTTTCTTGTATGATACGCAATAATTTACAAAAAAGACACAGCGTTATTTAATTTTTGTGAGACAGGAAAGCACAGTCTGAAGTTTTCACAAGTTTGGTTTTAGTTATTTTATATTGTTCTGGAAATTTTAAATTGTGCTTTGCAGAAAATATCTTACTATGGATGATTAGAAATTACGAATTTGCCAACAAACCTGCTCTTCAAATCATGAACTATTTTTTTCCCTCTCTTTTAACTGCGGTTGTTAGCGCAGCGTTATTCAAGCAAGATAGTAAGTAACTGACAAAATTATATTATTGTTTAATGCAGTCATGGGGAAAAATTTAAAACCACTAAAAAATAATGGAAGCGCAAGATTTTGAACTCTGAAGAAAATAGCGAGTTGCTTCAGATTTGGTTGGGAAATGTAGCATTTCTAACGTCAAATCAATGAAAGGTTTTGTAAAATATATGCAATTTCAAACATTAGGTCTATGTATAGTGTGTTGAAAGTTAATAATTGACTCGGTGTTTCTTTGTAATTGCAAATGGCGGTAATGGATGTTCAGAAACGGAAAAGCCTTCGAAGGTGCGATTGTTTTCGAAAGAGTCGTACATTAAAAAAAGTTTACTGCTAAAAGAGGTAGCGACCTAGGCCCTCAAGGTAAGGCTCTAACTTCCTCACGCATTCCTCGTTTTTACACGAACTTTACGGTATTTGTTTCTGCTTGAATCGAAGTGTGCGCGGTAGAACTGTGCCATGCCGACAGTAGACCTACCTGGATCGATGGCCGATCGGTCGCCATCGGTTCGAACGCACACACATAAGTTTGTGCATAACCACGAGTTGACAATGAAGGTGTACAGCAAATCAAATATTTACCTAACTTCACTGTTTTGCTTCACGCGATTTGCTGAACGCTTCCAAATTCACAAACACAGCACATTATTGAAGATTGGTAACATAGCAGTGTTTAAAATGTGCTTTTTTAAGTCAAAAATATTTCTTACACTCTATTAAAAGTCCACTAGCCGGTCTTGCCGGCGTCGCCCGACGAGTTTCCTGTCAGTTTCGTCGCGTTAAAAAATATTGTTTCGGGCGGCAGCGCCAGGTCCGCCCTATAACCATTAAAACAGGTTTTTGCAAAGCTGCCGGATATTGTTGATTTCATTCACAGAATCGTTTTGTTGCCGTTACGCATCAGTGGACGAAGATTGTCATGATACTTGTTTGCAGGTGACTGGTACTTCTGTAGAATAAATAATTTACTATGTGTCAAAATCGTGAACAAGTTAAGACAGAAAATGTTGTATTGATAGGATTAGAACCCGTGTGGCAGTCAGGGGTGAAATGAGAGGCGTTTTCCCAAACCCAATACTATATGCGAAAAGTCATCGCGACAAGAAAAAAACTAATTCTTTCTCGCCCCTCCAATTTTTATCTAAGTACACATCTCAGTAACATTCACGAAACGAATTTAAGAAAAGATAAGAGCTAGTGGCCAATTTAAAGCCTGAAATCTTAGTCAATAAGTTACAACATCGTCAAAACAATACTTTTTGACATTATTTATTGGTTTGTTTTTACCTTAAGCTAACGCAAAGTTGCCTCCTAAAGCCCTTATCCCCAAACATGCTGGACTAAGCAAGTCGTGAAATATTACTTCAGGATATGCTTCATACAATAAAAGTGTTTTATCATTGCAGTTGGATCTTGAGTTCGTTTATGCATCTTCAGTTATCACAACCTGTCAGTTGGTTCTTTACTTCTTAACGTTTATCAGCGCTCAAATGATAGTTGAAAGTATCTTAGATGATTGCGTCATTACAAAGTATCGTTATGCGATGTTGCTATGGAAAAGGGGTTATTAACCTTTACAAACACTTCGAAATTCATGTTTTTTCCAAACGTTTGTCGAACTCAGGCGTGTAAATTGAAAGACCTTTCTGTTGAGATCACTCTTCGAAATACGCAAGTTCACAAACAGTCATTCGGGCAGGTTTTAGCGTTATATGCCAATTGTTGAATGTTCAGTAACAAACAAATTAGTTTACGGCTGTATTTTGAGATGAAAGAGACAAGAGAACTCTTTTCTATTTGAACATTCCTAAATGGAGTGCTGCATTTAGGAACCAGATGCTACTGAAGTACTACTCGGGTTCTCTGGATTCTAAATTAACCTGCTATGAAAACTTTGTTTCCAATTAATTTTTGTTGCTAAACATGTTTAGGCAAAACATCATTTTCAAACTTTCTAGATTGACTTTTCACGTAGAACATTGAGAATCCTAGCAAAAAAATTCCTGCTCTCTAGTGGGACATAATTGGTTTTTACTAAAAGTCTTTTTGATCGAACTGAAAGTTATAGAAAGCCAACCACTCCAATACAATTTCTGCACGATACCAGCGTGCTCAATAGGCCAGTTTTTAGAAAGTTGATATCATAATAAGGTGATTCTCCTGAACTAGGCAAAACAAAAGAAAAAATGGTTTACGTTTAATTATGCATTATTAGCTAAATATCATTGCCAACACTTCAGTTGCTGAGATGTTGGCAATTTAGATTCAATTTGATTAATCTATTTTCAATGATATTCAGCTTAAAAGAGACATCGTTTGCAAAAGTTACGTTTTTACGTGCCTGGAAGCAATACCAAGTTATTTGCAGAACGTAAAGTCGTATTTCCTGCCTCTGTGGAATGTGAAGTATCCCACTGGTTTTTCACAATTTGGGGTTTTTATATTAAACGTTCAAAAAAGTCCTCTAAAACCTATAGAGCATCTGCTACTATCGTACTATTTTTTAGATTTTTACGCCTAATAATAGAAAATACATGGAAAAACTCGAAGCTCATTTTCCTACCAACTGTCCCCAGAACTCTCCAGATTTGGTGAGTGATTTTTTGTGACTTCATAAAATTTTTGTTCCATCTCTGGGCTGTGCCAAAAAGAAAGATAAGAGCTAGTGGCCAATAATAAATTCTTGTTCCAATGAACACGAAAGGATAACGATGCGTAAATGACAGCATTGAGCTATAACAACTGGTCATCGCTTCGTTTCCAATTTTTACAAACGGCGTTTGTTAAGCGTTGGTACAAAATTATCAAGCAAAACAGGTCTGACTCGCTTCAACCTGGACGGTAGCCGTAGAGTATGCTGCTCTGAGACACTATATTAGTAATATAAACACTAGATTATATCAATAGATGGCTGGATTTCACTTGTCGTTTGAATGAAAATTTGTAGGATATATTGTTGTAGCCTTAATGTCTTGCAGCCAAGATTGATATGTAGTGAAAAAGACTGAATTTGCTTCAATGAAATCTTTTTTTAACATTGATAGCATTGCCAGAGAAAATACAGGGGGTGGGACTTGACTTTTATTTGCGTGTTTACCTCTCTTCTTTCTTGGAAAGGGGGCGCGGTATCAAAGGGTCATCCCAGTTCACACCGCAAACACAATGAAAATCAGATTAGGAGAAAGCGGCAGCTCATTTCGAACCAACCATGAACGCAAAGCAGTAGGCCCACCCCTAACAAGGCGGACTGCCATCGGCGGGTGCCAAAAAGTCGCCTCTTACGACACGCTGGGCGGGCGGTTTCATTGCTCCAATTCAGTTCTTCACTGTTCAAGTGCAATTTGATTTTTTACTTGATATAAAGACGTCATCCTAATTCATCACTCTTACAGGTCAAAAAGCAACATTTCACTCTCTTTGATTCTTTACTTAACGTAGCTTAGCGCGTTAAAATGCTGCTTACAATCAGCAGGAATTTTGCGATATTATGTCGCAAAAAAAGACAATTTACGACGATTTTTCCTGTTTGTGGTTGCACTGTTTGCGGCCGAAAGCACTGCACCAGCTCTGCTGGCCACTCCGAAGCTGGTCTGAGCACAATGTTGTTCCATGCTGGCCGCATGCTTATCCGTAAAGAACTTTTGCGACCTCAACACAAAAACAACAGGACTCTGATGAGTTGACCGCAATGAGACCCACGAGAGCATGACCAGGTTGTCGCGTCATTAAAAGAATGTGGAAGCGCATTTTAATTAGACAGAAAAACCTTTAGAACCGAATTAAAAGGATTGTAAACTCGGAATGCAGAGAGTTCCTTTACCAGGGGTTGATTGAAACTTATCAGTATGTGATTGTGAAAAAGACAACAAATCGGGGTAACTGTACTCCACTGTTTGGTTATATAATATTTTTTTATTTTTAGGTGGAATTTTGGAATTGTTTAATGCCTTCATACAACGGTAAACATTTTTTAGCTGCCTGAAAACGAAAAAAATAGAACAGAGCGAAAAAGCAGCTGAAGTAAAAATACAGAACTGGGTGAAAAAACACCGCTGGTAGTAAAATTTCAAAACTTGTTGCAACCTTCTGGGCCCGTTTTCCGCAGTGAGATTCGACACTTGTCTAGTAAAAGAATTAATTGAAGGTCAATCCAGAATCATTGACGACTATTTAATGTAGTCTAGGAATGCCACGTTTCTATTATTTATAGAGAAGATAGCTATTTTCAACCGCAGACATACTGCATACTGGTGGTATAGCAAACAATCAGGTGTTTTCTGAAGAAAGAGTTTTTACAAAGATTTTTTCTCGGAATTATCTGGCTCCTTTCTGAAAAATCAGTTTTTGTGAAGGATGGGAGCAAATATGCTAAAAAGGAATGGATTTGAGCATTATTGAGGGCCTTTGGAGGACATCTTTTTTGTTCTTAAAAAAGGAGAGCATGTTTTCCACGAGAAGAACGCATAATCACCTTGACGTAGCCTCATCAGCGCTCGCTCACTTATCGTGAGTGGTGCACAGTTTTGTCTTAACACTTCTTCTTTTATGTGAAAAATATTTTTGGATGCTATTGCAAAATACAACGGATAGTCCAAACCCATTTATTGATGCTTGGATAACCTTATAAAATTTGTTAATGCAGAAATCTATATACTGCAAAAATATTTTTGCGAAAATCTTTTACTGTATACAAAAACAGATATTTTACATTACAAAGTCCTTATTTTTATCTCACGACCACACACTTATTGTATTTATATCTGTGTCAAGAGTAATGCCTTGGGCTACACACAGAGACCTGCAATCAAAAGTAAACTTAATATTGCTTATTACCGAGAAGCGATTAACTAGTTATGAACTTCTACAAAATTGACTTCATCCACCACACAAAAAAGAAGGCAATAACAGGCTTTAACCTCAAGTAGTGAATTACTTGCAGAAGGCCTTATCAAGCCGTATATGGCTCTTATATCTTCATCCATCTTTCTGCTCTGGCTGGACGAGAGACAGTGCGATAGAACAAAAAGTGCCCAGTATAATTTTGGTTTGGTTTTTTTAGTTACAGTGGCGTAAAATTAATTCAAAATTTATTTTTGCCATAGATTAGAGATGCGTTTGCAAAAGAATGTAAAGGATATTTATCAGAAAAAGATTATCTAATACTCTTGTCTTTATCTAGCTGTCAAATTGATTTTTTTGGTTTCGTGTATGTTAAAACTTACTGAAACGGTTCCTAATGGCACTTGCAAAAGTAAGTGTAGCTTTCTCCTGCAACAAACTTTGTTATGCTATAAGTAAAATATCTTCAGTTCAGATCCGCTTTAAGGTTGTCAATACAAGGGACGCTGTGCGTTTTGAACTCTGCCACCAAGCAAAGAAAGTTTCCGTGAATTTTTTCCCACACGGCAAGGCTTTACCTGTCAAATGCCTTGCAAAAAGCAGTCGTGGCCCAGGTACAAATAAAGCGTAAAGCGAACACTGCAAATCACTCACGAAGCTTCTCGCTTAACAAAATCCACTTTTGCAATCAATCAGATTTAAAAGTGACTTTTTAGCTCATAGGTGTGGTTGTGGGTAAAAAGCTGTTTCAACTTTGATACAGATTTCTTTACCTTTGACTAAAATAACAAATACACATTAGCTGTAGCACCAAAGTTTTTTAATGTATCCGCTCCATCACACTCGTTGAAATAAATTCTCGATCCATGCACGAAAAAATTTCAAGTTTTAAAAGCACATTTTTTAAACGAAAAAATCTTTTTGACTGTAGTGGCGCATCGCAAAATATACTGACTTTAAATTTCTAGTTTTCGATCATAGTCTACACCTTGATTTTGACATTTCTGTCACTATCTTTTTGCACTTTATAGAAGTAAAGTTATCAGTTGGCGCCGGATGTTTAAATTCCACGTTTTTTGTCTGAAAAGTCGAATAAAAGAATTACTTTTACCGAAAAGATGCAGAGTGAGTTTTCGGCGAAAAACCTTTTACTCTGAAGTGATTTGAAAAGAGCATATTACTGAAAAAGCATTGTGAAAATTTTTATACGAGGCAGGTACTGTGGGCTTTTCCTCACTAAATTTAAAGAACGTTTTTTCATAGATAAGCATCACACCTGCATTCAACAAACCGAATTTTAAAGAAAAATATTTTTCGTTTTGATACCTTCTTCTAAATCACCAGAATGAAAATCCTCTCCCTTCTGCAAAAACAGCAGACGCGGGCTAGTAAGGAGGGAGTCAAAAATCCCCAATTTCAGGCCGACAACTATTATATCAAGTATTACTCCAAAACCTCTTCAAATTATGCTTCAATGGTAGGCTAAAGGATTCTAGCTGTATGTTCGAAGCCCTCACATTGTTGTTTCACAAGTGCCCGCCACAGTTGATGTCCTCGATCTTGTTTGTCTTGAAGGAGAGGTTGCTATCGATCTTCCAACCCCCTCCTATGAACTCGGATTTTAACCTGACGTAGAGACTGTTGGATAAACAAATGTACTAAGCTGAAAGTTTTCAAACAATTAGCAAAACGTGTTGTTTGTTTTACTCCCTCATGGCTTTCCGGAAATCTTTCGTCAGCTGTTATTTGAACTCTTTGACAATTAGACAAAAAGATTTGAAATGTTTCGGCTTGTACTTTCAGTTAGTAAGCATGACAGGATTAGAAGTAAGATGCTAGCAATGATTTAGTACAAAAGTAGAAAGTTCCGTTATTAAGTTTACTTCTTTGTAGCATTTTGAGAGAATATGAAATTTCGAGCTGAATTATGAGCATAAAGATCAAAGTTTTCTTGTTATCTACGCTGTTTGTTATTGGTTTGTCGCTTTTATTTTGTTTTGCTGAAATGAATAATTGCGTGCCAGACTTTTAAATCCACAACATGCTTTTAGTGAAGGCATTACAGAGATCACCAAACTCATAATGAAAACGCGATTTAAAATTTGTTTCATTAATAGGAACAGGATTCTCAAAAATACAATTTTTAAGCATGTTTGGTGGTTAGCTTGTACTTTGTTCACAAATATTTTTTACGCGCCCAAGATCATTGCCTTACGTAGCCGTTAAATGTCGCCTTCGAGCGGTCCATTACCGGCGGAGAACTTTACCATTCAATAACCAAATTAGATCTAAACTTAACGGAACAAATTGTTTCGACTAAACAATTATTCCAAACCAGCTTCAGTTTGTTTCTTACAGATAGTAGCGCCTGGATTGGGAGAATGTGCTGTGAACTCGCTCTTACAGATACTTGCAGGAAAAGCTGTCTTCACGTGAGTATTGAAAATGTGCATAATACGTTATTCGGTATCAACAGGAAGGTTTGGAGACAAGCCTCAACAAATACCAATTTTCCTCTATTAAAAAAAATTTGCTGCTTTTTTGCCAGAAGAAGGTTACGCCTCTCTTCCTTGTGTAGGCCTGCAACTTTCTGAAATGTTAACTCTTCCCATAAACCTTTAAATGTTTTGTAGCTGTAGGCTTAAGCCATTGGTAAGGCAACCCGTTTTCAACCCGTAAAAGAACAACGTTTTGGGATTGCAGCCCGAGCGCTGCTATACGTTTGTTCTTCGACAAGGAGACTTTTTACGGAAATCAACTTTTCCAAAGCGTGTTTTTGCCCATTTTGTTACGAAGTTTTCTTTTTTTATTGATTTCCCAAGTTGAAGATCCTTTTTCGGCAAATCGACTATTTAAAAGCATTTTTTTACCTCATTTTGTAACGGAAATTTCCTGTTTCTTGATCGACTAAGTTGAAGACCTTTTTTTGGTCAATTGTTCGAAAGCGATTTTTCTTTGATCATTTTCTAGAACAATACTGTTTTTACAACCATTTTTCGGTCTTTTATCTTGAAATATGGAATTACTTGCAAAATGGAGAATATGTGGACATTTTTTGATGCCCTCGGAAGACATGTCCTCCAACCGGGGACTTTCTTTGGTTGCGATAGCTAGAAAGAAGAGACGGAAAATGATGGGGAGCAATATGGAAAACTATATCTTTTAAAGTATGGCTTTTTCAAAACCATTGAAAACCTTTTTTTTACAAAACATTTTCTATGACATTAATTGTTCAATCTCCACTTAACACCTGATTGCCAAAAGCAAGAAAAGGAGCTACTAACGGCCTTAAGTCGATCACGTTTGCAGAGTCAATCTTTTCAAGATCTCTCTCCTGACTGCAGCACAGGTTACGAACAGGAAATGTATCGATGTGTATACAGACAACAACATAAGAAAAGGTTAGTGTTTGCATGGCAGCTTCATACAGCTTCGCCGATTTTGAAACATAGCTCAGTTATCAACGAGTTAGCTTTAATTTATTGGCAAAGAATGCATATTTTTGATAATTTTATTTTGCGTGTTATACAATTATCTTGGGTGTTGTACAATTATCATAGGTATGTTATATCTTAGATTATATAATATCAGTCAAGGCAGTGGTTCCCAAACGGGGAAATGGCCCAACTCGATGCCGACACCACTAGTAATCAACAATTTGAAAGTTTAACTGCATATTTTGGCATCGAGTTGGCCCGGCATCGAAGCGTACCCGACCCCCCCAAACAGGCATCCAACCTGTGCGGGTCCACAGAAGATTTTTCTGAGGTTCAAAAAAGACTTAAGTAAGGTGCACTGCATGTTGGGTGCAAACGTGGCAGGTAACAACCTACAGATGTGGGTAAACACCGAAAGCAACCATGGTTGAAAAAATTTTTTGATTTTTTTCGAACAATTATAACCGATTTTAAGTTGGAGTCCACGGCATCGGCCAGTTCTCCAAAAGGATCTGTAGCATCAAAGAGATTGGGAGCTACTGAGCTAAAATTTTTCGGTTGCTCTAAGATAATTTTTGCATATTTTTTGCGTTTTGTTCAATACTTTTCTACTAGTGATTGTTAAATTGGTAAATATAAACTTCTAAAATTTTCTGCGGTACTCGACTTGGGAGTTAAACCCAGCTCAATTGATTACAATATTTATAATAACTTTTTGTAGGTGCTGTCTGTCGGCTGATGACGCAAGCAGTTCGTGTCGCCATCAGTGTGAATTGTCATTTCGTTCTGAGACTGGCCCAACATTTCAACAAATAACGCATGTAGCGACATCTTGCGGAAAAAAGATGGCATCGTGCATGAGAAATTTTTCCAGAACATTGCGGGAAGAAACAAGCAAAAGTAAAAAATTTGAGCGTATATCTTGTAACTCAGATTTTTTAAAATTGCATTGTTAGCACTGCTAGAAGTTCTTTGCACATCCCATGATCACCAGACACATTTGTCAACACATTTGGTTGCAGGATTATTCCTCTCCGTCCTTTTTTGAGGGAGAGAGAGAGAATTAACACACCCTGGAGAATAAGTGATATTTTTTGATTTATGATTTTATTGTTTGTTTGCTATTTTTAATTTTAATTGATTTTGGTGAAACACTTTTGTAACTATTTCCTGCAGTACTTTCATAAATTGTTTTTTTCATTTTTGATATTTTTTGTTTTGTTGCATTCCTTATTCTTATTCTTTTCATTGGTTGTAGTGACTGTAGTTTAGGACCCTCAAACTTTTTGAGCTACGCACTCTTTCGCTAAACCTAGATGTGGGGCTTACCCCAACATAAGAATATCTTTTGCCTTTTTTCAACTTGAAAACTTTTTTTGGAGTCTATAATTTTGAAAACAATATATTGTGTCTATTTTGAGCAGCTCTTCATGAGTTTTTTGCAAATCCTTTGTAAAATAGTTGTTTTTGCTTTTGCTTAACTTGAAAGCCTTTTTTGCCGTAAATCTTTAAAGTGCTTTTTTTCTGCACGAAAACTTACCCGCGTATCCCTAAAACTTCTCTTGCTTATCACTGGGGGTACGCGCACTTCAGTTTGCAAACCCCTGCTCCAGTTGGTCTTTGTCATGCTAGGATTGAAGGTGAGTCAAATTTCAAATTCGAAATGATCTAAAGTGGTTCATACCATCCTAACGTTTACTAATCGGAAACAGGGTCGAGTGTTTATGGCGACAATGATCGAATGACTGTGGGTTCAAGCATCGCAATGACTACTTTGTTGCTCTATTGAAAGAGAATTGTCCTCTGCTTTGCAAATTCTAACAAGCAGTATATATATCGAAATATTGCCAAGTAATTCATTAAGATCGTCAAAACGTGAAAACTTCGAAGCCGGTCTGGACAATTTTTCAAGGTTTGACGCCGCTGTTGCTACGTTGCGAGTTTGCTGAACAAAATGCCAAAATATAAAAAATAGATAAAATACGAATGCCCTTTGCAAACTTTACCTGCTGTTTTTGTTTAGAACATTATACAAATAATTTATTTTTTACTAGCAATTTAGCGTCACACCCAAACTGATTGCAACCTTTGATCTCTGTTGCTGCGCATGTGCAGAAATAATAGCGACCAGTGCCTCTCTACACCAATCAACAGCCGCCTCAACGTGGTGGTGCGGTCCCCGGCCCCGTTTGGGTTGGGTCGAAATGGCTGTTGGCCTTCCCGAAGGTCCCAGTTACCCAGGGCACTCCCCTTTCTGGGGCTCCATGGTCTTCCGCCATGCCCCCATTCCTCGGAAGGGGTCGGGTAAACAACAACAACAACCAGTGGCTCTGCGCCTCGTGCTTTTACTAAGCCTACTGTCCATCCGTAGTTTCCAACACTGGAAATTTATCGGAAGATCTTGGAAAAAAAAACATTTGATTTTGAGATTTTTCAAAAATTTGTATGAACACCTCTTTTTTTGGAGATTAATCCACAAAAGCTGAAATTTCGCGTTGGACAAAGAGTGAAGATCGTTTCTTTTTGAGACATCAATCATAATAAGGGGCAGGTTCAAAATTTTTGAGAAATTGGCTATGTGGCATATGCCAAAACATTTTATAATCGTGGGATTTTTTTACTCACACATCGGCCATTTTGGGATACGCTACACCCTTTTTTGGGATTTTTGCGCATTTCAAGTTGGCAACTACTTGTCACTGTCATTCATGTATTTAGATATGCACTGCTGCGGACGAGCTACCGACTTGCATTGCAGACGATATTGTTACGAAATATTCCGAAGTGAAATCAAAGATTCTACCATCGTCAACCGCTTGATTCAAGAATGTGGTGACGTCATGCCGCATCAACCAATGTGGAAATGCTTCATGGAAAACACAGAGCCGGCTCCCGCAGGACCTTTCGCTGGAAAATTGAAATGTTGCTCAAAAGCAAAGTCGTACGAATGCAAGGAGATGTGCAGTCAGGTGAATGTCGGACAAAATTGTTGTCAGTGGCATAGTTGGTAGAGAAGCTGAGATTGCAATAAGCGCTATTTTCTCTTTGGTACTAGCAACAGTATCAAATATTAATGGCGTCCATTTTCGCTCCCATTTTCATTGTTTTTCTGCCTGCTAGTTTGACTGTTGCCAATAAGTTGGTCTAGTAGGCGGAAAACGGAATAAGATAACGCAGCAATTCTTAAAAGCAACTTGAAATTTTAGCTTTTGGGCAAAATGAATGAAGTAAAGTAAAAGAGAATGATTGGAACTTAACCCAAAACTTATTCTCCCATTATTTTAATATTTGGGCATTTTCTGCACTGCTAGTATTCCGAAAGTGGTAAGGGGAGGAAAATGGAAGAGGGATTTTTTTCTGGCCACTATGACTGAGTAAACCTTGACTGTAATTAACTTTTCAGCTGTACAAGAATCCTTGGTCGGAGTCCGACAGGTGGAATGAGTTTGAGCAAATGTGCATTTACAATACCGAGCGTGGTGATCTGCAGCAATGCTTGGAAGAAAGTAAGAAAAAGAACTGATGACGCATTCTAGCTAGAATCGATAAAACATAATGAATTATTTTTTTAAGAAAAGGCAATTTAGCCCCACTTTCACCAAAAGTTAGTCTTGGCGATTCCTGTTTTATTGCACAATATTGCTTGTGGTGTCTACGTTATCTGTTTATCAGTTGCCATTTTTTCAGCAAGCGAGCCGTGTCGAATGGGTTGCTCTTCAATGCGATTCTGCACTGCTTTCAATCGTCCGACCGCGCTGTTTCGCGCTTGCAACGAAGACTCAGACTTTATGGCGAAGCACCATTTCAAGTGAGAAAAATCCACAGTGACGATGTCTTCCTTCGGCGCTCGAAAGCAAAATAGGCCGCACGGTGTGATAAACAGAGAGTCAACTCGCTGTGGGAGATCTGGAGATTGAGCGCTCTGAGCGTAAGCTGCAGGGGATGACGTCAAGCGCAACCGTTGTCCTCTTTCAAGTGGATTAGGTTCAAGCTATTGCTTGTGACGATTGCCAAGACATGTAGACTATGAATGACACCACACCGAAGAGCACAGAGATTGTTTAACAGTTTTACAAACTATTCGTTTATCTTATCCAGAATGAATTGTCATGTTTTTTTTCACAAAAAATGCCTCAGTTATTCAAATTTTAAAAATCTTGTTTTGTTAAAAATCCTTTTATTTTATGTTTTGTCTCCACCCCCATTCCTGTCACTATATCAGTGACCTCCTTGCTTGAGAGTTTTAACGCAGCGTTTGTTGGAGACACTGGTCGGACAAATGTGTGTTCAAATCTATCATAACTGTTCAAATTTAATCAATCTGCGTTACTGTGCCTTCGAGAAAGGCATTTTAGGGAAACGCTTCCTCCTTGTGGCCAAAATGCACTGTGCCTGTAGTACTGACAACTCCCAAGACAGTCTGGGCACAAATTGTTCTACGATTGTAGGTTTTGCTTGGCTAGAAGATATGAATAACACTCAACTTTTTTATTTGCGGTGTTCACTCCTGCAATGGATTGCACCCCAATACGTTATTCGTAACCTTTAATACTTAGTGGCAACACTGCAAATGTGCTTTGCGCTTTGTAGATACGCTCGACCTTCGTTTTTCCGGACTAGAAAGTGCAGGAATCTGTCCGGACAACACCAATATATTTATGTAATGCAAACAAAATGAAATAACAGTCCTTAACAATATGTACAATGCATTTCAACTATTTACAGGATTAAGAAAACAACAGAATCGTTCACTGATACCCGACAAAACACGGTGTTTACGAGCGTCGGTAGCCACCTATCCGGCATTTCTGACAACATACGAGGCGCTTGTCGTTTGAATTCATTTGTCGGCCGTCCGGACTCATTGTCAGAATAAACCGAAATGCGGATTAACGGGGTCCGGAAAAACGAGGGTCGAGTGCATATGAATCTATTTTCCTTATCCAAACTGCAGGTTTTGAAGTTAAGGTATTGGTAACGTAGGCCTGATTGATCTCAAGAACCCTAGAGGCAAGCTGGTGGCAAGTCATTTCTTGTAAGTTTATCATAGACTCTGCAACCCCGCTCCCCCCTCCCCCACCTTGAAAACAATTGATTAATAGAGATCCATGTTTAGATTGTGGTCGAAAGGAAGTATTGATCTTCCTCGGATGAAAATACCAGTGAAAGATATTGAGACTTGTGAGGCTGATTTGTGGAAAGCTGTAGCTTGTTCTTTGCAGATCAAACCATGCGACGCGGAAACAGGAGAAAGCATTATATGCAAGTAATGGCAGTACTTCGCTCTTTTTTACGTAGATAAGGTCTTTAATGCAATGCGGTGATATAGTCTTTCAGAAAATTTGATATTTTTCATATGAATTCTGCCAAATTCTACTACCATAAAAGCATTTGAGTAACAGCGTTCTTGAAAAGGGAGTGAAAATCTCAAAAACTGCCAAAGTGAACATTTGTACTTTTAGTCCGTTGAAAATTTTTTTTGGAAATCTCCTATTTTCCCTCACCCTCGTAATCAATACAATTCTACTGATTTGCCCAACATGTATTGTCGCTGCACTTTATCCTGCTGCCGGTGTTTTATCTAAATGTTTGAACCTTTTAGTACAGTGTTGCTCATTCGGGGAAGGCAGATCACAACAACATAACTCCTTGTTAACGGCAAAACTTGGAGTTTCAGAAAATACCTTGTGACGCAGTTTTGAAAGAATGGAATTTGCTTGCAAAAACTACAAACAAACAGCACAATGCAAAGCAATAATAACCTAATCAGAATCAAAGTAAAAGTAGAATTTTCGAATAGTTGCTAGCTGCAGTCCTATCAACTGCGTTTCTAAAATCTGGCGCATTGGTGAGTGACAGGAGCAGCAATCAGACAAACACGCAAAAGATTACAAATTTTAATGGGGCACAAATTCATAACATGCCTCTCCTTGAAAATAAACTTGTAAGCCTTCACAACGGTTTTCTTTTGCTCTTTTTGCAACAAATATAAATAAGCTTATCCACTGAGCACTAGTAAGCCTACTGCTCAAAAACCAAAAGGTAGCCAAAATTACTGAATATTGTTTTGATTTTTAGATCCGATTGCTTATTTTTGTTGAACAAATGTGCTGATAAAAAAAAGCTCCAAGCTGGTATTGATGTCGAGGAATTGTGTGAAATGTTTTCGCCTTCTTACAAACAAGATAAGTGCATTTCTTTGTCGACACTTACAGGTACGAAAACCGGTGGAGTTTTAGAAAGGATAAGCGGCGTCGAACACCCAAATTATTTAAATAAGGAATTTTCAAGTTTTTTTGGCTGGTTAATCCATACCATGATAGATATACTGCCCTCCCAAGCTAGACCCTGATAACCATAAGATTTTCCCGAGAAAACAAGTTTAATTTTTAATGATGCCCCAAAATTGTAGAGTCTTCGAATATTCAAGAGATTGAGCCAGGTAGGGTCACTCAACCGTGTCGTCCTGACCCGTGTGAAAATAACGAAGTGTGCGTAACAAACCGAAACAAATGCAGGCCGAGGAGGAGCAAATGTCAAAAGTACAACTGCGTTCGCGGTAAGGAGGTTATAAGATATAGTAGGCCTACACAATAATCGGCACATGGCAAGGATGCTTCATTACGACAGATTGTTCTACGTTATAGTCATGCACTCAGCATGTCGGTTGCAAACGTTATCCATCTCAGGCAGCCTGTCATGTTGATGATGGGGCTGTCTGCTTCCATTTTCTAATTGATTTAAACATGTTTACCGTTTTCCCCTCACCTGACCAGCACGTTCTTACTTGCTTGATTGGGCTTGCAGTGCATCGCGGGATATTTTGTTTCATACTAAGGCTGTGTTCGCACATAGCGATTTTCGAAACCAGACATCCAACTTCTTACCTATATTTGGAGAAGGTTTTGGGACGATGTTTTGATGCTTGGTACTGAGTGCAAAAATAGCGACGTTCTCTCCGTGCTTGTCGTCATTGCTTTTTGAATTCTACAAGGCTTAAGTAAATTCTCAAAAAAATGCTACAAACTATCCCCTCTTTCACCAGACTACACTGGAACTGTCTCATGCTTCTCACGAAAGTTGTTTTCAAAGATCTACAACAAAACCGTTGAAAAATCTCGGACACAAGCCAAGCGTATCCAAAACGCAGACAAAGCGCTCCTTACATTGCCATTATGACAAGTTGTTCGCAAATGCGGCGAAAGCTTGCCTTTGTTTTAAGTTTCCACCCGCATATCCTGCGTGCACACGCTTGAGAGATTTGTTTCCTTTAGAAGAAAACGCGCTTTCTACAGCAGCTTTTCACAGAATAAGATAGGGTTACCATGTGTGATGAGGCAAAATTCCGGAACACAGCCGTTCACTCTTTTAAGTATTGGCAGCAGGGTTGGCAGAGTTGTAACTTTTGGTAACTAAGTAGTTACCCTTTGCTGGAAAGTTTGAAACTGGTGACTTTTGCTACGAGGCTAACGGTCGGAGATTTTGGAGATCGAGTTGTGCTTTCCCAAATGAAGGTGATTTTTAAAATAAAGGTCATCACCTGTCTCGCTGCCATTTTGTGCAAATCGTGGCAATGAAAGACGGGCCACTTATGGTGACCATGACATTGTAATATTGCAATTTTTGGTAAACTGCTCGTTCTGTTGCTTAATAACAAAAATTCCGGACATTTGAGCTTAATTCCGGAAACTTGAGCAAATTCCGGACTGGCCACCTGAATTCCGGAAATGTCCGAAATATTCCGGACGTATGGCAACCCCAGAATAGGAACCAAAATACTCCTACTTTTTTTCCTACGTATGTGCACAGTAAGTAAATGGTGGCATAATATTGTCATGGTGAGATTTTACGAAATCCAAAGTCTTTCGCACTGCTCCACGGTAGGCACAAGTGATCCTAATTAGATTAGTAACTATGCCCGCAGCGAAACAGAAATTTCATGGAAGGTTTCCTCTACTTTTAGGTTGCAGATTACGCCACAAATCTAATGTAGTTGCCCCTGTTGGCTCGACGGTGTTGGTGCCAAATTCAACGAAAGAAGAAACTTGCTTCAAGGCCTGCACGTGCACAGAAACCGGACATTTCCGCTCATGCATCCGTTTACCATGCGTCAAATTTAGCTCCTGTAAAACGGACGGAAGACTAATTGGTAAAAAAATGGGAGCATGCATTCTCTATATCCTGGAGTTTCCGCAAAATTACTAGTAAATGTAGTGGGGTTTATTAGGGGGAACCAGTTAGTTTCGATAACTTACCTTCTTTTTGATTCAGTCTTCGTGGTTGCCAATGTTACCCTTTTAATGGGAGCGGCATATCACACAAGTTTTCTTGCTCGATTGCTATGGGGCGCCATTTGTTCACCGCTCATTACACGTGTTTTAGGACAACATTTATCACTAAATCAAATCGATTTGTACATTTCAACAAATCGATTTGTGCATTTCAACGAATCGACTTGATTTAGTCATAAATGTTATTCTAAAACACGTGTAATGAGCGGTGAACAAATAACGCCTCATAGATTGCAGCGCTTATGAAAGAATGGCGCTAGACCCGAAGTAGCCTCCTATTATAAAAACTCTTTTACGGCAGTTCGCTTAAAGTCGCTTAAAGAATGACTGCAATGGTTTTTCGTGATTGGACAAATAGATAAACCGATATTGTACTTAAATCAACTACACTGTTTTTCACCGATTTATTTTGCTTCAGATCACGGTGAGATTTTCGAGAAAGATTGCAACACATGTACATGTTACGCCGGACAAATCACTTGCTCTCAGTATTCATGCTCACGAGCTCAATACTTGGCAGGTAGATTGTTTTTGCGATTATAGGAACGTATTCACTTTTATTCCAGCTTTCCAGAACCATTTTACGGCGTTTGTAAGTGCAAGTGGCATTTTTCCCTTCAATATAAAGTCGAAAAAAGGCTTTAACTTAATGCATTTTGCTGATAACTAACTACAATCAATTACAATCAACACGGTATAGGCTTTTGGAGAGTTCTCCATCCTTCCAAAGTAACTTCAAAGGGTTTGTTTTTTCTGAAGAACGTCTATATAACATTTCCTTTCAAAAATAGTTATGTATTTAAAAGGATAAAAAAATTAATTTATCTTGGTTATTCATTCCTCTTAGATCCTCCATGTAATTGTACAAATTTACGTAAACTGACGTGTGTCGGACACGGCCGAAAATATTTCTCGCGGTGCATTGAAGCTTGCTCTGCAAATGTTTCAGTTGAAACCCAACCATGTAAACTCCAACATCCGTGTATCCCAAGTCCATGCAAATCAAAAGAAAGGTGAAAATAATAAATGAAAATTTAGTATTTACTTTAATGGTTTTTGAAGTACTCATCGTATTTTTAAGCCAATGGAGAAAAAATCTTTCATGCAGAGGCGTGACTAGAACTTAAAAAAATACAAGTGGCTCCTCATCTTATTTCCGACACATTTTGAGGTCGTTCCGGAGCAGCACTTGGCGATAGTTTCCTTTCTTGATGAAGAGTTCCCAAAATGTGCCCTCACCTACGCTAATGGATAGGAGGGGGTTGTTTCTACCTTATCGTCTTTTAGTGTTTAAAAAAAGTGCTTTTGAAAAATAAGTCTCTCAAGATCTCGAAAGAACGTAATAAACTACGTACGTGCCAATGCTCGTACCCTCTGTTCTATTTAAACTGGTTAGCCAATGGTTTGATAAGAGGCTCGAGTTGCAAAAAACAAATGAGTTGCTGAAAGAACGGAATTCGTTGGGAAGAATGAAACAAAAGCAGCAACCCCAGCACGTGAAATAGCAACGAAAAATTTTTTGTCACGTTGAAGAAGACACGAGTTTTGTCATAAGATGATGACCCACAGGAAAATTGGGCTCCTCTCATTTAATCATATCTAAATAGCCTACGGCCTCAAAGTCAACGACAAACGAGTATTCTGCAAATACAATCTATTAAATGTTTCTAGATGTGTTCCAATATCTCGTGTTTGTTTGTCCACCGCTCCGGAGTGTTTACAGTATGAATGTCTACCTCGTTACCGGCAGTGTCTGCGGATACTGAACAGCGCCTCACTAGCGAATCGAAAGAAGATTACTCATCAGAGCTATTCATCAAACAATGTTCAAGTAATTTTTTAAACGTTTTTGTGACATTAAAATGTCCACATATAAAATCAATCTAATTAACTCGTAGTACTGTAAAATTTTGCATCACTTCGTCAATAATCAAGCTACATAATGATGAAAAAAGATAATTTTCTATTTTGGAAAGGAGACATGGCGTGAAAAGTAACCTAGAATTTAGGCCTCCTTAAACCTTGACTCCCAAAATTTCGGCATTTGGTGTCTTTATTAGGGTCCATATCTGCCCCAAATATTTCATTAGGAAACCCCAATGCCAAAAAAGAGTAAAAACTTGTAAACCTACTGTTTCTAAATTGGACTTTATTTTATGAATCCCTTAGATGCAATTTACAATGAGCAGCAGCATCATCGTTTTCAAAAGAATCAATATCAAGTAATGATCTAGATAAGTTGCTCGCATATCAGTCACTTATCGTCTACGCTAATAAGCATATATGCTAGCCCCTAAGCCGTCCACGAATCTCAGATTAACGTAGATAACACTGCGTGAGTTAGTCCAACAACTCATATAATAAAGTAATTAGGTGCGCAAAAATTGATTTGCTTGTGCTATGCAATCGCATTGCTCATTCAGAATTTCGTGAGAAGAGACTATATGGCAACCGTTTGTAACGGTCCACCTTGGCTATTGGTCCAATGGCTACTTTTCCATAGCCAGGTTAACATGTTCCCATTGTATTTTCCTGGTTGTATTAGCTGTGCTTTGTTTTCAGAAAGAAGAAGAATAGTTATCATCCTCATCATCATTACTATAATTATAGTAGAAAACAGCCTGCCTATCTTAAACTAGTCATGAACGCAGGTGTTACAACAAGCACAGCTTTTTATCGGAGGATATCCTGTTTTACTTTAGAACAATCCGTCTTCATATTTCTTTTCATACACAACAAAGTTCTTTGCTCCCATTTCTGCTTGTGACAATCGTAATCACGATCATGAAAACATTTGTCAGCTGGTGAAAAATAAACGAAACAAGTTTTCTTACCTTGGTCAGTGTAAGGTAAAGTAACTTAACGGTAGAACATACCGGCTTTTCTAGGATTGCATTTGTATTTGGAAAACAGGGAAAGAGGCTGCAGCCACTTTCTCTTCAAACTACGTAAAAATTTCACACGTTTAAAAATCAAAAATCTGGGTTTTAAACTCTTTTCCTCATATCAAAACTCTTTCTCTTTCATGAAATCGGCTCCACTTTCTCGAAAGAAGTTTTTAAATGCGAATTTATACCATGGCCTACTACCGTATAATCTATTGGTTCTATAGGCCATTGCGCGATAAATGCGCGGTTTTGCCCTCAAGAAACGCACTTAACGATAATTTTCTCTTCCGCTTGACGGATTCTAGCTGGTATAAATGGATTGTACGTAGTTCAAAGCAATTTAAACAGAATGTTGAAACTTGGAGACTCCGAAACAGATGTGCCATTATTCCGTGCTTGGAGTCACGCTATCGCTTTTTAGCGAGCCTGTGGATGGACAAAAATGCAATAGAGCTAAATTAATATTATTACACCCATAGACTCACCACTGACAAGCTGTGCCCTACACAGAGGAATGCATGTACAATATTTTTTTTAACTAGTTACACCAAATAATAGCCTTATGGTTTTACAGGCAAAATGCCGTAAAAGTGTCAACAATTTTACTTGCGGTTATGACATGATGACATATGATAACGATTGCGTGCGGGAAGCCAACCTTGTTCTGGCTCAGTATAAAGGAACATGCAAGCATGAAACAGGTGGGAACTTGCTACTTTCTTTGAGGTTGTAATGTTCCAAGTCTGTGTATATTCTGACCTGTACCGCTCGTTACGGCAGCTTTTCTCCTGGCTTTCAGTGTTTGTAGTAGAATGCACTCTACCGCCAGTAGCCTACTAACAAGTCCGAAAAAGAACTGCACGTAAGTTGTGCTTAACAAAACTATATCTTTCTCTCGAATGTAGAACATACCAACAGTACACTTTTCGGTGAAAAAAGGTAGAGTTAGCAGCTGTGTTGCTAACATAGCTCTGCTGATAGGTTTTAAAAGCAACTAAAAGAAATGCAACGCACTGCTTGCGCTAAGTATTCATTATCGATTCTGCGTATGTTGCATTGTTATATTATGATGCTGTGTATAACATCGTCACATTTTTAAACAATAGTTAAGCCTTAAATAGGCAATTCAAACCTTGTTATCAGGGGTCATACATAAAGTCTACTTGAATAATTTGTGTGTTAGTTTCACGTTTCTTGCCTCACATTCAGTTTTAAAATGACTCCTTCCTTCAAACATGCACTTACCGGCTAATAATAGTCATGAACGCAGTCCGGAGGGAGAATAAAAGAGTATAATTTCAACCCTTACGCTTTGCCTCCTTTTTTGAAAGCGTCCAATATCCTTCCCACAAAAATGACTTTGGTTAGCTCTCTTCCCCCAACAAATATTCTGGTCTTGCGCTGCAAGAGAAGCCCGTTGTTCAATTTTATAATTTAGGAAGTGACCCCTGCAAAAATGTGGCATGTCCACCATTGTCCAACGGCAAATGCGCTTCAATCCGCCCTCCGGGTTCCTGTTGTCCTATATGTGGCGCAATGATCCGTGTTTTAATTGACCAAGCGCAAATCAAAATCATCGAAAAAGTTGCCAGCAAAGGTAGGTGTGTCATAACAATTTTTTTGGAAAGTTAAACAAAGGCTTTTGTTGTGGCGTATATTCCAAGTAGACATAGGCTTGATTCTTCTTGCGCAACAGATTGTTTGTGGCTTGTTCGTAAGTGTTCACATTAAAGCCTGCAAAAAGTCGCAAACGGGTCACTTGAAATCGAGTCTCAAGTCGAGTCAAAAGTCATTGATATCGAGTCTCCAGTCGAAGTAGTCATTTTGCGCAAACGACTCTACGTAACAATTTCTTTTGAAAAAAATTAAACGTCTGTGACGTCATAACAGTTTTATTTTTTGACAATTGCAGTAGGCAGCGAAAGTTTGAGCGCAAGTTTTATGGATATGATTAGTTTTTTATCTCCAGTATAATGTGAAATAATCAGCTACAACCATAAGTGTAGATACAGAAGCGATACAGTTTACTCGAAAAATCAATGTGTGCTTAATAGCTTGTGTTCGTTGCTAAATATTCCACATTATGTTGGAAATGAAAAAGTAATCGTGTCCATAAAACTTGCGCTCAAACATTCGCTGCTTACTGCAATTGTCCACAATAAAGTTGTTATGACGTCACAAAAGTTTCAT
This sequence comes from Trididemnum clinides, assembly GCA_963675345.1. Taxonomy (NCBI): domain Eukaryota; kingdom Metazoa; phylum Chordata; class Ascidiacea; order Aplousobranchia; family Didemnidae; genus Trididemnum; species Trididemnum clinides. The sequence continues at coordinate 31,419,241 of OY776286.1, forward strand.
TGTTACAAAAGAAATTGTTGTATTGTGCTAAAACAAATGTGCTTGTAGAACAATAATATCTAAAATAGCCATATTAAAATCGCAAGCAAGTCAAAAACTTTCCATAATAGAAAAAAACCGATGCAATTTTTGAAATCTGCGACCAAAATTACATCACTGTACCTCAAAAACATTCAAGAAACAAATTCGCTGCGGCCCAGTGTTATCAGGGTGTCAGTGAAGTCTCGACTCAAGTTCGAGTCATTGTAATCAAATCACGAGTCACAGTTGTCGAGTACCGAATCGAGTCGACATTTCGTGCAGTAGAATCGGCTCATGTCGAGTCATTTTTTACAGCAACTCGAGTCTCTCCAACTCTACCAATTTGCGACTTCACTACAGTAACTTGCATTATTAAAATCTGAATTCAATGTCTAGGTACAATGTGGGTCTTGTTTGAAATTCGGACTGCTCCGGAGTTAGGGTTAGGGTTAGGGTTAGGGGCCTCCAAAAACCCACTGCTCAGGAAGTTGGCGACCGCGATTGTATTTCCAGTCCGAATTTCAAACAAGATCCTACAATGTTTGTCTCCTCTCATGTTTATGTAAGTTAAAAAATCTTAGGAAAAGAAGAACAAATTAGCTTTAAAACCTAAACAATGGGTATGGCTAAATGGCTGACGCTGTTATTGCTCCGGTACTGTTAATCTCAAAGCTTATCAACGGCACTGCTGGCTGGCTGGCTGAGTAAAAATGTTTTTGGTAGAGTTTTAAAACAAGTGAAATATCAAATTTTTCTTGGAGGAGGGGATCTTGAAGTATGAGTATTTTGTCCGCTTTCTAAAGGAAGTTAAACCTTTCACATTTTTCGTCCACATACGGGTCTTTCTGTTCTTGCGGCTCGCAGTTTACTTTGCCATAAAAACGTGTACTTCAGGACCCGTTACAGTGCGAAACGTTCTGTTGCTACTTCGCCATCTCATTGATGTACTCGAATGTCAGTTGTACGGTCATTTATCAAACGGCGGAGAGTTGATTGCCATTATTGTTTCAACGGAAACAAAACCGTCTCTCATGCAGGTATTTGAACTCTAGGTAAATGGTCCTAGTTCGGTCGCTTAGGCAAACTCTTAACCGTTGAACTTTCGCAAATTGGTCAGGGCCAGCGTGCTATCTGCACGGATCAAGATTGCCTATTATTCATGAGTTTGACCGTGTCAACTTCTAGCCAGTGATAGCTGACCAATCGATACTTCTAGATTCGAAATTCGTCTTATTCAGATATGTTTTGCAGGTCTGATCGCTCTTAGAAGTAAGCTAGTTTGAAGGTATTTATTGGAGCGTTTTTGTAACTTAACTTAATTTAGTGAACCTAAATTTAGGTTGTTAAAATTAGATTTTAACTTAATCTAAATTTAGATTAAAGCTTGCATTCGAGAGGCGGAAAAAATTACAATTCTAATCAATAAGAAAACTTTGTCGCCCGATTTGATCATGTCTCCGTTAGTTGCTTCGGTTTTTTCTCCTTCACTTGGAAGCGCTTCCTTGGTATCTTTCTCGGTATGGTTGTTGGTCGGACTCGTTTTTTATACGAGTTTTTCAATAACTTGATGTTCGAGATTACCGTATTAACTTTAACATTCAGAATCATTTGCAAATGATACAGAACTTCAACACCACTTTGGCTAAAGCAGCTTTCCAAATGCTTTTCGTGGCCACGCTCTACTGCCAGTGATGTGCCTGTTACAAAAACATTATGGCAAGGTTTTCTCAAAGATATGTCGAAAGTTAAAGGTGTAAAATTCTAGTGAGCGTTTGATCCAATTCAATTGTACTTGCACTGTGTATTTAACATCGTCAACACGCATTTTAGAATTAAAAATGTTTTTGCTGTTGCTTTGCAATGAGTTTACGCCTTGAAGGACTACATAATCGAATTTTTAGTTTTTTTAAAGGGTAAACGTCGACTGAATCTGCATTTTTAAATCAGCGAGGCCACTAACCTTACTATCCACGACTACACATTGTAATTTTCATTCTCGGGAAACAATTTAGTAAGATGCGCGTGCCGGGCTAAGACTAGTGCAGCTTCCCACTTAACATGTGGGGTACGATTACTGGGAACCAACCAAAGGTGGTCTGCTTCGCTGATAGCGGCGCTGGCAGTATGCAATTGCAAGTAATTCAATAATCTTCATTTAAGACTGAGAGTTTTTATCTAGCTACGACTAAATTGCAATAATCCCTGACGTTCCGTTTAAGCATTACCTATACTTACTCTAGGCCGCTTTTTACTAGGTCTGTGAAGCTGTTAGCTCTTTACACCGACCCGATAAGCTCTGCTGCAGTACCGAGCCAGATATTTGAATTCACAAAGTACAACAACGTATTTTATTGCCAATAATAAATAAAAAACGCGGTGTAATTTCACGAGGCGCAGAGGTATTGGCAACCTATGAGAGGGAAGAGGATGGGGGCATTTACGGATTTTGATTAAGTTGAAAACGGCTAAGCTGCGCATAAACGCGATAAAACTACGCACGTGAAATATCACAAATTTGAAAACGGACGGGCAAAAAGCCGAGCGATTTGAGGCGCGGCATTGAAATAGGGAAGAGCTGATACAATGACAAAAAATAGGGTACACAACAACGATCAAGTACATTAAAAACTTTTAAAATTCCTATTCAATTGGAGAAGTTTGTGCAAATGAAAATGGCGCTCAACACTACAACGTGGCGATTAGTGCCTCAATACACAGCACAGAGTCAATAAACAAGCCCAGAGTAATACCACTGTTGTTAAAAGGCTTGTTTATTAGTGATTGTTCTATAAAACTGCTTCACATTGAAAAACGGCAAGATTCACCGGGTTTAATGGCATTCCCAACCCAGCTAGGTTTACCATGAAGTGGCGACAAACGGCATAAATAGGCTCATGGGGAATTTCAATGAGCACTTTTAAAAAAGAAAGTGGGGCACTACCTTCCCCTCCAGTCCTCTGCAGTGTAGCAGCGTCGCAAGCATTCTTCTGCTAGAACAAAATGACACGGAAAACAGTAAACTTGCTTCAACGGAAAAAAGGCGCGAAGAATAAAAAGTTGAAATTGACAAAAATCAAAAACGTGTGACGTCACGACAATATGACGTCATGGTAACGACATCAAAACACAGATCCACTGATCATGTTGCGACGGAACTAATGTCCTCGTTGAGGTAGTTCCTGAAAAGCAAACCGCATAACGTAACGCACCTTCGTCATCCTGAAATAGCACTACTAGCCAACCATTTCTGACTTACCACATTACGCTCGATATCATCTATCAAGCAGATCTGCGGAATTATGTCGCCGGGATAACGTGCTTTGCTCCGATTTATCGGCGAGTTTATCAGAGCTGAGAGCTCGGCGTAAAATTCGTTTCAATGGACTGAAAACAACGCAACGTTAGAGAGACATTAGCAGATGGGTGTACAGTTTTGAAAGGTGGGATGGACAAAAACGCCTTTTATCAGACACGGTCAAAAGCCGCGGGTCAAGCAGATATTCCCACCACAAGCGCAACCATCAAGCAGGCGCAATCACACACGTAGTGATTTCCAGACGACGCTCTATCGCGTTAAGTTAAGCTGCAAACAAAAGTCTACTCACCCAGGAGAACTCGCCGGCTTCTTCGCGTTGTTTCTCTTTACAACGCGCGGCGTGACTCGTCCTTTCTTGGACGCATTTGTGCCACGACCGACCACGTAACCGGGAACCCATCCTTCTGCTCCGGGACAGGTCTTGGTGGCAGCTCGATGTAAAAGGCATAAACCTGAAATTATGAGTCAGTTTAATTCATTCAGGCGCATGAGCTCATGCTTTGGGTGGTAGTCTTTTGTCAGACTTAGCCACCGCGAGGGTATGCTGGGCTCGACCCCACACCTGTCTGCCACATAAAGATAAAGGCATCCCGTTAAGTGCCCTTTCCAAGAGCACAATAAGTGAATTAATCGGCTTTTTCTCCATGCTCATCCTTTCGTACTGAGAATCAAGTAGGGAAACTGTGAGTTCCATTTTCAAGTCTTTGGCATCAGACACTAAAATCAACGAGGCAATTGAACCCAGGTCTACCAATTGCGAAGTGGAGGCTCTAAACATTACCCCAGAGCGTCAGTTGGTGACGTTTTACGGCTCGAAAATTGAAAGCCATTGTTGTACTTTACACAATATTGAAAAACCGAAATTTACAACAGACGACTACAGCTGGACACACACACACACACACTGCAAAATCAACATCAAAAACTATATACAGTCATACCTCATTTTACGAACTCCCGCTTTACGAAACCTCGGAATTACGAAATAGATTTTTAGAAGTAACAGCTTCAACAAAGAACCAACAAATTTTGTAATTTATCAAACAACTGAAGTATTATATTAATTACAATCGTTGTGCAATATTTTCTGCGGTCTTGTCTCACTGTCGTAAAGTTCGTAAAGGTGAGGTATGACTGTAATACAAAATGCGGCGGTAAACAATGCTTTTTCCACTAGAGAAGCATCTTGTCAATTTTGAACTGTCACGGGATTTCCAAATTCGAATTACACAAGCTGGTATTAGTCTATTTAGACATTAAATTAATTAATAGATATGAAGGCAACTTATAGGCTAACTACAATCAGTTGATTAAAATACCACTTCCACGAACGGTTTCGTTCCTATAAGAACTCTTCAGGTGGACTCATCTACTGAACCGACGATTACACGAATTGCTTCATGCGGTTTGTACCACTCCGCCATCGATCCTATCAACTGATGCTGTTAATTTTAAGCTTATATTATGCACGCTTACTAGAGCAAGCTGATTGAAAGCAAACCTTTAAATTGCCTTAATATCTATTAATTAATTTAATATCTAAATAGGCTAACACCAGCTCTTGTAATTCGTATTATAACGTAATAACGGCACTGGCTTGGCTGGGAATCAAGAGCATATATCGCAATCAGCTTGCTGTAGTAAGCGTGCATAATATAAGCTTAAAATTAACAGCATCAGTTGATAGGATCGATGGTGGAGTGGCATAAACTACATGAAGCAATTTGCGTGATCGTGGAAGTGGCATTTTAATCAACTGATTGTAGTTAGCCCATAAGATGCCTTAATCAATTAATGGGATTTCAAAGTCATCTTTCTGCTGCTCGCCTATGAGCAAATTGAAAGACGCATAGATTCCTTACCTTGAGCATTGGTCGCAATTACATCAAACGTCTCGCCTTTCTTCACACTGATCTCATCTTCTCTTTGTGCTTGGTAGTCGTCTGTAGCCACAGCCACGACCTGAAATAATAACGAAAAATTTTCAACAGGAGTCAGAATTACACTATTCTTATCCCACGAGAAAACCCGTACCCTGAGCCGCTATATAACATCTACTGCAAGCACACCTGGGCTTAATCTTGAGTCCAGCCATATCAAAGATTTGAAACGATATATAGGGCTTTCCTGGTTGCAGCTTGGCGCGAAAGGAAATGGTGTGAAGAAAAAGCCGGAAATTAAGCTCGCGGTTTCAATGAGAAAGGCACTACAAGATTCCTCCATTTTCATGTGGCAAAGCTGAGTACTAAGCAGTCTGCCTGTCGCAGTGGCACACTAAATGCCTTTTATCAGCGCTCGAGATCATACTCATTTTGCGCACTGCAACGCAGGATTCGCAGCAAACCCTTTTCAATATCTCTCTTACCTTCTCTGGTAATAGGTCTTTGCTTGAGCGAACTGTACTGAAGGTTTGCGCACTTGATATTGAAACAGCGTCCGAACTAAAAAATGGAATATAACAAGTAAGGGCTCTGTGGCGACGAAGAGAGTTCAAAAATTACAGTGAGCATCAACGGTATTTGAGGTTAACTAAACAATCTTGAACTTGATAGCTTACACGGTTGAGTTGCACGATCCAAAAGGAGGCGGTAGACAATCCATACATTCACCATTAAACTCATTGGCTCACAATCGGTTATTCAAAAATCTTATCAATTTGTGTTCAAAAAACACACAACAGACCGGGAAAACTGTTTGAACGCCGATTTTAGGTTACATTCACTACTATGCAAAATATTAGAACATTCAATTAAAATTTACAACCTTGCGCTTAGTAACTTTTTAGAATTAAATGTGTTCGAATCATTAGACCCTGCCTAATCAAAACGAAAAATTGATTTCATCCAAGGAACATCATTCAGTTATAATAGAGACTTATTCACTATTTTGTACTTTTGTTGAATAAATTCGAGTTTTATCGTCAATATTTCCAAACCCGGATTTATCCCCCTAGTTAGAAATTAACACACTTACTTCTGATCTTCTAACGGATAGATGAATTTGCATGTCGATGTCTTAATATTGGCGGGAGAGAGTGGAGACAGCCAGAAGGATTTGGAACCGGATAAATCAGGAGCTGACTGGTGGTTGTTGTTTGACTGCCTATAATCAAAATTGCAATGATATATCGGGGCTGAAGCTCTATTTCCGTGCCGTCAATCTAGATGGAGTTCTGTCATGGATAGACTGCCCGGCCCCACCACGTGGTGCCATAAAAACGTACAGAAATCCCATCAAGTGCTTCTTTTTCAAAAACAAAAGCAAACTTGCCGGCTAATTCTTTACACCATTTTTATCGCGCCACGTGCCACGTAGGAAAGCTGTAAAAACTGTTTTAAACATTCTTCTGCCGCCGTGGAACAGTGATAATCGTTCCAGACTCAGACACGAAAGGTCTGGAGTTTGAAATTCCATTGGTATTCGTCGAAAGGGCATTCGGAATATAAAGTGCAGCGTAGCTCCACCAAGAAGTCTGATTAAAAAGCGAGTGTGTAGCAGTAGGCATGCACTAAATCAGCATGTCTGAGCATGCGATAAACGAGAAAAAATAAACGATTTTTAAATCAACAATCTATTCCATCGCGACAGTTTATATCACAACGACCTACGAAAAAGCTCCGCAATAACGCATTCCTTGAAGGCGTGTCCCGAATCTTCAACAAACACAATTAAGGGAATTTTCCCTAGCGCCATATCAATTCAAGCACTCACTTTCGCATTCTATGTGAACTTAGCGTGGAAGCGGATCTCAATCTCCCCATGCTTCCGCTTGTATCCGCTGCACTCGCGGGACGCGGGAAGAGGAAGTTGTTGCTGGTTGCGGAATCGAGAATCGGAGCTGAACCTAAACATTACAAAGCGTTTACGTCAAGGCAGAAAAAAGTTATGTATTGTCATGGGAGACTAACAAAAAGCATTCCACGCTAATCAACCTGGGGGTGCAGAAACTTCGAACGAGGGTGATAGATCGAGTCTCCGTGTATATATAGGTGATAAGTTGAGCCTCCCCCCCCAAAAAAAAAGAGATTCCAACCTTTGCACGAACAGAGAAGACCTCAATTTAAACAAAAAACTTGTTCTAGTTCGTAAGGTTTTCCTTTAAAAAGTTGATCTTCCAAAAAAAGTACCACCTTTACATGAACACAAAAACTCGTCAAATTGACTCGATGTGAGCGCGAACTATTCTGTAATGCGACCACGAACAGCGAAAAAAGTTGTGTACCCCTGGCAATGAACAACTTTAACAAACCTTTAACAAACCCAAAACTGACCTCAAAAAAGTAATGTTCATAAATTTACACGATAAATGCTTAGGAAAATAATATTTACCAGGTTGAGCAGGGCTATCTTTTAGCAAAGGAGTCTCTTCAAAAGTTTCGAAGCGTATTTCTTTCGCGCTAAACAGATTAAAAACGAGTTCGTTACTGTCATTTAAGTTCAGAAGACTGTAGACATTTCTTGTTTAGTGGATAGAATAAGAATCTACGGAGGAGCTGATAAGCAATCAAGCGAAACTCCAAGTAAACCAAGACAACGGGTCTGAAGCGATTATTTCTAATAATGCTATCGTCAGACACAGAATCCTTTTGTTGGTTATATTGATACTAAAACAACAAGTGTACACGTTTGCTTTGAACTAGCCAATATTACTGGCACAACGCATTTCTATCATAACCAAGTATAACTGCCGTAAAGTAACATTTCAAACAACACCACAATGCAGCGTTTGCGTGGTTTGAACTCACGATCATTGCCACCATCAACAGCGCTCCATCCATTCGACCGTTTTGCCGACGAAAATTAAGTGATTTAGAAAACTCGCAATCTTACTTGGAAGAGTGCGTTTCAAGATGATCCAACGCTGTAACGGGAAAAGGTGGGGTTTTCGGTCGAGGATTGTCGTTCTGAAACGATGAAAATATACCTGTTGTTTTTTCTTGCACTTGCAGAACTTATACGTGCTGGGCCAGTTTGCGCCTATCCTTACCAACTAGCTTTCGAACCAAACTTTTACAGGAGCAACAGCGCAACTTATGTTTCCCAATGCTTTTTACGACGAACAACAGTGATGTTTCAATGAAGTTTCGAACACCGGGCTTCTTCTTACAAAATCAGGAACAATACGCCTCCAGTCACAGGAAAGAGAAAATTGCTAGCTTATACCACGTAGAACAACTTACGGTAACACCGGCTTTGGATCCATCAGTACAACTGACACATCGTGTGGTTTAACAGTAATAACGCAACCGAGCAGATGAGGCAACTGCTAAAAGCCTCTAAAGAAGTGGTTAAATCACAGCCCACGCAACTCATTACCACTGGCTAACGCTGATCAACATCCGTAAAGTGACGTAAGCCTCAAGACTGTACGACAACAAGTGGTCTACCGTCATAAAGAATGTCACTACAGTGCAAAACCCACACGAGAGCAGTTCTTTGTCCACCCATGGTGCAGAGCTCGATTGGATTTAAAGGGTTTTGAGCAAAAGCTCTTCGTAATGTTCTCGTCGGTGTTCGGGCGTGACCGTTGAGCGTAATCAGCGACGTTCTTTCTTTGTTTGGTTATGTCGAAACAAAAGTGCTTTTGCGTGAATGTGAATCCAGGCAAAACGACCTTTTACAATGGCGCTACAGAAGTGCAGGTTACGAAAAAGCTTTTAAGGTTTCGAAACAAGCTTTTACTTACTTCATCAAAAGAGGCTTTCGAGTTGTTTTGTTTTGACCCCGGTGGTGAGTGGGCTGTCTCAGCACCGCCATCAAGTGCTGAGCAACCGGAACGATCGGCGGAAACAACGCCGTCCAGCGACGATCTTTTAGTCGTTACCTCACCACCCAGCTCACAGTTTAAATTAATATTCGTGTGAGTGTTAGGTCGAAATGTAGCTGCAAGTATAATGCAAGATTAAATGGACACTGGGCAATTACGAGACATTTTTCTCAGGCCGGAGAAAGATTGGTCCTGCAATTTAGATATGCGGTAGTGCCCTTGAAAAAGGCAATTTCTCCGGCAATTTTCACGCCGTAGCGGCAGAACTGGTAACTCTTGAAGCTGGTTTGGACACAAGTTGTTCTATAATGGGTCGAAAAGAGATAAAGAAATAAACAATTTTTTTCCAATGACAACACTATTTCACTTACCCAATAGCAGTCTCGGGGAACCCCCGCCGCGCATAGTGCTGTTGTTATTGTTGCTGTTATTGCTCGTTACGCTGCTAGTGCTTTCAAGTGTGCGTCTCTGCGTTGATATTGGGTCTTGCAAGGCTGCAATTAAACCAGATGATAAACTTCCGCTATCGTAAACAAAAGAGTTGCTATTGCCGAATATGTCATCACTAACCAAAAGTCTATGATGAAAAGGAAACAAAACGCTTTGAAATGACAATAATCAATGAAACGATAGGAAGTTTTGCAGCATGAGCTGCGCGCTTCCTGTTGCAGAATTCTACAACTAGATTACGGTGGTTTTCAACAAAACTTTTTCAAAAAGCTACACGATGGCGTCAACTTTCAAGTTAACAAATTGATTCCACCAGATCATAAAATATTCTCATAACGAGTATTTTACACAATTTAAAAGCTAATTATCTGCTGAGAATATTGCTTTCAGCAAAACTTTATAACTATCTGTATAACATGCTTAGTTACATACAAGTGATTAGATTCTATTCATAACACATGACACTTCATCAAAAAATCAATGAAAGGTTCTACTGGATTTTACAACTACCACCATGTTAAAAACAAAGCTGGCAACGAGATTCAACTCCACATTTGCAACAACAAACAATTGGTGAAGTTGTGCGACCAGTCAAGTTGTACCTCTAAGCCAGTAACTGAACTGACCATCTTCTGAACTAGCTTTCACATCCTGGCAGCTAAATCAAGCAATGCTTTTAATAAACCCCAACTTCATAGCTTGATCCCCAACCCATGCCGTGCATGCGCACGATGTGTGAAAAGTTCTGACGGTGTTACAGCTGCGACTCACCATTTAAAAAATCCATTTGATTTTCGAGTTGTTGTTTTATTTTCTCCACCCAAATTTCTTTGGTCTGTGCCTCCGAAGCGCATAACTCCATGACGTCATCGCTGTCGCGCTTGACTAAGCAAAAACGGTTTGGGAAATTCTCGAGCTCCTTTATTGACAAGTTGCTGATCTTTATGCTGTAAGTAATAAAGGCTACTATTAAACATTACGGCTACTCATATCACTGCCAATCTGCCAACCAAAAGTTGTGCTGCTTGAGGATCGCGTTCGATTCTGAGCTAAAAAGCATTCAGTAAGAAGTTGTACAAGCAGGCGCTTGATAAGAGAACACGCATAAAAGCTGGTTTCTATTAGGCGCGAAACATTTTTTGTTTCTCTATTTAGTTTTATGCGCGGAGCGCAAATAGAGAAATAAAGATTTTTCGCGCCACGCCTGCAATCTTTGCTTAATGGAAACCGGCCCTAACACAGCAATCTGAAACTGCTTTAGTGTACAGCCACTTCTAAAGAAACAATGAGATCAACAAGATATCAGAGATGGCGGACTTCTTCATGGACAAACTAAAGCTACAAAAAGCGAGCATTTAAAGCTTAACAACGGTTGATCCTTCCCTGAACAAACTGGTTTTGGAAACTCCAAGACTTTAATTATTATTTCTATCTCATAGTTTAAAATGCCAATTTTTTGAACGTTTTTAGGTAATGAGTGCTTACCCTTTTTCTTAACATTGAAAATACATTGCAAGTTCATACCTTGATTTATATGTAAACCCTTTCTCTTCTGTTTTCTTGTCCACTAGATCTGCGAAGACGACGGACTGTTCGAAGAAGAAAACTTTTCGTTCTTTTGCAGCTCCATTGGCGCCATGAGATACTTGGAATGTGTCCTGCAGAATCAACTTGCCTTGGGCTGTAATTCGTCCCTGGAAGTAAACTTTACGTTGCAGGAAACAGTAGGTTGCATCTAAACTCTTCAATAACACGCAATACGGTTATGCAACACACAGAACACTGCGTATCAAAATGCCTTTCGAAATAGTCAGTAATGCAACACCAAGTCTTTTTTATCACATATACGGTGACTACGTACGCGAAAAATTACACTGAAGTGATTTTCATAAACCTAGCACCTAATAGGTTACGAAATAACAGGCGAATTTAAGCAAACATACAGCCAAAACCAATTTGATGAGATCATCCCTGGATGCGCTTCGTCCTTTTGGGCTCATCAGCAGGGCCCGTCCCGTCACACCAAAATAACCCACGTTTGCCGAAATTTCGAATGTATGACTATGACGTAACCTATTCCCTAGGTGGGAGCGCGGCGTGTCTTTGACAGACACGTCGGGTAAATCCACACCAACGAAAGGTCATGCTGCCTCACCTCACAGTAGGCGGCGCCTCCTCTATCGTGCCGGGCAAATCCATACCAACTCATCAACGTAGAGGGAAAAGAAATATGAAGTGACTTAATAGACAGTATAGGAAAAGAACAAAACATGGTTTCCTTGCGAGTGGAATAAGACGCTATATTAACTTAAATTTTTGTAGAATTTAAACTAACACAACCACCATCTCGCAAGCGCTCACGCTAAAACTCACCGGAAAACTCTTCATCCTCGCCACCATCATCATATCATTAGCTAACTTTGGTACCACGTACATTACGCGAACTGCAGCTTTCAGGTCACTGCAATCCAGCTTAGCCCGTTCTGTGAATTTGAGGAAATCCTACAAAGCACAACAATCATCAACTAAACCAAAGCTTTTCGCTCTTAATGATACAAAGCTTTGCGCTCTTAATGATACAAAGCCACTTAATGATAAGTGATTTGGCCGGTCGCCTGCGACTTGCTGAAAGACAATGACTTCACGTCCATTTTTCTGAGTGTCACCGAGTTACATGTTGCTGATGCCACACGTTAACCATTAAACACCTATCGTCTATCACCGCCAAGCGAGTCTTTGATTTTGGATGCCTGTCTTGGCCGAATACCTTTGCCGCCAAAAAAGTCTTGCTTTGTTACAAAAAAAACTGAACATTTTACCATTTCTTTAATGGAATTATCATTAGGTGGCAATAACGAGAACTTATTCAACTCATCAAACAAAAGACGAACCAAGAATCTGTAAACCTGCAAAATGTCCTCACACGATTTTCTAGTCAACAGTCTAGTTGCAGTTGTTTAATACTAAACCCGATGCTCGACGAACCTGCTCGGCCACGCTTCTACAAAACGCAAAGCTAAGCGTTAAACTTGTGAACTTTCGACGGCACGTTGAACGCTGAGTTCAAATTTTGGTTTTACCTCATCGGGACAGAGTTTTCGATACACATCTACTTTGCATTTAAAGATGTTTTTTTCTAAGGACCTAAGATTGAGTTTAAGGGCTGTTTTAGATAGGCACTGCTAGTGTTACCTCAACCCCAATAAAGGCTTTTTTCGAGTTTTTTTAACTGAATAATAACATAATTGATTCTACAATACGGCACACTGCACCGCTTTTCGAAGCATTTACCTTTAAAAGTAGTTGATATTTCATTATCCGTTGAACAGGTTTGATAAGGTAGTCGGCAACGTGTAATTTAGTTCCCAGTTCTTGTTGAATGTCAGTGAAATATGGAGTCTTATGCTTCAGGACGAGAAACTCGGACAACGGCTTGTTCTGGCAGTACTTAACGTACATATGAAGACGCCGTTCCTACAGAGCAAATATTTACAGTTAGTTTTTTCCACACCTTACAAGTAGTACGGAGATCTATGGTGCTGACGAGGTGTATGCTAACTTTCTAACTGTCTACCAGCCATTTCCATTGACAACAAGAAAATGGCAATTTAAAAAAGCACTTCTCACCATAGTTGGCACAAACACAATAAAAAATGGAACATAGGTTACTTCAACAAATTAACACTTACACAGCGAGTGAACAAAGCACCTAGGCGATCCGGATGTTCCAGGCACTTCTCAATTTCTTTTTGAAAGGAACTGTAAAACATAGAGGTTACATGTGAAAGGTCACGAGGGTTGCTAATATAAAACACATCTTACTCTCGATGCCACTCGTAGATCTGGGCTATGTTGCCGAAAACCATCCTCTCTTTTCCAGGATCAAGCGGTAGCCCTTTCTCCAAAACTTTTACCATGTAGCCATTGGTTAAGATAGCCAAATCGTTCACATACTCCTTTTCAGTGTTGATAAGTTCCTTAAAAACAGCAGTTCTGGACTAAATTGTTTCAAAACTAAGGCGATAAAAATAAGATGATTAATTGACTTTAAGTGGCAGACCAAAATAAGGGCCCTGGCTGGCAACTGCGAGGTTACTAACGTTTACTCTTTTTGCGCTATTAGGCCTATTGCAAAGACACTCTACGGTAAACTACCCAGACTACTTGGTTGCAGTTATTCTCCGAGCAATTCACTGTGCCAGCGGTACTGATTACTCAAAATTAAGTATGATTGAACAAAAATTGTTCCAACGTGCTGTGCGCAGCCGAATAGATGCTTCTGGAACGGCAATGCGAGGCTCAACTCCTCTCAGTATTGCAGGGTCAGTCCTTACCAGCAGCACGTATTTACGTCGCTCAAGGGCTATTTGAATTTCGTCTTTTGGCGCTTTTTTTGCTTCTGGAACATGTCCGTTTTCAACTGAAGATGCACTCCCATTACTACGATCATCCGCAGCATTTGATCCACTTCCGTCTGCGGTCGATTCCGACGGATGGCTGTTAGTAATCTGTAGGTAACAAGTCAGTTTAAATGCTGCATGTCTAGGATAAAGCGAAGCTGTTATCAGAAGTCGGCAACTTGACAACAAAATATTGTAGATCACAGAGTCCATAGCAGTGTGAAAGATCGCATGTTTTAGGTTGCAGTTATATCACCAGACCCATCCCACGGGATGGGGGCATGGCACAAGACTATGAAGCCCAAAGAGTTCAACCACTACAAAAAAAGTTGCCTAAGAGAACGCGACCTAAAGAATCCGCATCAGGACAGGATAGAATAAATTGAGAGGTGTCCTGAGTCCTGACGACGGCAGGCGCCTTACGAAGGATTTTCAATTTTGAAGAGATGGAGCATTTAATAGAAAGTTGTGTGCGTTGCAGTGAAGGCAAGAGATAAGAGGACAGAGCAAGCACGACGAGGAAGTACCAGTAGAGACCGATGGCTCTTGCGAGTCGAAGAATTTACAGGTGATACTACATCTCCCATCCACGAAAGGAGGAATGCAGACGTCGTTGGGTTAGGTCGAAACAGCTGTAGGCCTCCCGAGTGCTATAATCGAAAAGTAAGTCGCAAATTTAACATTCGATATTACATTAGGAAAAAAATTTCTAAATTATTAATACATTCTTAATCCGATGCAGTTTCGGAATAAAAGTTTTCATCGATAGAAGATGGATCATTCAAAAGGTCTATATGCCAAACTGTAAACTCTTCGGTAAAAAAAACAGGACTTTGGCATGTTAGCGCAAAATAAACAAACTGCAGAAACCAAATCTGCATGCCCCTCTACACGTGTTGGTACGGCTAGCCTACTGTATCTCGAAGAAACAAACAACCAAAGAAATTTTTAAAGAGTGCCCTGAGACAAAACAACAGCATTTTTAAGAAAAAGCGCAAATATGACATCAAAAGCTTTTTACTCTTGATTTATAAACTGTAGATAGCCGAGGGGCAATGTTTGCAAAGGCATATTCGCAATGACAAGAGTTTGCATTCCGCCATTAAAAAATGGTAGAGGATTTAGCCGGTAATCATAAGGCTATGGATTTGAATTCCAATCGAATCGGTTTAAGTACACACGGTAAGTGTTAGTGACTCCAACATATGTCAATTTATTTAGATTACCTTAGACGCCCATTCATCGCTTTGACTCGATTTAGTCGGGGCTGATGAGGTCTGCAACGCAAAAATGTTGATATCGACAAACTTTGTCTCATCACCTTCCAATGATGTAACACATTACGTATCTACATTGATTTAATCAAAAAGAAGAAAAACGATCACTTCACAGAAGAAATTTACCATAACTGCACGCTATACTGTATTCCTTGGAGAGTTCATTCTACGTTTTAGCCTGTGCTACGACTATCAGCGAATCAGCCCATCTCGCAATATACGCAGTTACAGTATATACAAGTGATCACAATTTATTAATATCACATACTACTGGATCAAGAGCATTAATAGAACACTAAAGGTAGAACTTCTAAAAGTTACAGACGGCCTTGGTAGAACCACTTAATAATGCTCTTGATGCTTTGAAGTTACTAAGAGCCAGTTTTCATTGGAGGTAATAACAAGCCTTCCATTATGCTAAAGTTTCAAGGACTGAAATGCGAGATGTGTTGAAACTTATACAAACTTGTGAATACGCGTCAAGGTTTGACGTCGCTTATGATAGGTTTGTCTCACACCAACCACCTACTTTTGCTACGTATAGTATATGCGTTGTAAATTTCGGAGTCTTTTTTAACAAATACCAAGGAAGCATAGGCCATTATCAGAAGAAGATAATTTTCATTGAACCTCCATATAAAACTTAAAATGCTGGGTAAAAATTTATATATATATATGATGCCATCAATATTTCATTGTTAGTCCGACCAATCACCATGCGTTGTTAAAATGACGGAAAAATTAATAGCATGCATCACTGAACACCGCACTAGTTAACAGTTGCAGTCAAAACACAATAAAGCAGTCGTATAGAAGCTATTCGAACAAGAATTAATCGGTCTTCATACCGGAAATTTTTCTTGTATTATGTTTTCCATTTCGTGACGTAAATCAGAAGACAGCGAATCAGGGGGTCCACAACCAAAAACATCCCCATTGGTACCCCCAGGATTAGACGATTCAGACGCAACAGAACATGCAGAGGAGCACTGAGCATGCAAACACAAATTAAATGCGGACAAAAATAATTTTTTGGAGCAGAGTAGAAAGGGAATACAAAACGCAGGCTCAGAATTCTGTGGGGCCTCAACAAAATGATTTAAGAAACTCAAAAGATATAACATAAACACAAAAAAAGCAAGGAGCAAAAAATATCTTTTTTGCATGTTTTTCGTGCACAAAAGATGGCTTTGTTACAGCAGTATTTTCGTTTATTGTCCACCACTAACCACCACATTTACCCAGACGTAAGCGACAATCTGACAAAACTTAAACAAAATGATAGGAAAATGAAAAAATTGTGACTTATGAGGGACTTAGTGACGTACTCGCGGAAAATTTTGAAATTGCAAGGATTTTAATCTTACTATTGGCAGTTCGAAACGCTAGTACTTATATTGCCTTGCTGTATGCAAACTAATGTATTTAACGGATCCATGAAGTCTAAATGCATTAGTGGTGCTGGTACATAAAATAACCAATATATAAGCGTATGAACCAAACAAAAATTAACAAAAAATGATAACAAATGTGTAAGAAAAACACCGAAAAATGCAAGACATCGCAATCAGAACAAAGACTTACGAGGCCAGAGTTCGTTTCCAGTTTGCTCCCCACTTCCACGATGTCCATTGGAGGAGGAAGAGAGGCAGGAAGGTCCTCTTCTTCCGCGTTATCGGAAGATGACTGCTTCAGAGCAGGAGGAGGCAAAGATCGAGCACCTCCGTTACTCTTTTTCTACAAAATATACAGAACTAAAACACAAGCAACCTTAGAGTCAACGCGGACGCAAAACATTACTGATAAGTTGTATGCTACAAAACCATTCCGTTTCGGATTAGCTTTTGACCAGCAAAAGCTCGTTCAAAACTTTAAATCTAAGCTCTGAAGTTCAGAATTTCCATTTTTACTAAAACATGCCGTCCAATTTTGAAATCAACAACGATACTTTCGCTTATCCGTGTTTTGCAGGGTTAGAATTGTTAAGCTGCTCACTTAGCATGTGGTAAGAGGCCACTCTTGGGTACCCACCAATGGCAGTCCGCCTTGTTAGCAGTGGGGCTACCAGATAAAAATTTGCATTTATGACTGGTTCGAAATTAGCTGCCATTTTCCCGAGGCATAATTGAGCTAGGTTGACGGCGTGAACCTGGATTGCCATTCGCGCCGTTTTTCGCTATCGCAGTCATCATAAGTTTGAAAAAAGCTTCTGGCAAAACATCTTTCTCAAAGTTGTACCGAAGTTCTCCATCATCAACAAAGTCTATCTACGGAACTTGTAGGCCGGTTACTCCTAACAATACATTTATGCACCAGACTTTAACATAATAGCAAGAAGCATAACATCTCTATTTAATCTGGAAAAATCCCAACAGCAAACCCAGTCAGGGAACAAAAGATCGCCCATTGCCTTAGTAGTCTAAAACAGTAGTTTCCAACCAGGAAAGCTGGACCTTCCTAGAGGAGGTAAAATCACATTTTGGGGTGGATGATCAAAGACTTACAAAAGAGGTTGAACTTATGCTAGGCCGATTTTTTACTATGGTTGTTAATAACAAAAAGAAGAGAGGTAGCCTTTTGTGAAATGATAAGTGGTTCGCATTGATCAAAAATTTATTTTTCCCGTGAGTTGCAACAACAGTGTTTTCTATTGACATGACGTAATTTATATTTTTACTGTTTGTGTAAGACGCTGCAATTACTGTGAATGTAAAGGAGGTGAAGAATAACTTCAAATAAGCAGGGGAGGCGACACATTTAAAGGTTGCGAAACATTGGTCCAAAACATAGACGTACCTTTTTCAAGTTGCGAGTTGAAGGCGAGCTATCTCTTGATGGCAAGGTATTTGAATGGAGTGATGCCCCATCACGATGGGGACTGCCACCAGAGCCATGTTCAGATATCTTATGAACGGTCGCACTACCACTGGTAATTTTCTTTCGCGAAGTAAAAGGCAGTCGTTTCATGAAACCTAAAAACGAATGCAAAATCAAAGATGATAGATCATTATCCACCCGAGACCGGTAAACTGTGGCAGATTGCAAAGGAAATTTATAACGATGAGAACTCATGCAACTCATCGAAAACAACAGGACAGTTTGGGAGACTGCGAGGTGACCTAACTGCCTTCGAGGCAGCAGAAACTACGCATCTCGTTGTAGTCTGTGCAAGCCAGTTTCAACCTCAAACGTAATCGTTAATGCAAACGCCGGTTATGCTTGCCCCCATCCCTCAGAAGGGGTCGGGTAACCAACCGGTTATGCTCGACCTTGTCGCATGCAACGTGACGCTCTGAGCGCTCCACTTACAGTCTTTCGATTACAAGGTTGTTGCTCAGTAAACTGCGCTTCGCCGCCGACAAGGCAACAAACAATCAGTTTAGTTCCACAACAGAGTAGCCAGTACATTGCATGCAAATTGTTTTTCCGAAGCAATGTGGATCCAAACAAAGCGAGGAACAGACCAATGTGTCGCGTTTACTGAGGTTTACACTTCAAATTTGATCGAGATTAAGCGAAGGGAAAGAGGCAGAGTCTATTCGAACCAGCCATGAATACAAAGCGCAGATTGGCAGCCCCGCTAACAATAACAAGGCGAACTGCCATTGATGTGTGCTTAAAGCGGCCGGCCTAATAACTGCGCTATCCCACCCCAGTGAAAAATGGAAAACTATCCTATTGCACTGAAGGGTTGGTTTGATTGCCTTTTTTTGAACCTCGTACAAACAATACATTACGCCACTCTTTGAACACAGGCGAAGACCTGCACGGCCGAATCTGATGAATGTCAAACTCTTGTTCGGTGTTTTACAAATAAAAAAGCTTTACTACAAACTCTACGATAATGTTATAATGGCTTCAAGTAGTACGTAAAAGCTTTGCAACTTTGGTCTGGGCAGACTGGGTTGATGACAAGCGGCTCACTCTTCACAAATGCAATCTAGTACATTTTCTGTCCCTTTATAAGCTCAACTTGTTTTAAATATCTAAAGCAGAGTAAAAATCATTGCGGAATCGATATAAAAGAGCAGTGGAAGTTCTTGCCTGGGAGGAGGTGTCGCGAATTACACACAACTTTTTTTCTTTGGTGCTACTACAGTGTATGTGTCGAAGGAAATTTATGGCGGCTAGGCTTTTTCCAAATCAAACATGCTGCACCTCTACTAACGACTAGTACAGATTTATATAATTACCAAAACGCCAGTTTGCTCTGTTTAATTGCCCTTAATTCCTTACAGGCCTGAAAACGCTATTTTATAGTAAAATGCATATGTCATATTGCACTTTAAATTTATTAACAAATTTTAATCAAGTTGAGCTTCTTTTTCGTCGTTTGAGCTATTTGTTGCGAGCATTATGCAGGAAGATGTATATACACTGCGTCAGCGCTCACGCTCGATTCGCGAGTCTTCAGTTAGACTGGGGCCACCGCGACGGGTAGACTGCTTGGGCACACCACCTGTCTGTTGCATAAAGATAGAGGCATCCCGTTAAGTGCCTTGTCCAAGGACACAACAAGCAAGCTTGCCGGCTCGTTCTCCACGCTATCCCTATTTTGCTGAGCGTCAAGCGAGAAAGCTGTGAATACCATTTTTTAAAGTCTTTTGGTTTGACTCGACTTGGGAAATGAACCCCAGGTCTACCGACTACAAAGTGGATGCTCTAACCACTACGCCATCGCGCAGGTAAGTTGAGCTGATTTTGTTTATATCAATTGTACCTTGCTACGTACCCAAAAACAGCAACGAAATCGCGCAAACATGTCGCGAAGTTGAATAGGTTGCATACCTTTTTATCAAACCCAACTAAACATTGCAGAGCAGTTTATTATTTGGTAAGTTGGCTTATCCTTGCCCGGTTGCAAATCTAGTATTATTCAAGACTATTATTTGCTTTTACAAAATAACCACTTCGCACATAAAGATCAGAATAGTGGTGGTTAAACTTACGTCATAAAAATGAAAGACATCACAAGTCAGCTAGAAACTTTCTAAACCAGTGAAGTATGCATAGAAACTCAATAAAATAAATATGGCAACGTCGCCTTGTTTAAAGTGTAAAAAAAAGAGCTTTTACAAAACAATTTTCAGAATCGCACCATTTGCAAAGTAATTTTAAACAATTCTCTAAATAGCCTAAGGATTCCTAAAGTTTTGCAAAGCACATATGAAGGAAAGTCATAAAGCATCCAGAAAAAAGAGAATACCAAAAATTTTCAAAATGCAGACCTCGTGGCACAATGGACGGAGCATCATGAATTCAAAGCGACAGGGCGGATGTGAATTGTCGTGTGCTTTTATGCTCACTATACAACAAAAGCTGTGCCTTGAATCGACTACAAAACGTATGTGCGGATGCGCACCGAATGACCGCATGATTGCTATGGAGTTCCCCAAATTTTCCGTTTGTTCCTCTTGTACTTGAAAGATGAGTTGCGCAAGTTCAATCGATTGTTTGAGAACTAATTGAACCCACGTAACTTTTAACACAGGCGCTATCACGAATGCTTTCCTATATAAGGGCAGAGAGAAGCAAGCAGAAGTGCTTACACAAATAAAAGTACATTATCATTCATTATCATGCTCCACGAAGCGGAATCATTTGTACAATCGATTATAAATTAGATTACCTATTAAGTTAAAATCTGGGAACGGTCAAAACATGCAAAAGCGTTTCAACAGTTTTTACTTAAAAGAATGGAAATGCAGTCGACATACTTGCAATGCTATTACCTCAAATTTAACCGCGTGTAGCAGCGCAGTGGGGTAGTGGTCAGAGCGACCGCTTTACAGCCGGTAAACTTGGGTTCAATTCCCACGTCGAATCATACCGACGACTTCAAAAACCGTATTCAAAGCTTCCTGCTTGACGCTCAGCATGAAAGGAGATAGTGTGAAGAAAACGCAAGCAAGTTCACGAGTTGAGTCCTTGGGTAAGGCATTTAACGGCATTCCTCCATCTCTACGTGGCACACAGGTAGTGGCCAAGCAACTCCTACAGAAAAAAAACTGAAGAAGGCAACGGGAAACCAACTTAGTATCGTCCCACGACGCCATAACATAAAAACGTTATGTGTTGAGGCAGGTTACTTTAAACAACGACATGTGAAGCATCATTCGTTAATTGGTTGTTGATCATAAAGTGTACTTCATTGCCCTTACCTCCAGATCGCTTTTCGCTTGGCAATGTCGTAGCAGCATAATTTACGGACGCTTTTGATGACTTTGAATGAATAGATGACAAATCGCCAGTCGAAGAAGTTCCCGAGTTCAGTTCGGTCTCAGAGCCAGCACCTGCAGGAAGTAGAAAAGTTTTTAAAGGTAATTAAGTGGCATGCCGTTTGATCATGTCAAGTGAGAAAGCTGTTGAGGCGTTGTGCTTTATCCTCTTCTTTCCTCTTTGAATAGAGGCACGATACGAAACGGCAAGTCAATATTGTAAATCTAGAAAAACGCCTCAAAAGGTGGCCGAGTGCAACAACTGTGTTTGTTTGCCGCGAGGTTAGAATGATAAAAGGAAAAGTAGAGTAGGTAGTGCTTTGGGTGTTTCGCGCCAATCTTAAAACAGCGACGACCTGCGAGAAGTAGGTTTTTTCACACAATTCCTTTGGCACAGAGCGCCAAGCAGAGAAGCTGCCAATACACGAAGATCCAAGCAAAATGTGCAAGGATTCGGAGGTGCTTTTATTTTAGTATGACTGAAGGGAATTGAAACCAAGTCTGCCGAGAGCGAAGCAGATTGCTCTAACCTCTACATTACAGTGCCGGTTATCGGCATCTGGCTGGTCGCAGTTCAGGAAAGAAGTTGAAACGACTTTGTTCTTATAAATGAAAAAAAATGACCAATCATCTCTACCTTTAACATACGGCTCAGTTATGTGACCACGAAACTTGATAAGACAGCCGTGGTACAAACCGCAGCAATTCATATCGTAGCACTCTTTTAATAAGTTCAGGCTGACAAAGCCAGTTGAGGCATCTCAAACTAAACTTAAAATAATAAACTAATTAAATTTAACAAATTTGAACAGGTGCGCCCAGCTCGAAGACTTTACTCTGCGTAAGAAAACGAAATTGGAAGTCACAGAAATTAAATAAAAAAAGCGCAACACTTGAAAGATGCCAGCGATTTTATAAACAAACAATAATTTATACACAACCAATATTAGCTGATATAACAAGCTAGTAAATTGAGAAAGTCAGTCTCAATACGTGGCAAAAGTTTTTTTAACGTACATACGCCACTGGGTTACTAAATGCCAGCAGTCTTAGTCACAAAACTCAACCTTACTCGGTAAATACAAATCGTACAAAATAGAAAGACGTTTGAAAGTAAATGTTTAGTGGCGCTGATAACGATTATGATTAATCAATGAAAAGATAAATCTTTTATACGTTTTGCTATTTTAACTAATTTCGATCCGTATTTGCTCGTTTAGTAGCCCGGGCCCTTATTTTTTTCAACCAAACTCACTACCGGGCCCTTATTTGAGCTGCTTCTTATTTCTTATTGTTCTCTACCACTGAAAAATCAGCTTTTACATCGGGCGGGTATTCAAGCACGAGCCCTTATTTATTTTTAAGTTCTGTTCACACGGGCGGCTATTCAAACGGGCCCTTAATCAAGACCGGGCGGTAAAACGAGCATATACGGTATATAAAGGTACATTGCTTTTAACATACACGACTATTAAATATGCTCGATTTAATGTTAATTATCGGCGTATTAACCAAACAACCTTTCACATTGTTAAAGCATTGATTTTCTGCTTCTAACCGCTTTTTCGGTCCCAGTGCTTCATGCAAATATTAAGTAAACCAAAAAAAGGATTACTACAACGTCATCACTTGAAAAGAATTAGTCAAATGAAGACGTTCGTGGCCTTTTGCTTGAGCTCAGAATATATCCTTTGAGACGTCTAATTAAAGTAATACGGTCACAGTCTCATTACCGAACTATTAATTTATTGCAATACATGCCTGCAGCATCGCTCGTCGGTGCTAAGCTTTAAATTCAAACGACAACAACTAATTTAAGACAACTCCAGATTGACAAATTGTGCTTTAAATAAAACTTGAAACCACACCTCAACAATTACTCCAACTTTTTACGTTTCTGTTTCATTATAGCTCAAGTATAAAGTATAGTCGTAAACCTTGATTCGAACTTAGAAGCAGATCACGTAATTTTATTTTCACAGCAGCGCAACGACGACCACCATTACGAACTTACGCACAGACGGTTCAAAATCAACTCATTCAAATCCGCTCGCAACAGGCCCTTAATAAATTCACACAAACAAAACCGCTGCAGGCGATTGCTTTACCGTGATTCACGACGCAAGATCAAATACTCAACACTAAAAGAAAACGTTGAAGTATAAACTGATTTTAATGATTGACATGTATATATATATGGTTACGTAACCTGTTCTGCGTGAGAAGTCATTCTAAAGTGATTGATAATAATAAACTGTTCCTCAAAATTAACCTTATTAACTGATAAAAACAAATATGAGATGTAATTGCTACCATCACGTATTATTTTTGTATTTGCAAATCACTGCTGACAAATCCTGCGGTTTGATGAAAACAATTATAGCCGCTTAGTTCCGCAAACCGGTAACAAAATCCGTGCAATAAAAACACATGACTACAGCCATTTGCGCCAGAAAAAGCAAGACTAACGTTACGTCATAGTGAGAATACAGTGGGCAAAATCAATCCACATCAACCAGGGTCGTGTAGCCTTGGACCATCAAGCGTCTAAACAGACCACAGTTCAATATCGCGAACAGTTTTAATTCCAGACATTTGAGGTTTCACAGCAAAGCAAACCGAATGAAACCACACTAACTTCAAACCAAACATATTTTTGTGCACAATTACAATTCACAACCTGTTTTTTCACCACCTGAGGTGTTGGTAATGAACATTCGAAACCTCAAATCATAATTCGATGCGACCCCAAAGAAAAGTTTCTATGGGTCATCTCACCTTTACCCGCACTGATTTCCTTTGTAAACACGTCTGTTCGCTGAAGGCCAAATTTTTTCCACATTTCAAGGCGCTACGCAGTATCACTGCTTTCTCAGGTGGCCGACATTAAGAAATCCCTATCCACTACTTGCATATCTTTTTTCCGGCAAATTTTTACCAGCGCTGCACCCAAACGAATTTCTTTTCTCAACGCAAGCAACGTCACCATGAAGTGGTAAAGTCTTCACCAAACGGACAGTTGGCCGTCTCCGGCTGTCTTTCGTTCTCGGTTATTCCTCTTCTTCTTGCTGAGACTTATCTCGTATCCCAGCGGATCACGCCGGCTGATTTCATTCTGATCCTCTATGAGCGACTTCTTCGTTTGCAATCGTCCTTTCCTATTTCAGGAAGGGCAAAATACAAAATGAAATCAAGGCTTACCAGGAGTTCTTGGAGAAACCCGCTTCTCCTCTCTAAAGTCTCCCTTGTTTCAGCGTCACTTTTACCACTACAGGCTCTGGCCTTTCTCCTTTCTGTCATGGTGCTGCTCTGGCCCACCTAGACTTTTTCTTGAGTCACGATCTCATAATTTAGACTGATGGCTCTGCCCCTCCTATCTTCGCCAAAAATGACTAAGGCGTTATTGCAACTGATCACACGCGGTACTTAAGTGGCCCATTCCTTTGCGGCAGGTCCAGTTAGTTCTACATTTTTTGGTGGAACGTACGCTTTCTACTGGTTTTGAAAGCATGAACCAGTCTGCCCATTCTCTTTCCTTTCTGCGAGACTCTTGCCTTATCCTTGATGTGCTTTCCTCCTCTCTGTCACGCCCTCTGGTACATCTAGCACGATCTCTCCATCCTATCCTCTTGGTTTATTCTCAGGCTGCAATGAGTCTTCAGACACTCAGTTTTTCTGGATAAGACACGGCGCAGAAACTAATCTCGCGGGGTTCGCTGTTCGGCCATAAACAGTACTCTGCAGCCGCCTACCATCGTCTCGTCTCTTTTTTTGAACGAAAGGGACACCAACTCCACTGAGTTTTTCGGCCTTGTTAGTCTAAAACCAGCATCTCTTAACTTCACGTGCGCAAAAAGATATGGGTGAGTTTGCATAAAGTTTCAACGTATTGTGACGAGTAATAATTGAAATTGCAGTTGCCTTATGTAACTACACTGTACTGTGACCAGACCAATCCTTAAGAAGTTTTGTTGTATTAAGATTAAAATTGTAATGACTCAAAGCAAGTACAACATACTAAGACTACACCAGCATTGCCTGAGTCTTTTTCACGCCACGCACCACATTTTTATCAAAAAGAGCTCCATGTCCTGTACTGAGGCCACCTTTAACATTTGAGATTGATCTCGACAAAAACTTCACCGGAAAAAGTTCTCATTTTAACTAGCTTTAGAAAACAGGGTCTTCAATAACAAAGGCCTCTTCATTTAATGGACGTGACAATTGATTTCATTAAAAATAGTTTATTCTTTTTGACAGTGAATTCAGAGTCCGCAAATATTTACGCTGGCGCGAAAAGAATCCGCGGCCTGAAGAGGTTGAGGTATTCAAGAGCATTGATCTTTTTCTTCACTTTCCATTAAAGAACTGGCGTTTCCTTATCACAGTCGGTGCATCCTCTCTCACCTTCGCTGCAAATGCACACAGCCTTGTTTTGAATGCTTATCACTCTTGAATGGAAAATCCTTGACGTCTATAGACATCCGCATCAGAATACATCTCATTCTGCTCTGTTCTATCCTGTTATGCCGAGGTCTCTGTTTAGCCACTCTTTTTGTTTACACAACGACTGGGAAGCAAAGAAATTTGATACTAAAATAAAAGAACTAAATAAATTCCTCACAAGGAAAAGCGGGAAGACCAGATGAAAGTGGCACAGTATTATACCATCATATTTTTGAATGGTTGCTTCACTGTCAATGATGATTAGCGCGTCACAACATGCTAATAGCAAAATAATGCTTTTCCAAGTTCACAAACACCTATGAAGTACAGAAGTTTGTTGTTTTTGCAGCATATTGGAAACTGTAAAAACACGCTTAAATGTTGATTCCGCAGCATTCACAAATTGAAGCAAAACCCAAGTTAATTATCAAGCAAACGTTTTGCGTCGTGTTTAATTACTCCCAAGTACAACTGAAACGGTCACAGTTCATAGCATGAAGCGAGAAAATTTCAACCGTATGCACCCTGCAATCATACATGCACAGACAAAACTGACAGAATTTGACACTGCTTAATGGAGAGCTCATATCACGATCAAGCAGAGCGCTCAATTTCGAGTCAGAGCCAAAGCAGAGCCTATCTTCGACATCAAAGAAAATAAGCATTCAAAAAGCAACAGCCTGAACAAAAGTGACCCAATTTAACTAGCGGATCAAAGACTCAAAAATGATGACAATTTTTCGGATAACAAAACGGCTAATATTTACTCGTCAATTAAAATCAAGATGGAAGAATTATCGATCTGTCTATATCAATTACAACCACAAAACTCCTGCAAATTTTGCTTTACATTAGGTTCTCAGTCTAAAGGCCCTGTTACTCCATAATATGTTGATATAATCTTAAAGTAATAACTTCTGTTCTATTGCTACCCACTGCATTCTGCCGAAAAAAAACAGGAACTAGCAGTAGGCAATATTGCGTTGTCACAATACGAAGAACTTTTTACGGAAACGACATATAATGCTTATTAAACCTACAATAATGTTCCGTTGACAAGCAATTAGTAGGAACGGCGCAAAAATAGGTTGTCGTCGAAGATAAGCTTTACACTTCGCATGTCACATGTCACTCCACAAAGTAAACTGTACAAGTTGCTTCTTTCCAGTGAAGATAGCCGTTCAATAAATTGATAAATCACAATCAGAAAAACTCAGAAATTAAACGTGATTACAAAACGAAGCGTAATCAAAACACACTACATCATTGCTACATTTTATGTCGTGTCAATATCTTACTCTTTTCTTACTCGCACGTTTTTTTGCAACTTCCTCATTATTTTCCCATATTCTGCGAGGAAGCGTTATCAGACTTAATGACATGGAAGCTTAAAGCGCCAAAGTACACATAACTTTCTGAATTAGCGTCAGCAGTAACTGCCACCGCCTATTTTTTAAAGATAGTTCACAAGACTTTCCAACTATTTTAAATTCTAAACTTTTTGCTCTATTTGAAGACTTCAAAAAACAAGGAATCAAAACACAATTGACTTTTCTTTTTCTTTTTTGTAAAAAAGCTACTTGATTTCGTCCTACAATGCCCCTCAAGTCTTTGACTGGGGTTAGGGTTGCTGACAAAAATTGTTTTTTTGCTACCATTTGGAACAGCAAAAACCATGTTATTCCGTTCAGGCACTGCGACCATTAATTGCATTTTGTCAAACTCTGTATGGGCCACATTTACTTCTACGTCTGAGGGTAGGACTGTGATGTAATTATATGCTGTCCAGTCTGGGAGTCCCGAGGCGCATGCACAGGAGGACTACTCACCAAGGTTCCAGTAAAGCATATTACTATTGAAACGATCTATATGCTTTGCGAAGCGCGGTTAATTGTTACCCATTCTTTCCGGGAAAAACCAGAGCCAAAAGGGGATTTTACAGTGCGTTTGGCGGGACCGCAAACTGGTCTGGTTTCGCAGAACTGATATTGGCAATACAAATCTAATTCTTTCTTTGCCTTTGCGACTACAAAAATAGGTTGTAAACTTTGCAAATATATATTAATCGATCAACGGAATTCTGCGAAGTTTTTCCTTAGTTTAATATTATCATTACAAAAAAATACAGGATTTACTCACAAAGCATTTTAGGTAAAATAGCTATGATCAGCCCAAGCCTGTTCCGCATCCGAATGGGATCTTACGTCAATTAAAATTTTTAAGCCATACCATTGAAGTTTAGTCGAAAATTTAAGCTACTATAGAAGGCACGGCAATTGAAACGCTTTTGAACTTCCTTGAACTTGGGCCTAGTAAATTACCACCCACTTTAAACCGACATAGGTTTCTTTATCACAAAATTACAGCAAATCATGTTATACTAGATCAGCGCTATTGAATTCGCAGTCTTAAATAACAATGTATATTGCAATATAACATTTTCATGACGAGTAAATTGAACAGTGGGTCTGTATTCATTGTCAATAGCGCATATCCGAACCATTTTATAGTGGAAAAGAAACTGTTTGAAAATGTGTCTTCAAACAGTTGGCTACAGCCCAAAATGTTTAAACTCTACCAAATTGTGAGTTTAAACATCATGTGTTGGTTTGCATCATCCTAACCGCATAGCACTGCAAAACATGTCACTTGCCTTCACAAGCCGCAAGTTTGAAAGAAAATTCACATTTTTTGTAACAATCACAGTGAACTGTTTCACCCATAACTATTAAATTAAAACAGGTAATAAGACATTTAGAATTGTTTGTTATTCATTATTTTCGCTCCTTGTCAACATCTAAGCTTTGAAGAAAGCGTTTGACAGCATTAAAACGGTGTAGGCCTGTAGGGGGTCTCTAAACATCTGCCTTAATATCACCCTTTGATTAGATGCACATACTATTTAAAACTGCAATAATGGCATGAAAGTATACCCGTTGGGTTGATTTAAGACAAAAACATAATGAAGCAGTAGCCCAAAGGAAGGATGCTATGCGCAATTTTACACATTGATTTCGGTACACCTCTTTATTTCCCGCAGCAGATTACGCAACATACTGTATATCAACCAAGTGTCAATTTGCACACCATTAGTAATTAATCCATGCGCATGATGCATCGATTTTAAAAAGCAGAAATTTCCCAGCCGCGCCAAACCAGCGTGTTATGGCATTGACTGACTGCATACTTAAATCTGCGAGAAATTACTGCTTACAAGCAAGCATAGACACAGGGCTACCTTGGTAAATAATTTATTTTTTCAAAAACTGCCAAAAAATAATGCAAAGGTAGATTATGTAGAACGATCTATTAAAAGTAAATTTGAAAATATGACTTAGCTGCCCTTCGAAAGTATGGCATTCTGAACAGTTAGTATCGCAGCGTTGCTCTAACAAAAAGCTACAGCTCAAGTTGGGCCCCAAAACGTAGCCAATTAGCATACAGCTGTGAACGTTTAACGCTTCTCAATTGAATATGCAGTAGTTATAAATCTACGTTTGAGGTAAAAAAAATTTTGAATACTGTAGATTTATCGTTTTGAACCGAGCCATCTTTGATAATGTAAAATCGATCATTGAAAAGTAAATAGAAAACAAAATGTCTTCTTCTACATTTACTAAAAATGGGCTACTTGCTATTGTGCGCATTAGTTTGCGTAAATATCATGTAAGGGCATTATTTCAACTTTTGTGCGCGCTGAAGAATTTACAAATTTAATTAAATAGCTTTTTACAACATTTTAGATTAATGATTGGATCTTACAGACAACGCTATCATCTTTTTCAGAAGATAAGCGCGATATTGACTTTATGAATACTCCTACACCAAACCAAAGTTTTCTACAACGGAAAAAAAGCTAGACTCGACTGTACCAAGGCCACCCGTTGATTAACTTTGCCATTCCCCTTAACACAAGAAATATGCTAACAAACATTTCGTAACGGTTCACGGTTTTTGTGACCGGTCTAATTTCAACAGCCTCCTTGACTAGTCAATTTTTGCCTATAACTTCGGCAAAGTAAATCAGCTATTGAAATTTGTCCAATCAAACTGCAAGATTTCTTTTAGCACGTTGTATTACATAAACCTTTCACTCTAATACGCCTCGTTTGAAAACTGTCAGCCAAAAGCTAACAGAATGGCTGGCCTCACATCTTTTCGTAGTTATTGATTACTCGGTTAAGTTTGGAAATGCTCAAAAAACAATTACGGCCGATTACGAAGTCGCATGCGCTAAACAGCAATCCCCTGGGAATATTCAATAAATGAAATATACATGCGGTCTTTGCGAACTTCGCTGTAGTTTTTATAAGACTTCTTCAAGTAAGGTGTCTTACAATTCAAAATCGATGCAAGTTTCGAAATTTGGAAAAAGTTAAAAACCTTTAAACTGCGCTAGTTAATTGATTTTCGGGCAATCTATTACTACTATAGATAACCTAACTGGCTACGTTTTTCTTCGATCATCGTGACCTCAGAACCGCTAAACTAGTTTCGTTACGCTTGGCAAACGAATTCTTCCATGCTGACGTTTTCGCCCTAAGGAAAAAATGCTATCTGGCAAAGCTATTGAGCTATAGCTCAATTAGATGTCTATATTTCACGTTTTACACTTTTTCACTTCGCTAAATATGAGATTACCGAAAAACAACATTTCTACCAAAGCTTTTTCTACAAACATGACCAAGAATAAACTAGATCGTAGCTTTTTACATACATTGAAAAAGACATCAGTCGAAAGTTTAAACAAAGTAGTTTCGAGGAAGCGGAGGAACTTGAACTCGTAACATTTCAAGTCGGTACAATGTCTGAAAATACCTAACACATCACAATGCTACAACCCAACACGAAAGCAATTGAGAATTTATTTAAAGTGTTCACTTTCTGTTTATACTGCCCTAGTTAAAGCCAATAAATAGTATTTTGTGGCGTTTGGTAAATTCAACTGGAGGAACACCTGAACAACTCTTCAAACAAAGAAAGCATTTCATTGTTGAACTTTGTAGCACAAATATTAGCACAAGGGATGCACATTGCACAACCCACGCAAGCTCTTGCAAAACAAAACCAGGAAACTTTGACCTCACAACGCAAAGCGAAAGAAAAGCGTAGCTAAATTGCAACTTATTACTGAATTTTAACTGAACTGTTTCTGCATGCAAATTGAGTGAATTGGATGATGAAGCCATCGCTTCTTTGTTTACCAAACTGACTGAGACGTGGCAGCTCTTTCAAAACAGCATCGTTTTTACATACTTGAAAAGGGTGGCTCTCAGTGGTTTAAACTTTGTTGGTGTTAAAAAAAAAGTACTTCAGCGGAACTCAAAAGGTTTCTTGAGAGCTTTTTCTGCACTAATTCCAATCACCGCCGAAGGCAAATTTGCAATTTCACAAATCGTGGATACAGCGGCAGACAGTTTTAATTAATTTAATTTTACCTCCCCACAAATCTTTAAGTTTAAGAAGAGTCTTCATTTTTCATATCAAAAACCACTCTTTCGGCATTAAACAAGAAACTAATCACTAAGGGAAAACTACCAATATGTTAGAACATTATTTTCTGCAATGTATATCGCATTAATTACAAAACACGTCAGTAAAAAAACGAGATGTACAACTACATTCACCAATTAAGTTACATTTTTTTACGACTGCTACAAACCATTTTCTTGACTCTTTACGCACGAAATCACAGGTTTTTGAGTTTTAAATATGGTTCATACAATTGATTTAGAGCATAGCGGCCATGGCCGGCAACTCCCAAATATGTACCTACCAATAACTTAAAAACTGCATCTCTAGTAATGTAAAACTGAAGACACATTGGCAGTTCATGCTAAAGTCGATAAATAACTCTCAATCTACTCACACAATGGCAATATTTTTTTCCAAATACAAGCAAGCTTTTCTAAACCGTCAAAACAGTAAGCACCCCATCGCCTCTACTAGGGTGTGGTGCTCTTACTATAAATAGATCGCGCTCTTGATGTCTTAAACTTTACATTTTGTGAAAAAAAGCTAAAAATAAGTTTACAGCAATTCGGAGTTGTAGTTTCTCGCTTTCAAACCGTCATCAGCGCAATTTTTTCCTGCACTTTTTAACACTATATTCTGAGGCACTAACTGAAACAATAAATACAAATCTATTTTCCAGTACACTCACTATCTGGCTTGAAAGTTGCAGAGCTGCATCTGTTCCCCAAGACAAAAAGATGCGGTGCATTTCATTACTTACAATATTGAAATGGTATTTGGGGCATTTGGGGATTTTTACTTGCGCATTGAGGCGTACAACTAGTAGCTTGTTTTCACCAAAAAAAAGCCAATACTCCATGGAAGAAAAAAGCTTTGCTAGATGCGCACTTAAGCCGATTATGCGCGGCTTAATCTCTTTGATGATTTCAGTCTAGCAGAAACAACGAGGCAAATGCAATGCAATTGAAAAATGGCTATAAGAATTAATGCATTGCAGTTACTAAGCTAAAACAATGCATCATAATGTACTAATAAAAGCGTGCAGTTATTGTTGAAAAATTGTCTCGATAAAGATCAAATAAGTTCATAGACAAATGCTACAAAGGCGGTAATTGTGACGAACTAATTTTAAGGAAACGTGGATCACGTGACTATACCCTATTTTTCAATTGTAAAACTTATCTTTCTCTTTATTGAAAACTATTTTTATGTTGGGAATATATTTTTAGATTAAGCACAAATTAATTTAAAGTTAGTGTAAAATGCTTAAAAGCAGTAAGCGTGACCATCAAATTTTTCGGAACTAACGTCACGCGACTTTTCGCTCATGTTGAATCTAAAAAAATATCCTTATCTTTACTGAAATAAAGTGAAAGGCACACAACCAAAACAACATTGAGGTTTCCACAACTGTTTGATTTCGTCCGATTTTCCCTTAAAGTTTAAAGATAGGCGTCGCTTATAACGTAAAATTTATGCCAGGCTTGTATAACCTGCGGCCAACGGCGTCAAAATTAGTAGCGCGTTCAACAGCTCAAAAACCGCGTTGCAACCCGTTTCACGTTGATCTCTACGACGTCTTCATCGCAAAATCCCTTTGGATTGTAGATTGATTTATAAAAGTCATGTTCGTAAAATGGTACCAGCTGTGATCTAATCTACTTGGGTGCGACTGCCACGCTAAAGATCGCACACCCATGACTACACCGGAACAGCATTTTAAAATATGTCGAGAGCTTGCTTATATAATCACTTATTCTAATATGATTGAGCTTAGTAGGCATCAACTTTGTTCAAGTTGGAATTAAAAATAAGGTATGCGAAACCTACATTTTTGCTGAATAGCAAAGCAGTCAAGTTTTGCATAATCAAAGTTATTTAAAGTAACCATATGCGTTATTCGCAAAACAATCAGTATATGTACAATGAGAAGCAACTTTCAATGAAGGTCCATCTTTTCTTCATAAACATTTTCAATTGGGTTCACTTTTGCTTACCAAGGAGCAGGACAAAAGACTAAACACAATTCAGGGTTTAAATAAGCACTATTTCCCCACTACTTCGTGGTAAGTAATATACGTAAATGTACAAGAATGATATTATGCCATTAATTCGTATCGGTTCGAAACTGCACATTGCTAACCAGTAACAATACAGAAAACACGACTGCATGACACCGCTATAACAGTTTTTGAACACTGCCAAAAATCTCAGGCCAGACAAGACAAATTATTTTTCCAGCTATAAATAACACTAATGTCACTTACGCTAGCACATTGCAGGCAGTTTCTCGTTTTGACTAAAACTATCTACTAACGATCAAAATTTACTGTCAACGGCGAAGCTTATAGTCTGACTTTCATGTTTATTTAGGAAGATTTGAAGGCCAAAGGCGTTGTGACATTTAGAATACTAAAATTTAATAAACTTGAGCAAATTCTCAAACTTAGCAAACTACTTACTGGTGGTTCTTTTCTCTTGTCCGAGTTAAATTAAATTAGAAGCACTGCACGATCGAAAGGCTTGTTGTTTTAGGCACAAATGACGCCATCACCACCTAATTATCTCTGCTTACCTGAAAGTTTTTCCTTTCTCAAGGTCAGATCAGTCGTTCTCGGTCGCAAAGTCCGTCGTTTAAAACGCAATGACAACTGGTAAAATTTGGCATCCATTTCCACGCTGTTGTACTCGAAACTTGCCAAACTGCAAATGACTCTAAATTTGATGCCACTTTCAGCAGTGCTAGCCATGTGACCTACGTCATCGCAGAGCAACGTCACCGCGTTACCCCCACGCCATGCGCACGATTTCGTGTATACAGTATGCGACTATTCATCACATTATATATCAATCAATGCATTGTGTAGTGCTTGCATAAATAAATGACTCCACAGACACCTACACAAACTAAAAATGGCCTGACGCTAACTGACTATTTGAATCACAACAACGTAATCAACAATGCGTATCACACTACTTTCCTTTGCCGCCAGCAATTAGGTAAAGTCGGAAACAAAATAACGATGACAGTCTGCCCCCGCCTAACCCACGACTGCAGTTCTGCATTATCACGCACACTACAAAATTGCGTTCTAACATATTTAAAAACAAAGGCTTGAAAAAGTGATCATAAAATACAAATGGCGTTACCGGTAATCGATTTTACACATCACTGTGAAATGGCACAAAAAATGCTATTTCGAATTCGTATCTTTCGCACAATTATGTGCCGGAAAAAAGTACTATTTCCACAAAACAGGTGTACTAACGGTACCCTCTTGCTATAACTAATTTTTCTGACTTAGGAGCGTGTGCTGAAGTTTGGAATATTTGTCTAGCAGTGTCTTTAGCCAATGTTAATCAATAATCACTGCCTAACCATTTCAAGATTACCAAAAAGTCATCTCCTTCACCAATAAAAGTTGTGGTTTCTCCGTCGGCCATGTTGGCTAATCGGCCGGTAAAGGACCCAGAAATAAATTAACACGGAATAGATCAGAGCTAAATTAACATTTTTTTGTAATCAGCAAGCGTTTAAACACGAGATGAAATGACGGTCGCAATTTGCCCGGATGTGATATGGATGTCGGAAAACACCAGAGCAACTAGTCACAGCAGGCAAACTTGAAGATACGCGTACCACGATTTTAAGGCAAAACACACGTCACGTATTTCATTGAAAACACCGAAACTCGGTTTACATTAAGGCAACAACCGAAAACTTCTCACCAAATACGACCATTTTTGATCAACTACTGGAGAAACTATCCTGGGATAGGTGGCTGATCAAAATCAGTCCTTCGAATCCCACACCAAGTCCGTTTTTTACCACTGCAGCCGTACGGTTGTAACACAATATATGGTACTTATCATATGGAAACATTGTTGTCACTGAGATACTATTTTCCGACGGTGCATATGTTTTCATAGCTTCTTCCATTCTACATTGTAAGAAAACCACATCAATTGTTGACTGCTTAGTAATCTGATTGAATGATCATGTGGACTTCCACTTGATTGTCTATGGGTCCATAATAGCAACCTAATACATTTCCAGCCACTTTAAGAATCATTACAATCAGGTGAGCTTTGACAAAAAATCTGTGTTTTCTCCTTTAACAACACCTTTTAGCCCTTTGTTATAATGTGCAGTCACCAATGCAGCCAACAACCAATGACCATGCTTCATGGAACTGTTTTGCAAAGACAAAAGGTCGAAATTAAAGCCAGGCCAATCTACTACAGCATCTAGCACTGTAAAACAAGGTCTCTTTTGAGTTACTCACAACTAATCAAAGCCAGATGTTGGACAAAAAAATGACCGAAAACAATCGGTCATTATAAATTTCAGCATAGTGTTACCTCGTCAAATCGATAGCGGTTATAGAAAAACCGTTTTAACAAAATTGACTAACCAAAATTAAGGTCGAAATTCATGTACTTGGCTAGAAACTTAAAGCCTGGTCCACCGCTGAGCCCAAGCGCTGCTCTGGTGTTCGCTTTATTTTATGCTAGCTCAGTCGCAAACCGTGCGCTCGCTGGTTTTGATTGGGCTCAGCCGCAAGCAATGCTAATTTTATTTTGGTTCGGCGAGCCGCGCTGGCTTCGGTACTGAGTTCAGACTTACAAACTCATAAACTAGGATTTGAAGAACAAGCGCGGTCACTGGGAAACTGAAGTCTTCCAAGTCCGAATTTAT
This sequence comes from Trididemnum clinides, assembly GCA_963675345.1. Taxonomy (NCBI): domain Eukaryota; kingdom Metazoa; phylum Chordata; class Ascidiacea; order Aplousobranchia; family Didemnidae; genus Trididemnum; species Trididemnum clinides. Next base: position 31,455,310 of record OY776286.1, read on the forward strand.
TAACCTGAGAGCAATTAAAAGCAACTTTGTTGCATTATGTTTGTAACAAGGACTCACTCGCTGTCACGCAAACGCCTATTTCGACCTAATAAAGCAAACCGTGACGATAAGTACGCTCAGAGATCATGCTCACGAAAACCGATTTCGTAAGGTTAGATTTGAAAAACAATAACCTCAAACCTATAAATAAGTTTTTCACAATGCAAAAAACCAATCAAAAAGAATGGAATAATATGATACAAAGACAATCGTTTTATCTTGGAAAGTATCTTGTTAATTTGAAAAATCTCGCATATTCAGTACAAGTCAATGTTAATTTGAATCATAAATAACTAAAAGTCGACTTACGATTTCACAGTAAAATCGAGAAAAGATAGAAACTCATAAATCAAAAGCAATGTCGGCTTTCTTTATCTACGTGTTGTATCAATCTTTGCCGTATTAGCTCACATTACCATGCTAAACAAGAGATTAAAGGTATTTTGTCCCAAAACATTGAAATAATTTCCCAAATCAAAACAAGTTGCTACGTACAGTAAATGTAACCTAACTATCGCCGAAAGCGCTCTCTATTCTTCAATTTAGTGTTTACCAAATGTTAAAATATGTAAAAAATTTTAACTTAAGTTGATGTGCATTGAGCATAACTAGTGCTTAACAGACTTGACACCCATAACAGGAAGTATTTTGAACTAGTGGATGAACGACAACAGGTCAGGAGAACAAACGTATAGTTGGCATCACATCTGCTCCAAAAACAATCCAAATATTAGAAATTATCAACAAATTTTGAAACAATATTTCCAAGTCATTGGAATGTAAGCAAATAAAATAAGTAATTCAATAATGTACACGAGCACAGTGTTTCCAGCCATAAATTAAAAAAACACGTTTTGGACAGGTGCTTCATACGTTTTGTTTTTGTGATATTCCTAGAAAAATGCAAATAACGAGGCCAGGTTGTTCGAATTGATTTGTTTAAAGTAAGCTTATTCACCTTTGGCGTTAAGTATTGAACGTGACGTCACGCGAATGTGATGGCACAAGTCTAAAAAAAACAAAGGAACACAACTTTTCAACACTTTTGCTAAAAGCAAACCAGCAATGTCAAAAACATTACCTGGACGCATGGACGCTAAAAAAGCATAACGCATAAGGGTGTCAGCGTTGTTTTGCAAGGAGAAAAGGTTTGCAGAATTTTTAACCTCGGTCACGGGAAAATATTGCGGATGTGCAAAAGCGGGTAAACAATGAGGCGGTGTAGTGATAAGCGTGTCCGCTTTGACATTGGTAGACCTGGGTTTAATTCACTTGTCGTCGTCAATTCATATAAAGAGTTGAAAAAAGATATTCACAGCTTCCCAGGTTAGTGCTTAGTACGAAAGAACTAGAGTGGAAAAAAAGCCGGCAAGTTGGCTTGTACCGGCACTTAACGAGATGCCTCCAGGTTCATGTGGTAGATAAGGATCCCAATTCATTTGTTAACGCTAAATAACAATTCATTGCCTTGTTACGCGAACCTATTAACTGACAGCCTTTAACAAAAACTAATGGTTGTTTGGTCAGTTTGCAATCGGAATCGGAGTTGATTTACGAAGGAAAATAAGGTCATTGCGCCTCCAATTCATGGGTGCTGGTCCGTATGGCGGTTCACATGTACCGCTATTACTCAACCTCATTCGACTTGCAAACCCATTATTAAAGTACGTAAACGTCTGTGGCCAACCCGACTTACATGCTGTGGCCCAGCGGTTGAGAACCAGCGGTCTAAGTTATCTCTCTCTATTGAATTTCTGTGCAAAGTTTGGTGCAACAACATGGTTATTATTACGATATATCAGAAGAGCAAATCTTACGAAAAGTGGAAATGGGTAGTTCTGTGGGTGTTGTTGTTTTTACCCGACCCCTTCCGAGGGATGGGGGCATCGCGGGAGACCATGGAGCCCCAGAAGCCGGGCAACTCCCCAGGGCCTGGACCAGAGGTCGTAGAGAGACAGGGAGTCGCCAAAGAGCGAGCGGCGCAGAGTACGTAGTTGGACAGTGCAGAATGAGATGAGAGATGTCTTGAAACGAGTGTCCACAGGCGCTGCAGGAAGGATTCTCGATTCTGCCAATTCTAGACAGATAAGAACCTAACAGAAGGCTGTGTCCGTTGCAGCGTAGACGATAGAGAACACAGCGAGTGCGACGAGGAGGCACAAGTTCCTCGGTGGAAATTGAGGAGACCAGTGTGTCAAAGAATTTCGATGAGACAGTACGCCTCCAGTCCGAGAAAAGATAAGAGTGGATACGAGAGATAAGACGAGAGAGATTACAAGGGATTACAGAAGGCGCTAGTAGCGCCCCCGTCTAGCCAACTCATTAGCCGCGTCGTTCCCCGGGACAAAGGAGTGTCCGGGGACCCAATTCTGTGGGTCGATTCTGCTATTGTACTATTATAACTTCTAAGTATTATTTTTGTTTTATGCGAGGAAATTCCGACAGAATCCTTTAAAAATGATTCCAAATTACTATTAAAGGCAAAGTATAATAATAACAAGTAATTTCGTTTGTCAAGAAATTATTTCTGGACAATTATTTGTTGCACTTTACTCGCCAAAGTTGCTCAGTCTGGCGGAAGACTAGCAAACAAACCATGAGGTCATATACACGACCGAAAATGAGAGAACTAGTTCAAACGAAGACCAAAACAACCGGATAAACCACGCGGGAATCGAAGGAACAACCTCACGACCGTGTTTTGCTGAAACGTCGAGAGCTACATCGGCAAAGCACATGAGCATCAAACTGCAATGAGATATATTTACCTTGCATGGTGTTAAACGCTGCAGATCAAGTGTATACCACTCAAGGATGCTTTTGTGCAGGACTTTGACCAGCAAGCGAGCTTTGAAGGACTCTTTTCGGGATTACGGCAGTAGGCTGCGAACTACGACATGGGGTTTCAAAACATCACTTAGGCATTACAAATGCGACACATGCATCCTCTTTCTTATTCTTTCCTGCTCTTTCTTCTACGCCTCGTTTTCCACTTACAACATCTGGGTCAGGCCACGGGAAAAGATTCCCGTCTCTTGTCTTCTCATCATCACGAGAAAGAAGTGATGTAAAAACAACTCAAAACTTTCTAAAAATAAAGAATAAGTTTGGTCTTACCGGCGACAGTTAACAAGGCGCAAGGTAGATATCCTTCTTTGTGGCCGTCTTGTGATTGCACCAAGGCGTACTCCTCACGTAACTTGAGAACGATCAGGCGCTGCCCACGACGGACGCTCAGATGACCGGTGCCACCATTATAATCTTCAAGAACCCGAACGGTGTCACCGGGGACAGGCTGAACAAGTGAAATACTCGATCATTTACCCGTAACAGTCACCACTTTGGCAACGTAATATTTTTATCGTCAAAGCCGGAACAAATCCTTACCGTTAACCACAACACGCAAAACAACTCATGCTCAGTCCTGTTTTTTGAGTTTCTGTTGTCAGTTCATTTGTGCAAGCAGTGACAAGCATGGAGAGCACTCTCGGTAAAAACGATCATAATCACAAGAAGGGAGTAATATTTGTAAGAACAAATCAAATTTCTTTTTCAAAAATCGTGCTTTCCTCCAACCGATGACAAGCGATCATGGTAACTGACTCACATTTTCACTACTTCCCGACATTCTTGAATAGATAGACACTGAATCTGGATTTCCAGTGCTCCCACTTTCACTCCATCGATCCGTAGTCCCAAAGCTCCACCGATCATCATCAAGCATACTACCAGTACTGATGCCTCTGCATTGAAAAAACGACTTGATATAACTAGCCAGTGTTGCAGAATGATGATCATGGAATGGAAAAACCATCGTCACAATGCATAGATCACACACGTGTTGAGACCCGCTTCAGAGTTACTGCAGAACGACGCATTTCTACCGCGAACACTGCATCCAAGCAAGAAATCGCCATAAACTCCGTCTATCAAAAACGCAGCAACACAACCCACGAAATCGGCGCGAGGATGAAATGGTTAAGAGTTTGGTTCGCATTCCGTAGACCTGGGTTTAATGCTTTCTTGGGGTCATGCGTAAGACTTTAAAAGGATATTTACGGCTCACCGGCTTGATGCTCAACGAGAAAGAGATAGCGCATGTGAAAAATTGGCAAGTTCGCAAGCTGTGTTCTTGGATAGAGCATTACCGAGAAACAACCATCTTCACGTGGCGGACAGTTGGTGGAGTCAAGCACTCGTCGCGGTAGCACAGTTTCACAAAGACTCAAGCTTCATCTCATACGCGTGAATAAATCAACAATCCATGCGGGCATGGAGATAATGACCTCGTGCGATGTGAGATCAGTAACCTAAGGCTCAGAGCTAGACTGCCGATAATGGACAGTATTTCGATTCTACTTAAGAACAAAGATCACCTTTTGCCAGTTGAATACGGTTTTGACAGTTGCAGCGAATCTTTGCTGATTGCAGCATCTTGAATGACGTCACTCATTTTCTTAACCCATTCCTGTACATAACATCAATATTTTCTTAATAAGTGTCAGTTTAATATTCCCAAAGAAACACTTTTAGATTGGGGTTGTTCAATAGTGACAATTTTTGCTTTCGACTTTGGAATCGCAAAAAAAATTTTCCTGTAAAACATAGCAATTACACACTCGTCGACCTGTTTAACTTCAGCTGATCGAGCTTTCAAGACGAATTTCTCGGATCTTCCGAAGTAAATGACGAACTTGCAACTGTCCTCTGCTTCGTTGCTGTCTTGAACGACCAAGTCGCTAGTCTGCAATAATGAGGTTTTACGTCAGCAGAGCTATCTCACTCAAGGCAAGGCGACGAGAGATACGGTCAGGGTCGAAAGCAGCTCTGACACGATGAATAACACCGTAAAGTCACTTTTTATGTTGGATTATAGAATTGTTGGCCCAAAGCGAATCGGTCTCTATCCACTCGCTAGCGAAACAGATTTCTCACTGAAGTAACACAACCCTTCAAGTTCTGGATGCCCTTCCTGACTATTGAAGTGGAGTTTTAAACTTCAGAACTATTGCCATAGCTCGCCTAATTCGCATGCAGCAGCACGTTTAAACAACCCCATTTAAACTCATTTTAGTGCCTCTTTACACTTGCTTGCTACCTAACCTTTGACCCGTTTTCCTAAACATGGGCACTAAAACAGCGTGAAAAAGGTCTACGGAAAACCCAGACAAGTAGTGACAGCATATCAGAAGAGCAGGCGTCATCAAATTATGCTTCGGACGAGATTTGAAGTCAGAATTTTGAGCTAAGACAAAACAGCATAAACTCACAGGGTATTTGATTTTGAACATGTATCTCGACTTTCCGGAGCTATCTTTTATTTCCTTGCAAACAAATAGAGAAAGATCGAACAGGAAAAGATGGCGCTCACGCAACTTGCGGATGAATTGCTTCGTCTCGAAAACCTGTATTAGGAGAAGTAGTCATTAGCTAGTACGAGAAAAACCGTAGTTGAACTCCATTTCTGCGCAGCGTCTTTATTCCGCGAATCAGCAAGGCAGTAATACTAGCGATAAGAACAACACGAGCTTTTCAGATTCCGCATTAACTTTGGAGCACCTAGTTTGTTAGGCAACTGCACTTGTTGTAAAACGTCTTCTTCAATTAAAATCACAACCATGTCCATAAGTTCAAGGAGAATTTTTAGACCACAGTGCCTACTAAACAACATCTTTGCTTAGTCCAACAATTTTCACTGTTCAATTCAATCAAAATTAAAGCGTCAGATTTCCAATTTGGTTCCGCAGATCCTTTACTCACCTGAAACGAATCCTGAAGGATCACTTCACCTTGAAGTCCTATATCCTCATCAAAACCGCGCATCATTCCAAGATGAAGAGCATCATTAGCACGTCGAGGAACAGACAACATCACTTCGAGTCCTTCCTTGATCTCGCTCTTATCACTCTGACAGCACGAGGCCAAGTCCTATAAGACGTTGTTAGAAGGTTAGTTACTGCCTCGATGACACAGTGGTTAAAGCGTCCACGTTGAGTGCAATAGATTGCTGGTTTGAACCACGACGAAAAACAAAACACAGTCTTCTAAAAATGCTATTCACTGCTTTCGTGGTTGGTGCTCAGCGTGAAAGGAATAGTGACGGGAAAAGCCGCAGATTCGCTTGTTGTGCTCATGGGAAAAATAGGTTACTCAGCGGGATTTATGCAAGCAGTCTGCTGGGCGTAAAGGTACGGTCTTTTAAAAACTCGCAATCAAAACGAGACCTTATTCATACGGGCGAATGAATATATATCCCCAGTCGAAGTTGACCGCTCAAGTAATACAAAGAACTTCGTGTTCAGACCCATTTCGTAGTCACCAGTGCTGTCGCCACAGTGTATTTTCACAAGCTTGCAACTAAGAGAAATTGCAGCTGCGAGAGCACGCCGAAGCTTTTCATTCGCTGCAAAGTAAGGCGGTTGAAAAGCAGCTCGCAACCGCTGTTACTCGAGAGATTGGCACATTCACGACAGCACTACGTTGCAATTTTATTATCTCCACGCTCTTTGTGCAAGCAATAATTTTTCAAACTCATAAGCCTTTCATCGCCGACATGACAGTTCCTTACTTTGAGCAGCAGTTGGTATTTCGTAATTCTCTGAACGGGCTTGATAAGGTAGGACGCGATTGAATTTGAAAGTTGTTTCCTTGCTTGGATCTTGTCGAAAAAATCCCCGGCTTGCTCGATTAAAACCTGGAACGAAACTCCTTTATTAATTGATCAAAAGAATTGCCAGGTCATCTCGATAGGTCTCAGCTGACTGCCGGTCAACCCAGTCAAATTCCTTCGGATTGAAATCGGTCAATCTAGGGTTTTGGACTTGCAAGGAACATTTAGTAACAGTTTCCACATGTCTTTGACTTAAAGGAGAACCCAAATCACAGCTGGCCAATATGTTTTACATCTATCGTCCAGGAGTAAGGCCGCATTCGGGATGGACCCAAATGGTAAAAGCTTTCCAAAACGGTCAACCCTTGTTGCAGATGCCAAAACAGTGTAAATCACTAAAAAACGTTAGGACTGCTACGACGTTAAAAGTGTTTCTATACTTTTCTACACCTCTAAAGTTGAACAGTTTTACCTCCAGAAAACGTAAAAGTACTGTTTATGGTAAAAAAATTTAGATTTTACTTTTCCTCAGAGGAATAGTTTTGAAATCAAAAATCATTTTAAAGGGAATGCGCTGTTTATTTTGATCAACTATATCAATAAAGCAGTCATCAAAATCGTCTCATCTTTATCTCTGATGGAAATTTAGATTAGATTAACAAGATTAGACGCAAATCGATTATCTTTACCTCGTTAGAAGTTGGCTTATTCTGGCAGTACGTCACATACAAATTAAATTGGTAAGCCCAAGTCACAAAGCAATGACCTAAGTCCTCAGGAAGCATTTCGTATTTCTCCAGTTCTTTCAGAAAAGTTTCGCTGTTAAAACAAAAAATTGTAGCAAGCACCTATCCAAAAAATACTCACCAAAACACCTGCACTAGAATCTGGCCAAATTTAGTCCTACCGTGAAAAAATAAAGACACAGTGACTTACGCTTTAACAGCAGAAGCGTTTATTTTCGCTGCGTTTCAGATCGATAAAAAAACTGCTAAAACAATACTGATAATAGTTATGGTGAGATGTTTTGCCGGTCTAATCCAATGGCTCATCGTCATTATCACCACGATTTGAGTGAGCGATACACATGTAATCCAATTCTACTCACCAGTGAAAATTATACAATTCAGTTATATTTCCAAATATGACATTTTGTTTTCCCCGCAAAGCAGGAGGCATATCAGGATTGTTATCGTTCATTTCGCTCAAGTAGTGTTGGATGCAGTCCGCCAAATCTTTAACGTAACTGTAATAGAATTTTCCATCAATTGCAAGCGTCTTACCAGGCTGCTCGCAGGTGAAGTAAATTTTTTTTCTTCCAGTCTCAGAAAAATTGTAATGTATCGAACAACAGAAGTTTAAATCTGTTTCAAAGTTGCCAGAACTCCTGGCATACTGAAGCACATTGTTTCTATCACAAGTAATGCTTGCAATTACGCAAGTGAGAATTGCCGCAAAATCGTGTTCCCAGATCCACATCAACAAGCACGGAAAAATCATCGAGAACTCACAAACAAAACACCGAGTGGAAAATAGGATCGATTTGTGTACAATTATCAGTCAAGAAAAGAAAGTCGGCTTTTTCGTCATTTTTCCCGCGTTTCGCAAGGTCAGACGTGCTGATTCAATGTATTTCTACCACTACACACTCGCTTTCGAACCAGACTTTGTACTAGAGCAACGTAGCGGTTTAAATTCCGGATGCCTTTCCTGACGAATACCAGTGGTGTTTCTATAGTTTTGAACTCCAGACCTTTCGCTCTAAAGCCTGTAAGGATACCACTACAGCACGGCGGCTACAATTCTGTCAAAAGTCGCTTCGTGAAACTTGATTAAGATAATGGCGTGAAAACAGTTTGGAAAGAGAGGCAAGATGGTAGGGGCGCCTGATGGCAAAAAGCAAGCATCAAATCTCTTACATTTTTTCAGTTTGCAACAGTTCGGTCATTATGTAGTTCTGTCGTCGGGAAGCCTTGCTGTCCTGGTCGTCTTTACTGACAATGTCAGTCTGAAGTTGGGCAGAAGAACCAGTAGTGGACTCTGAAAAAAAATGTAAACTTCATTTAACAGTCAATTCATGAAAAAGCAACTGGCGTTTACATCCACTTAGCAGTTGCCGAGCTGGCGCAATGCGTGTCTACCACCAGCGTTGCAACTAAGCAAGAAAAAATGCGACTGCCTTCGCGTAACGCAATCTCACGCAAAGCAGGACTGGCACGAGCAGCAAACTCGCGGCTCCTCGATTCGCATCTAATCTGGCGAGCTAGGTCTCAGATTGTAGCAGCCGCGTCAGTAGATTTGTTTGGTCCTCCGCCATGCTGTACCCGGCAATCACGTAACGTCGTCAGAAGTCCGGCTTGGGTAGGTTGCTGTCACGAAGTTGACATTTCTACGGTAATGCTCATGTAGCCGTGCGGCTCATGCGCTGAAATGCACACACGAGCGCCGAATGGCACACGCACGAAACGCTAGTAAACAGCACCTGTTGGAGCTGAGTTTATTTGCTGGGAGGAGAGAGCCGCGCTTCCAGTTAGCGTTTTCTTGTGTTGCTGCATTTTACGAATGAAGTCGTTGTAACTGAAACAATTAACAAGCCGTGACACAAAATAAATCTAAAACAAACAAATACGCAGAACAGGCCAATTTTACAACCTTTTTCCGACTATTAAGGGCTTACTCGTGCTGGTTCAGCGTGTGCCTGCCGCTACTCATGTTTCGAAAAAGCTACAGAGAAACTTTAATTTCTAATATACTAAAGCGTCACAGTAATTTGTTTTGCTAGATGCCATTTATGACACGGTATCGCATCAAACGAGAAAACTCCTTGACAAAAACTTGAGAACACTCTGTAAATAACTAAACAAAACTTAAGTTGAAATTAACTTCCAAAATCTAAGCTTAACTATGGCAAATCACTTTATCGCAAATGTAGTGCACAACGTCACATCCATTTCTAAGGCATCTTCGGTCGGGTGATCTTGGCGCTTTAGATTAGTAAGTGCTAAATGGCGGCGAGATAATTAGACAAAAATGTTGCACGGAGACGAAAATCATCAAAACCAAAAGATCACTAACCTGGATTGGATAATTTGTTCATAACGTTTCACAATAGTTGAAAAAGAAGAATCTTTTGAAATCAAGGCAAGGCAACGGTTTGCGAAGGAATAAAGACGGCTCTACATAAAACATAAGCGTATCAAGCATTTCAAAACGCAATTACGTAATATGCGCGATAAGACAGTCAAAAACTATTTTCGCTACATTCTGTGAGATGAACGTCCACCATTCGTCACCATTACTTTGCACCAGGCTTTGAATTCCTGGTGCTCTTGTGGACAGCGTGTCAGACTTGCAATGGAACGATTGTGAGTTGAAAGCGTAGGGAGTTAGGTTGCGTGCGGTATGGCCGTTTAAAATCTGTACTTGCATCAATACTGCGCTTGCGCCGACTACAATGACATGTAACGGTGGTTGATTACTTGAAGACTGCAGGGCCGTTTCGCAGTCTCCCAAGCTCGCCGTTGGCCTTGTTCGAAGCTCCACAAGCTCTCAACGTTTTATTTCAAAATAGATGCCGATGCAGTCCAAGGAAAAGTATGAATCGCAAACGTCAGATTTGAAAAATAAGTTTAATATGCCCAATTAGAAGTATTTTTTTAGCTTTTCTGCAGCCGAAACCAGCAGCATACGAGGTGTGATAAAAAAGAAACGAGACTATATCTATCACACTCTTGGCTCAATGCCAATCGGCAAGCCACTTGTTCACCAGGCAAGGTAAGTTCTTAGCTCTATTATGTTGCAATATTTTTAAGTTAGGCCATTTCCTTGTTTTGTTTCAGGCTTTTTTGTAACGAAGTGCTAGTAACGCTTGTCAGAATTTTGTTGCTTTGTGTCGCGTTTGTTCGCAGCCAGTGTTGTTGGTTTTGACGCAACTGTAGGTAACACAAGAATGGAACAGCGAATCAACGTGAAGTTTTTGGTGAAACTGAGGAAGAATCCAACTGAATGTTTCAAACTTCTTAAAGAGGTTTATGGCAAAGATGTGGTGTCGAGGCCACCAGTCTAAAAGGCACAAACATTTCAAGAGTGGACGCGAGGAAATGGAGGATGACCCCCCCAGGTCAGGACGGTCTTCCACAGCAACCACAGATGAAAACATCATCAGAGTGAAGTAGCTGGCGCGGAGTGATCGCAGATTGACAGTTCGAATGGTAGCGGATGAACTCAGCTTAAACAGGGAATCAGTGCGGACCATCTTGCTGCATGATCTGGGGATGCGAAAGGTGTGTGCCAAACTGGTACCCAAGATTTCATCGGAAGACTAGAAGCAGCGCCGAGTCAATTTTTGTAAAGGCATGCTGGAGAAAACAAGGGAGAATCCGGACATTCTTTACCAGGTTATCAGAGGAGATAAAACGTGGGTCTTTCAATACAATCCTGAAACGAAGAGACAGAGAATGCTGTGGAAAACCGTAGAATCACTCAGACCCAAGAAGCCGCGTATGTCAAAATCGAAGATCAAAGTCATGTTGATTACATTTTTTGACCAGAAGAGTTTGGCTCATCATGAATTTGTGCCTGAGGGTGAAACAATAAATCAGTACTTCTACCAGGAGGTTCTGATTCGCCTTCATGACCGAGTTCGGCGCAGCACGCGGGCACTGTGGAGTGGCAAGTCATCCTTCCTCCACCATGACAATGCATCCGCACACAACGCGGTCAGTGTGAGGCAGCTCTTGGTCAAAAAACAAATCACAGCTCTCGACCATCCTCCGTATTCCCCAGATCTAAAACCGTGTGACTTTTGGCTTTTCCCAGGCTAAAGATTGCGATAAAAGGAACTCATTTCTCATCTTCAGAAGAAATCAAGGCCTGAGCGACAAAGGAGCTGAAGAGTCTCAAAGAGAAGTTTGCCAAGTGCTTCCGTGGATGGCAGGATCGAATACAGAAGTGCATTAACTCATAGGGGGAGTACTTTGAAGGGGACAATTTGTAATTTACCTAAAAATATTGTATTAAAATGTTTATGACAACAGTCTCGTTTCTTTTTTGTCACACCTAGTACACAACAGTATGAACAAAAACATCACAAACCCGAGCCATCTCTTCGACAGCGACAAATTCTTTTGAGGAAAGTTCGTTTTGCTCACTTTTTTCTTTGCTGGTAGACATTTGAAGGCACTTTTCACCTGAAAAAATCATGGTAAAATCGATAATAAAACAATACGTTTCGAGTAAATATATAATTTGTCACAAGTAGCCGACTGGTGGTAGGAGACAGTTCATCTCCGCATCCTCATAGAAAGCCAGAAACGGATATCGACAAAGCTGCCGAAAGTCACGTCTTAAAAGACAACGGCCTGCGTAAGGGTGTTGTCAGTAAAAGCTGGTTTCCATTAGACGTACATTGCAGACGTGGCACGAAAAACTCTTTGTTTCAGGCTACGTCTGCCTAATGAAAACCAGCCTTAAAGGTATGACGGATACCGACGGGCCTGTTAATCGTATTTTGATTTAGCGACTTTAGCTTGCGTGAGAAGATATTATAAATCGAAACAGCTTTGTCGGCAACTCTCAAACAAGTTTTCTATTTTTTTAGGTTTTGGAGCAAAACGTTAATTTTACAATTTATGTTTGGTTATCACAAGATCTTGCAAGTAAAGCGATACGCTCCGTAACTTTAAAACTACAAGTTTAAAATATGGCTAGGTCTTCAAGCTTGTGCCACATTACAGCGGTTGAGTACGCACCACGACACATCTCTTACCTGTAGTGTGCAGCCACTTGTACATGTCTTCGACCTGCGAGCGAAAGCGCTTCCAGTGTTCCATCGCCATGTTTCGAGCACTCCACAGCTGCAAGACTTGATTTTCGCGCTGCAGCAAATCTTCTCGTATGCCTGCCGAAAAAAATCATCGCCAACGTGGGTGATGACGTCGCCGATGACGTCATCAGAAAAACCATTTGATACTTCAAGCAAAGCTCACTGCCCATAAGTTGCCTTTTCGCGGTCAAAAATCGAGCTAACGATGTCACCAAATCATCGATTCGTCACCGACGGAAGAAAATTGCCACGTTTCTGATGTGGCACTCGCAGACCAAGTCTATAGGTAGTGTTTTACCGACTACAGGTATATTGCGGTCCAATTGGAACTGGAGAGTTACTGAATACGAGATGGAACAAGAGTTGGACCCAAGCAATTTCAACTGGTACGCAAAAGCGGCGTCTACGTTTAATATCTGGCGTAGACAACATGACTGCGATGGTACGATTGCGTCTGAGCTAAAGCCTTTAATCTGGTATCACAAATGCCAAGACAAAAATCGGTTATTTAACTACTTCTTACTTCGAACAAATCTCTCAGGTTGCCTTTGAGCGTTATTTTGAACATCAATTGAAAACTGATCGTTAGGATAGTACGCCACCGTGCGGTCGACATGCTTACAAAATTCGGTAGCGAGTTTCCGCACGAAGCTGCACGAGTGCAAGAACTGATCTTTCTGCTCCTGATGCTTATCTAAAAAAATATCAAGTGAACATGAAAATATGCAAAAAAAAACTTTATTACTATTTTGTCTATTTGTTGGGCTGCATGGCCTGTGGTCTTAGTCCGTCTCTACACAGGTGGGGTAACTAGAAAAAAGTCGTCGCTATTTGTCTAACGCCAACGTCATTTTGGAAGAAGCTACAAACTTAGATGAAAAAGTCTTATTAGCTTAAAAAAGGAAATTATCGCTTGTTGTTCTCTCTTCTTTCACAGTCTGCTGAAGCAACAACGAAACGCAAATTCAAAATTAAGGGCGGCAGTTCATTTCACGTCATTCGTTAAACCGAAGCTCGAGGAAAGCTGGACACAATACAACATCTATGAAAACCGACCGGCAATGGTCAACATCCAAAGCTAAGTTAAGCTAGACTTTAGGACTCCCTCTCCCGCTTAGAAGTGCTGCTTCACTGTGTGTCGGCCACTGTCTACTTTGCTTTTACACTAATGTTTTCCCGGAGTAATACAGCACTTTTGAATTCCGGATGCTCTTCTTCACAAATATAAATCGTGTTTGGAAGAAGTCTCGAGCTTCGTCCTATTTCATCCGAAAGCTGAAGCAATTACCAGTACACCAACAGCCCAAAGCCGGGTTTTTGGCTGGAAGACGAATCAATCAGATAGCAACTGATTCAATGTCATACCTATCAAAGCTTGAGGTTGCACGCTATCCTTCCACTCATAAGGCCTCTTGTAATCAGTCAAGAGGCTATCCAGCACACTGCATACCTAAAATCATAATTATGTTAAACTTAAAAACAAACAGACTATGACGAGGTCTGCCCAGATCCAGAGCACGCCAGAACTGTTGCCATTTGTAGGCTGGCGTTGGCAGGTTTAGTTTTCCTACTTTTGGAGCGCAGATAAAATAACAAACACAACAATTATTCTTAGTTCTCCAAATAATAAGACACTTGTCTTCAAAACCTGAATGCAGCCTGTCCTAAAGCTAGTACACTTTTGTGCGGCTCGACTTAAATTGATGAGTTTTTGATACAGATGTCACGCTATCTCATGTATCAACGGCTAAATTGGTCGATAGGAAAAGGCCGTATGGCGAAGACGACCCAGTGCAGTTAGTGATCGACAAGCACCAATAAGACGCAATAGGTTGAAACAGTGCGCACTTCCTGCAGTGAATCGCTGGCATCTTGCATTGATAGATGTTTAATTTAAAGTGAATCTCTCCTACCTCGTCTGCTGTTTGATAAAACTTTTCCGCTCTGATGATGAGCCGAGATCGGTCTTCGCTGTGACGAACCAGATTATGCCAGGCTTGCTTCACCAAATCTTCGGCCTCTTTAGCAGCTTCGGAAAATTCGCTGTCTCGCAGTTGACTACAGTCTCGATGCAACTGTACAAGTAGCAAATCATGATATGAGTGCATTAAAAGTCCTGTTTGGAAAGATTGGGGTCAAGTGGATCAAGCTTATGAGTTAAGGTACTAAATTTTTTAAAGAAAATTTCAAATTTTTCAACACAGCTGCCAGCCTGCCGTGGCGGCGCCCGAGAAAAGGAGTAAATACAACAGAACAAATGCCAATTCACTCATTATCGCTAAAGATGGGCCCGTCACATAAACCATATTTTTAAAATGACGTCGGTTTCATACCGGTAATGGATAGTATTTCTGACAGTATTTCAAAAAACTTTATCCCTCTGTTGGTGTAGGACCTAATCCTCCAAAAGCAGTTCCCAATGCTGCCAAACGGCCTCTTACTTTTCGATTTTGTCACGCTCTTTGTTTTGCAAAACATGCTTAAAAAAATATTGCAATAGCCGCACTGGTAACCGTTGCTCACTCTCCTTAAAAAGAAATTTAACGCAAAATCATAGGAAATTATATGATAGGGGTAGCAACATTACTTACCTGGAGTACACTCGCCCTTGTCTTGTCAGTTGCTCTCGTGCAACGTTCCGATTCCAATTTGCATCTCTCCGCACTCTGTCTGTTTGTTAGGTTCATAGGAGATGACCGCAACATGTCTTCCCCCGTGGAAATCCAACTTTTCACCTAAAATTTGAAGCAGAGTAACCGCAACGATACTTGAGCTTCATCGAGCTAAAATAATCAACCATCCAACCAGCATGTTATGAGAGGTGACTGTTGGCTACAAAGGAGCAATTAATCTTAAACCAACAACAAAACATCACTAGGTCTGGCATACCATACAGTGTACAACACAATGTTGCACAAAAATGCGCAGGACATAATGCATGCAAGCCAGACCCTTCACATTTATCATTAGTTCAAAACAATCGCTCCTTTTTTGAACAGATAAGCACCTTACCAAGTGCATTAAGCATAAAACTTCAGTAAAAAAACCGCAAATCTTACCAAAGTTGACTGGCTTTCCAGTTTTCGAAGAAGCAGACATTTTTCGAGCTTATTTCGAAGTTCGGACGACTTCTGGTTCGATTCTCTACCCTTACGCTGTATTTCATTAAACAGTTCCTTAACTCGAACGCAGACCGACAAATTTTCACCGCACACCATGTCAGTGTCTGCAAAATACAGTAAAACGGCGATCAGAGCAGTGTGCGATGCTCAGCGTGGAAACGCGAAAGCGCCGTTTGCAAGATTTCTTGCTATCTCAATAAGGAGATGATTATTACATCAATCGCATGATGTTTCTTGCTCGGTCATAGTGTAGATTAGGGTGTTGCAGGCGCCCCCGCAAAAAATTTAACTTGGTCCGATTACACCTACCTTTACTCCTGTGGTGATTTTGTGTAAAAACACCACAGTTAAAATTTCAGGTCATTTGGATCAAGTTTATCTCTAGCAAGACAATATGATCATATTTTTCATCCTAGAGATACCCCCGCGTCAAACAATTCCAAAGAAAACATGAGTAAACAGTCCAAATTACATGTATGCAATTTGGTCCGACTGTAAATTACAAGCAATGAGAGTAATAAGGATGCAATATGCAGCCTAAGAAGTCGATTATTCCTTTTTCACCCAAAAATTTATCTCCTGAAAATCAGATTCTGGCCATTTTGGACGCCTAAATTGACTGGAGGGTGTGATGCATGAACACATATGCAAGAAATCTTTAACAATCAAAACAATAGATAAAGTTTTTAGTGAGTTAAGGAATAATCATTATTTGTGTACTGTTATGTGCACATACTTGATACGGTAATAAGGAAAATCAATCATATTGTTAAAAAGCACTCAAGATTGCAGTAATAAGCAAGATATAGCTAGAGTTTACTCCAACTTAAGAAACCAGCAATTGGACTTGATCTTTTGTTTTCTCTAATTGGGCAATGAGTGTTTATCATTTCCAACAACCTGCAAGATGTTCTGCAAATTGCCTTCTTTTCTTGCAACATCCAAAAAGTCGTGAGCTAATTTGACACCTCGCTCTGCTCCGTCATTTACCACCGAGAAACTGGCAAATACCTCTTTTGCAGCTTGGAGCTGAGGATTGGATGATCGATCTTTCGCAGGCAGATCTAAAAATTTAGTGTTGATTTTCAGAAAATGCAAAAATGACCACGAAATCTTCATCTTGCATTTAACAGGAATTCGAGGAAATGGTGGCTTGCCATATGCTGAAGGGCCATATCGTTTGCTGCAAATACGTTTGTCAACAGACTTCAACTGCAAATACGTTTGTCAACAGACATCAATTTCTTAAACATTTTAACCTTTGTGGGAAGTGGAACCCTGCTGCTGAACAACCCCAACATAAGTTCTTTTGTAAGATACCACAATAGGTTTGAAAAGGCATTAATGGCAGCATCAACACAGACTTTGTCTACTTTTCTGTATTCCTACAAACTTTTTGATAGTAGCAAGTCATTTGATGGAACACTGGAGAAGACAAGTGCAGTGATCCACCATGGTAAGTAGCAAAATGTAGCAAACTGTACAAAGCAATTCAACTTTTTCAATTGTTGAGAAGCCAAAACAGCACCTTTTGGCAATTCCTCTTTAATTTTGGTTGCCAAAAGGACCATCTTAATTGCATACAACAATTTGGCTATTCAGCGAAATTTGTGACATGCTCCTGGGAGGATGAAGCTTCCAAAGTTTTCACCGTTGTCATTACTTCAGCATAGAACTAATGTAACAAGTTCTTTGTAGCGATCCCGCGTAAACTTTTGTTTAAGCAGCATTTTACACAGCTCTGTGACTTCATTTTTCATATCAGCCAACTGCACATCAATTGGAGGAGAATCTAATCCAGAAATCCGAATGAGTAAGCTTGTCAAAGTTATGTTTGAATCTTTCAAAGACTGTAACTTCTGTTTTTTTTGCAACTTCAACATTCAAGGCATCCCACACATGCTTCAACAGAACTTCTCCAATGTAATGCTGACATGCAAACCACAACAATTCTCTTTTAAGCGACTCTTGAACAGCAACACAATCAGCTGTTTTATGCCCTGCGCTGGCTGAAGCAGTATCAAAAACCATATCACAGAGAGAGTCGGTGTAATTACAATTTCGAAAAGCTTCACTGTTGCATTGGCAATGAGGTTCCCGCCTTTTCGCTGGATTTGCGTGGGAAAGCTGGTACACCAAGCAGTTTTGCCCTACCAATGCCCAATAGCAAAGTTGGTAATCGTTCTTTTTGTTCAACATTTGTTTCAAGAGTATCCATCAATTTACTGTCCCATTGAAGCAGGCCAACTCTTGGAGGTTTCCAATTATCCTTGATTTTCTGTGCAATAGAATTTGAAGCTTCAACTTTGTATCGATAGGCAGTTGACCAGTGCAAGTTTACAGAATCAGTATTTCCACCACATGCAGCTATGATTGTAGTTAGTGTTGCAGACTTTGCTGTTGGGGCTATCTTGTTTCTTGTTGAAGAAAAAACTACTTGAGGAGACTTTAGGATATCATGAGCAACAAAGATGCTTGTTCCTGTTTTCACAACACGTTTATGTGATCTCTTTGGAGTTGACAGAGAATAAACTGGAACCGTAGCATCTTCCTCATCAGTATGCTCATCTTCATCTGAAGCTGGTAATTGAGCCAATGTTGCATCTAACTGTTCTCTCTTTTTTTCACTTTCTTTCATTCTTTGACCCTCTTACTTACAAACCAATCTCCGATTGTCTATTTTTGGTACTTTTACATCAACTGAACTATATTGAGCTGCCCGAACAGTCATCATACAATTCAAAAAAGAAATTTGCTCATTAATTGCAGCAATTTCAAATGAGTGTTTTTTCATCTTGCTTTGTTCCATCGTGGCAAGTGCATTTCTTGGTCAAAATTACATAGTAGTTGCCAACTTATCCTTGAACTCTTTAATCAAAGGATGATTTTATCTTCTATCAGGATTAATTTTCCTCCACTTTTCATACTCCTTAAATAAAGATAGTACTTTTTCTGACATTTTGTGTTCCTGGATTGTTTTTATTCGTGATTTTTGATTATGGGGTAGTATTTCTTTTACAACAAGGCTTGCTGCCAAGCGATACAGTTTGTTCTGTTATGTTTCATCTTCTCGCCTCAGCTTTTCCAAAAGGGTCATGTAACAAAAAACCAAACTTGAAAATAAGTTGGAAGTATAGTCCCATGTATTTGAAGGTGTTCAATGCCAGGTGTTTCAGGGAAAATTGTCAAACAAACATTAGTACTTCTTGTCGCCATACTTTTTTATACAGATTACAGATCTTTGCATGAACCTATGATAATTTATTTCTGAAATCATAAAACAAGTTTAAATTAGTTGAAATAGATAAATATGGAATGTAAAGAATAAAACAGTTTACTAATAACTCAAAATATTGTCCAAATAGGACAAAATGAGGTGTAAATTAGAGTAAAAAGGGTATTTCAGACGTTTTTCTGGTTTAATTGCATTCTTATTACTCTCATTTTTTGTATTTCACAATGGGACCTAACCGAAATTACACATTCACCTAAAACTGAATGTTTTATTAATCTTTTCTTCAAAACCATTACACGCGAGGGTATTTCTAGGATCAAAAATGATCACGTTGTCCTGCTAGAGGTTAACCTCATCAGATTTGCCTGAAAATTTTTTTTGGGGGGGTTTTCACACTAAATCACCCCAGGAAAAAAAGGTGAGCTGTTTTCTCACACCTCAAGGCACCTGCAACACCCTAGTGTAGGGGGGTAAAAATGTTCTGTGCCCGGCTGCCAGCAATACCGGTTACAGTAAAGCAGGTCTGAACACAACTTTTTCCATCGCAAGTTAACACAATGCATTTCGGTCAGGTTCCAAAACAATCGCCTGAGCGTCGCGACAGGGCAGAGTTTGTCGACGAGTTTGCGGGTCAAAGCCCAAGCTTGTACCAACAACGATCAAATGGTCGTTAGATCAAATCCCATGGTGACTGGGATGCCGCAGTAGTGGAATAACAATTGAATTGCTTTGACTGGCGGATTCTAACAAGCAGTAAATATATCAAGCACCTCAAGCAGAATGCAGCTTGATGAACTTGAAGCGAGCTTGGAAAATTGCCCTTTGTTTGACACCATTGTCGCTGTCCAGCGAGGGTGGAAGAAAATATGTAACGGCAGATTATTCACTTCAACCATACCTGATTGTTCAAACTGCAAAATCATGTCTTGCGCCCGACCGCAAATGTCGTGCACCTGGGATTGGATGTCGTCTGATCGCCTTATCACCAAGGACAGCCGTTGTTCCACGACTGAACTGTCAAACAAGGCAACGTCCGTGCTGGTGCGCTCCAAGTCGTCTATCCAATTGTCCAGATCTGTTTGGATCTAAAACAAAGACGAGGAAACGTTTCTTCCATGTGCTAAAAACCACTCCGGCACCGACGGATTGCTATCGGAAAGCGGTGAAAGACGGCACCACAGGCAACTACGAACCAGCAGGGCTAGGATTAGTTACCCAACCGAGAAAACACGCGTTCAATGCTTTCGTCGGCGCTCCAAGAAAAAGCACCTCCCATGAATGTTCACTTTGGTTGCACCGCTTGTAATAGAAACTCCCTGTACCAGAAGGGCTGATAACTGCAAAGAACACCAGGAGAAAAGTTGGTTCCTTTGTGTCATCCAAAGGTTTTACCATGATTCAAAAGATTAAAGCATGCTCATTGCATGTAAAATTAAGTTTCATCTTTTTTTTGTAACATGCAGTTCGATTTAGATATGTATACTTAAATACAAAAATATGCTACAAACAATGACAAAACATAGAACCAATGTATCTTCAAATTAACATCGTAAGTTAAAATTCAAAAAAACTTCAGGCAAAATGATTTCAACAGAAAATAATAACTAAAAATGTTGCATTTTGATAAAACGCACCTGAACTTGATCTGAAAAACAACAAAAAGTTGAAACTTTTTGCAGCTTGGTTAGTAAAATATACAATAAAGTTTGTAAAACACGTTTTGCTACAGATTGTGACAGCTGCAGACTAGGATTCGATTCCCAGAAAGTCATATTAAAAATTTTGAAATGAAACTGCGACTCTCCTGCTGCGCCATACGGTAGTATTCTTTTGTCAGCGTTTGCTTTGAAGTTTTGTAACAAGAACAAACTATTCAAACGCACCCTTTTCCGTAACCGCACCACAAGGCAGTCATGACAAGGAAAATTTCCTCCAATAGCATTCGAGTTTACACTTTGGTTAAGTCACTATGAAGGCCGAATACGCAAGCAGAAAGAGAGATGGAGAAGGAGCATTTATTTACATAATTTGCTGAGTGTAACAACAGTGACAGCAAGAAATTGGTGCAGAAAAAAAAAGGGTCTGCGTAAACCCAAATAAAACGAGAAAAGATGAACTAGCTTTAAAAAATACTGTTTTGCCAAAGCTTTTGTAGAAACTTCAATAGAAGTGGCAGTGCGAGTCGAGGGGAAAATACGAATATGATTATATGCAGAAATAGACTAAACTGCTGCGCCAAATTTCGGAAAAACTGCATGTTCGGCAAGCCTTAGAGAAATGTTGTTCCACAATTTTGACATCGGCCAAAGCTTTTAGTTGTCAGAATATTGAGAAAAATCCATTATTTTTCTTCTTTAAAGGCTGAGGAAAGTTACTGATAAAGCATGACGAAAAAGCGGTTGAAAGTTATCAGCCTTCGTATCAAGAGGTATTGACAAATGGTATAAACAAAATTGCCACTTAATGCATTCCGCAAAACGCATTCCGTACTAGCAATCACAGTAAGCTTTGATTAAATTCAAGCACAGCTTCCGTCAGTAATGTCACAGTCTTTTACTATATTATCTTATATTGTCAATCTGGATCACTACGAACAAGCTAGACCACTTCACAGGCAGATCCAAGGGAGTAATTTCGCTTTTTCAGCACTGTTAAAAGCACAATACAATCGAGCAAATCACCTCTACAGCGTCTCTATCGAAGCTGCGAAACTGCAAGGACAGGTCAAGCCTCGATTCATGATCGCCGCAAGAATCTTCGAAGCTGCCTTGCACGATCTGCAACTGACGCAGCAAGGACTCAACGCACTGAATCGAACCGGACATGTCTCGCTTGTCATTGGTACCGGCACACCTGCGGAATTACAACAACCGCTGAACAAGGGGAAATTGGGAAACACTAAGTCACAACATCGCGTGCTGCACTGGGGCAGAATAGTGCAGCTACTTGCCCAGCATGTTGTAAGAGGCGAGTTTTGGGCTGCCTCCAATGGCAGTACACCTTGCTGATGATGGGTTTTATCCTAAAAACTTTAGGTTTGCAGCGTGGACTGACAAATTGCCGTTTTATGCCGTGTTTCCACACCAACAAAGAAGAAAAGGTAAACAAAACAACAAAAATAAATCGAGAGAGTTGGGCCCAGCACTCCCTCCATTCTGCACAGGCCTTGCTTTTGTACAGAGTTGCATCCAGCAGTCATTAGGAAGCCTTTCCATTCTAAAGAAACATTCTTTCTGCATTGGTATGGCCAAAAGAAAGCAAGAACACAGCAAATCCTTTTCTAGAGCGGACTTTAAAAATATTCACAAATTTCCTGCTTGGCGCTCAGCAACAAGAGTAATGTAGGAGACAGATTATAAAGCAAAGTCTACTCCGCCGTAATTCAAAAAAGTGCAGTGCTAGCACAAATACAGACCTTTCAATTCTAGGCTTCCTTTTGACGTATTTCAATTATGCATACAGCAAGCATAGCAAGAACTACGTCTGGATAAACTATGCTTCTTTTTAGTTTTACGTCTGTTAGTCACGCAAAAAACGAACATTAAAAAGAGAAGTCAAATGCAATACGCTAAAGCTAGCGAGTGTAACAGAATCGTTTCAAAGCCGATCAAGTCGACATGCTGTCTAACTGGTGCACTTGAAATGAAACGCAGTAAATACAAGGCTCATCTGCTCTTAGACAGGCCATCACAAAGGTCTCCATCTCACCTTAAGTGGTGAATTAGATTTTTCGCTTCTCTTTGGCAGGCCACGAATGAGTCGATGATATGAAAGCGATTTTGACGGAATCTTTTAATTTGATCTTCTGCGGCTTCAAGCGTATCAGCCACGTCATCAGTGTGCATCTCATTTTTAACAGCTTCGTGGATTTCCCACATCTGAAAAGTTTGAAATAGCTGTCATTGTTCAATATTTCGAAAAAGAAAAATAATCAACTGAAAGCAGTCGCATCAGAATGCTGGACGCTTATCAGCAGCACGCTTTCTTTACGACTTGAAGTCGCTGTTTTATCATCACAGTTATCTTACAGCTAACGATGATTATAATTTCTATTCGTTAGTCAGTTATATATCATTATCCCATGGCCAAAAAAATGGAAATTGTTAGAAAGACCATCTTATACGAGGTGCATTCAATAAGTTTCCAGACTTTTTTTGTACAGGCATTTATAATTGCCGTAAACTCGAGATATTTCAGTATATTGTTACTATACTCCTTATGAGATGATTGACCAATTTTTTCTTGTTTAGGTGCAAATTTATAGCTACAGTAGGAATTAGAGTACACCTTACTAAATCCTGATTGTCACAGCTGGTGAATTTCAAAAATGCAATCTGGACGTGAGGACACATTAGAAGAACGATATGCGATCAAGTTCTGTTTTAAACTTGGAAAAACTGCCACGGAAACGTATGGTATGCTTCAGACTGCTTATGGACCATCTTGCATGAATCAATCATCAGTTTTTCAGTGGTACAAGAGATTCAAGGAAGGCAGGGAGTCCGTGAGGGATGACGAGAGATGTGGGAGGAGTAGGGAAGTCAGAACATCAGAGATGATTGGCCAAATAAACGATTTCATGAATACGGACCGTCGTGTTTCTATAGAGACACTAAGCGCACAGTTTAATGTCAGTGTGGGAGCTGTACACATAATCATTCGTGAGGAACTGAAGATGCGGAAGATTTGCGCGAAGTTCGTCCCAAGAGTGCTCCGGGAAGATCAGAGAGAAAGACGTTGCAATGACAGCAAGGAGATGGTCGAGCTCATTAATTCAGATCCCCAAGTTCTTGATGCCCTGGTAACCTGCGATGAAAGCTGGATCTATTGTTATGACCCAGAGACCAAGAGACAGAGTTCCCAGTGGAAGCATGCTGGATCTCCCAGACCAAGAAGGCCAGACAGAGCAAGTCCACCCAGAAACTCATGATGATCCCTTTTTTTGACAGCATGGGCATAATCTACATTCACTGGGTTCCCACTGGAATCACAGTCAACAAGGAGTATATATTGAAGTTTTAAGGGAGTTCAGGAAGAGATTCCGTCGGAAGAGGCCAGAACTCTTCGAATCAGGTCAGTGGCATTTCCATCAGGACAATGCCCCAGTCCATAACTCCATCCTCGTCAGAGACTATTTGACCCAGATGGGCATCAAGACGGTTCCCCATCCTCCCTACAGCCCGGACCTTGCTGCCTGCGACTTTTGGCTATTCCCAAAGCTCAAGGAAAACCTCAGAGGCAATCGTTATTCCACAATTGAGAACATGAAAGAGGCTGTGACGAGGGTCCTAAACACGCTCACACAAGAAGACTTCCAGGGGGCTTTCCAGAAGTTGTTCGAACGGTACAACAAGTGCATTGATGTCGGAGGAGAATACTTTGAAGGGGACTAGAGTTTTTTGTGTGTACGGTTAATAAAAGTGTCCATACCAAAAAAGTCTGGAAACTTATTGAGTGCACCTCGTACCAAACTTCTTACAGCCATACTTCACGGTAGTAAGCAATGCGGGACACCGGATTCAATTCCCTAGTAGAGCCAATCCAATTACCTCTAAAAATACTATCCATACGTTTCGTGATTGGTGCTCAGCACTCCAGGTTTACCAGCACTCAAACTAAGCAAAAAATAGATAATACGTTTATCCTTTAATCTTGCGAGTTTAAGACGAGTGTGTCACGGGCTAGGCGCAGCCCAATTGTTTTTCAAAAGAAGATTTTCAGTGGAACAACACAGCACTTAAAATTCCAAACGCCCTTTCTGAAGTATATTATTGGTGTTTTAATAAAATTTCAAATTAAAACCTTATGTTCCGAAGTGCGGAACAATTACTACTGCATCGTGGCCACAGAGAGTTTTCCAGCAAAAGCGCAACAAGAGAGCCAGCAAATTCACAAAGTTAAGGCTGGTGGCACAACACGCTAAGCTACGCTGCCCAAGTCGCCTGAAGCGATTTTCAAGCTGGATTGGCTAGGCCCGAAGGAACCGAGAAACAATGGTGGAAATTGAAAAAAGCAAACCGAACAGTATTTGCAGTCCGGTATGCAAGATCTCATTTTACGGGTCGTCATAAGCTAGAAAGTTTTTAAACAGTGTTGGCGGTTGTAACACGAGAGCGGTAACTCTTAACCATATTGCGTATGAAGGCCAAAATCATATTTTATAACAAACCCAAATAAGGGATCCAGCGAAAAAAGGCGGACGATATCAAAGGCGGAAATCAATATTTATTAAATAACCACACGCAAATAATGACATAGTTGCGAACATTCGCAACTGTGCATGTCATTATTTGTATGTGGTTATTTAACAAACATTGATTTGTAACTTTTTAAACTTGCGAACGAAAATAGAATTAAGTGTTGCTAGCATATGATTTAAAAAATATCAAATCAAAGCTTGAAATATCACGTAGGTGACGCTATGTTTCAACGGCAAACCAAAGATTTCACCACCTCTAAGTAAGATTTTCCTACCTCTTTTACGTTGGTGAAAAAGGACACCGACATATCGAGGATGTTTCTTCTACGTTCCACACGCCGGGCAAAATCTCGAATTTGTTCCTCTAACCGTCGTGCAACCTAAACAACAGTGATGGTAAGCGCTGAGCAGCAACGTAGCCGCCAACAAGCTGCACTAGGCAAGAGTTCACGTAAATTCTGGTGAAAAGGAAAGTTTTCTTGATATTCCAACGCGATTTTATAGGCAAAAAATAAGACTGCTTTAAATAGCCTCTAAGGGCCTGACAGAACTTTTGACAGAATCTGTCGCGCATATTCCACATTACCTGTGCAAGCAAGCAAGCCAGCCTTCTTTAAATATGTCTGGTGATAGGTTAATCTTTTCTCATCGGAAGATAGAGGTATGAATAGGAACTTAACTCCACTATGCAAGTTAACTCGCAGAGGTCAAAGCAGCACCCCGCGTTGCTTTGCTTATTTCTACCTGAAGTATGTCACGTGGTTCACATTCTCCGCTCTGTGCAAGCTGTTCTGCTGCTTCCAGAAGCTTCTCTGCGTTCGTGTACGTGTTTTGAGCGACGTCTTCGAAGTCCTCGTGCCGCTTTCGCAGCTGTGTGGCCCGATGAAGGGTCTTACCAATGCCGGTGTACTTGGCAAGGAACGCCTCTCCATGCTCCGATATCCATTGCAGTACCTGCACGAAAGCGTATTTCAACTCGTCGAACACAAGATCAACAGATTTTGAAAAGACTATAAAAAGGCCCTGCAGCGCTATAGCCAACGCATAATACTCGTAGACGAAGCCAGATGTTGCAGTTTAAACTTAAAAATATTGAGAGTCAAGTTGACCCGCTTGTGTACGATAAGAATAACGCATGGTCTGAGAGTCGAACTTGCAGCCTCTAAGCCACGAATCAGATGTACTGATGGTTGCGCGATAACGTCAACAGCGTAAATTCTACTAATGTGGCTTTCACAGGGAAAGACTTTTAGTCGCACCACGCAGCAGCAGCTGTGCTCCAAGTGCAAACCAGAAGAAATTGTGACACCGACAAAGCTGTCCAATCTTTTACTGAAAAGGAACTACAAAAGGAAATCTAGAAGTTTCAGAAACTGGGGAATTCTCCCGAGGCCAAGACCACACGTCACGTACAGAGATAGCTAAACAAAAACCACGGAGAGAGAGCATTAAACAGTAAGACGAAGGATGACGCGCCGGAGGATTCATTCAACCGTTGAAAACCTGTATGTTTTTAGACGCTCCAGATACTTTGCAAATCATCTTACAGTAGCAAAGATAACGTCCCAAATATCATAACCTTACCTGCTGAACGTCGTGCTCGTATACACGCAGTTGATGCTTTTGGGTTAGCCCCATTTTTCTTTCGTTCCATCGCTTTTCGAGTTCGCGATGATGATGGAAAACCTATAGCAAAGGATGGTCATAAAGAAAATTGAAAGAACAAAATGTGGATACAGATCCAAGACTTAAAAACCCGATCCGAAAATTTCGAACAGAATTTTATGAAAATTGAAATGAATTTAAATTTTTGATGGACAAAATCACGATATTTAAAACAGAGGCATTGGTTTCTCGATTTATAAGCAAAACATGTTTGAAAGCATTTGTTAATAAAACGTCAAATCACACGCATCTTGAATCGATAAAAGCGCTAGGAGTAAAACATCATCTTGATGTAACCTTCAAAGAGGCATGTTACGGCAATTTCTTTACTCGGTCGTAGTGGATGATAGAAAAACCCCGCTCAGGCAGCGCTGATTAACTCCGAGATGAATCTTATCACAAGTTGTTAACATGTTTTCGTTCAGGTTTTTTGTGCCTCGAAGTTAAACACGAAAATCACGAAAACAATTTTCTAGTTAGACAAACACATTTAATGATTTACTTTTGGCCGTGACTTTTAATGGTATTTGGTCGGCATGTTAAAACTAGATCTGTTCCACGAGTGCATGCAGTCAAACAAAACGCACGAGTGATTGTAAAAAGAATATAATCCGCTTTGTTGAAAGAGCTTTTTGCACTTGACGAAACAAGTAAAAGATCTGTTACATTTCGTCCTAGTTAGTTCAGACGTTTATAGTTGGACTTAGATCCGTAGGAAGGCTTTACAAACACGTGACATACACTAACTGGAGTTCACACCCGATTTAAAATTGCCAACCAGTGCAGTTCTGACCTACCACCGCAATAAAGCAAGAACGGGTGCTTTTCTACAGCACAACAACGACAGACCGGAGGGGATGCTGAAGCCAACACTTTGCAACTGCGAAAACAAAGGCTTAACGCCGAAAGCTGTAGTAGATCCATGTCTAACTTTGAAACTGTAGTAAGATCTCCCCCTGCAGTTGATGACTTCCTGACGAACCTTATTAAATAATATCCAAACCTGCTTGGCGATGACCAGAGAAAAACAAAAGACGACACACTACCTAGTTTGGGAGCAATTGCACCAACTTTAATAGCTTTCAAAGTATTTCTGTGTTAGGATGTTTTGAGTATGACATGTTGTTCAACTGCAAGCGCTATACGATACGCTACATATGTCTAAATTGTTAGAATGTCTATTACAAATTGAAACCTGTTAACTTAATGTTGTGATACAATCCCACACGTGGTAAAGCTACTATGACTACTGAAGAGACAACCGACAATGGACGAGCAGATACAATTACACAGTGACTCATAGCCGCATTAGCATAATGTTATAGGTTGCTGTAATACATTGCTATCACTCAGCCATAATTTACGCGATTAACAAGCTTGTAAAGGTTTGAAGGATGAAGATCAGAATGTTGAGTTCGATCCTCAGTAGGGTCATATCACAGTACAATACGCAAATATAAGCTCTTCTCTGGCCAATAAAAAAATGAAACTAGTTACTCATGATGTTAAAAAGATACGCCAAGTATAAAAAGATAAAGTTGCAAAGCACAATTTGCAGTAGAGTTCATACTGGAATTTGTGAATCATTTACAAGGTGGGGAAGCAAAATTTACAATATTTTACGACAAGACTTTATCATCAGCATATGAATAATTACGATATAGAAAGTTAAGACATTTTATTTGCCCAAAGAAAATACGGGCAGCCATTTCTGAAAAGATATAGATAATAATGGTAGATATAGTTATAACATCAAGATACGTAAGCTTTTAAAACAAGTGACGCAATCCTTACTGAGAAAAAGCAACTCAAAGCTCATTGTAAATTTTGCTTCCCCACCCTGTAAGGTCCGCAAATACGCTGCAGAGATCTAACCCTCAAAACACTCTTCTTTTTTCAACTATGACAAATGCGTTTTTTGATACAAATCCAAAGCTTTTTGCCGAAGTTTACCACAATAAAACGTGAATGTTTCTGAGCTACAAGTTGCAATACGTCACAAACGCAAAAAACGCACTACAGTAGGCGCCTCTTATTATGACCACGAATAATATGACCAGCCGCTTTTTATGACCAATTTGATACGGTCGGGAATTTCTCCATTTAAAATTCTCTGTTTTATATGACCAAATTTCGGATAATATGACCAATATATTATCCGAAATTTGGTCAAAATATTATCCGGCAATGAAAGAGTTCGATACTTTCGCTGGGCAAATTCGTGATGTTTTGCGAAAAGATCTTGTTCAGCGGGACATTACCGAGTTTTTTGCACCTAAAACTAACTAACGTACGTGCGTAACATTTTGAATTTGTTTTGCGGTGCTTTGATATGTTACTTTGATTAAACATCACTGAACTGTTATTTACTTTGTAATACTGTACCACCGCTTACACATATTGTTACACACTGTACTTAGTTTTACCGTCACTTGTACTGTTACAGTACTGTACTTTGTTTTACTGCCAACGTCACACTGCTACTTTGGTTAAACGATGAATTTGACGGTATTTGGACTTCTTGTGGGTTACGGCGTCGACTTAGGTGCGGTTATGGCGGCTTCGGTTATTATGGCCATTCGGATATCATGACCAAAATGGTCTGGTCTCAAGGTGGTCATATTGAGCGGCGTCTACTGTACTTCATTTCTCCTAAGAAACAACTTTCAAAGATTTTATTTATAAAGTTTCACTAAGCACCTTTAATTAGAAATTCAATTCCATTCGCCGCTGAAATTACAAAACTTATACCTGGATTGAGCGCTACAGATTAATTTGGTACGTAGCAACTTCACTTCAACCCGATATGACACCTGCTAACCGGGTGTGTTTATCGATTTTGATAACAAAGGTGATTACGGCACACCACTTGCCACATAAATTAACATTAACAATTTCTTGTATTTAGATGCAGAGTTGTGGCAGATGAGGAACGGTACAGCAAACTCTGATACTGGATTCGATTCCAGCTTGGATCATGCAAAAGTTTTTACGAGCGCTTCTTAATCTTCTCGCGTTTAGCAACACAGGAGCAAAAATCTTATTCATACTAATCCTTGGTCGCGGAAAATGCTTGGAATTCAACACGAAACAACTTGTATTCAGACCTGCTTCGGAGTTACACGTACTGCTGGCACTTCGGACTTTGTCGCCGCTAGGAATTAAATCTGGGCGTGTGAGCGACTACTCGGCCCTTTCGAATGAGGGGCCGCCGAGGAGTCCAAAAGCTACTAAAGGCAAGTCTCACCTCGTGAATGCTGTCCAGAACTTGCTGAGACGACCCCTTGTAGTCAATCATTTGGGACAGAACGTCTTCCGTACTTGGACTAGAGGGCTTTTGCAGGAACTCGAGCAACTCTTTCCCGTTTTCGCAGACCTACATCACCAAAAAGATAAAATAAACTTGAAACGCAGATGTAGAAAGCATTTTCTTTGTAACTGATCTAATGCCATTTTATCATTACTGATGACTGTGTCACCAAAACCTATTAGTAAGACCACTATTTCTTTATTAAGTTAATTAACTAGAATTAACAAAATATAGCTTCAGCGTAAACCAGCACTTCTGGTGAATGATAAAACCTAAAAATAGAGATTAAAACTTTTTTCTATCAGATTAGCACCAGCCCATCTGCTACAAATAAAAGAAGAAAAGCCCTACCAGACGCGTTTATTAAATGAAAGGACAGGCAACTTCACTTAAGGGCTAGCGATAACATACAGCCACAGGGCATGAGATATTTATTCTGAAATTAGTGGCATTGGTGCCAAGTAAACGTTAAGCTTGACACATGAACGACTGTTTGATTTCCACGGTCACTTTCCCGTAACTGACTCTTTGTAAATTGGCCAAAACAAACCTATAAATGAAGCAATAAACCATAAACAAGACTACGAATAAATAACAGCGCGTTATTTGACAATTAGTGGGCCGCATAAAGGTTTCGAGCTAACACACGGAGTTCAAATCCCAGTCGCGACATCTAACGACATTGAATCTCAACATCTTTCTTGAGCTTGTTCTTGTATAATATTTAACAGCAGAACCTCCAGCAGACAGCTGCAAGCAACTTGCCACCTCTGCAGCAATAGAGACGATTGTAGCCATGCAACTTAAAAATAGGGACAGCAATACCAAGAGTTTTGGCATAAGCTGTAGTCATATAGCACAAGGTTTAAATCACGAATATGCCCAATTATGACTCACGTCGTGATACGCCTCCGTGATACGATCGTGAAGGGAGTGATGCTTCTGGAGGCTTTGTTCAAGGATAGATATCGAGCCCACTGTACTGCTCGATTCAGTGGGATATCTACTTTCACTTTCACATTCCCGTCTCCATTCAGCAGTACTGGCTACAAACCGTTCAATTCGCTGATGAAATTTGACAGCCAAGGCCATTAAACGACTGCAAAAAGTAACTTCGTTGCAGTTAAAAGCACGTCTGCATGTTGCTTTGTAATTCGTACAGTTGCTGTTGCGATGCAATTATTGCCTTCACTAACCACCTGCTTTTACCCCAGGCTTTCATTGAAATAGTTTCCTAAACTTCCGTGCATCATCTGACGACGCAGATGACGCTTGAGGTGGATTGCGAACTTAGGTTTCTGCTCTCAGGTTCGCGACACTTTAAACACGAACATGAGACGCATAAAATACTTTTTATTTCCCACTAAAAGCACAGGAATATGTTGTCTCAAAGTTTTTAGTATTTTAACAGCCGCTGTGTGTTGAAGCAATCGTTATGAATCTTGCAACGAAAAGTTTGTAGTTCTAAATTCTATGAAAGCACCATTGGCATTCGTCACGAAGGACATCCGGAATTCACAGTGCAGCGTTGCTCCACAATAAATCTGGTTTGAAAGCGAGTGTGTAGTGGTAGATACACACTAATTCAGCACGTCGCGAAACCTGTGAAACGCGGGAAAAAGGACGTCATGTCGACTTCAGGCTGGTACACAAACACTGAAGGCGCCACAGCAAAGCCAAATTATAGCTGTAAGCGGCAAAGCCTTACTCCCTTGTCCGTTATCGCTGGCTTTATGATAGAGCGTGAAAAGTTGATTGTTTTCTTACAGGCTTTGGTCATGCCGTCAAGTTATACCTGATGCATAAGCCATCATTAAGTTGACTGGCAAAGTACGGTTATTTGAACGCATTTGGTTCAGAGGCGGCAATTAGCTGCGGTTTTAGTGCGCATACGCTTCAAATTGCTGTACTTAACGCAATTACAACAAGGTACAGTTATTATTGTGACCACGAAAGCGCTTCTTTGAACGCCTGTGCCAAGGCAAAAACTTGTCAGCCGAAAAAATCTATACAATCGATCAAGTTTAGCTGCGCTTGTTGTAACTTCAGAACAGCAGCTCGTTTTACATGCAGCTAGGTCGACTCACAGCCAAAGCGAGCGGTAAATACGGGTTTGATCCTAACACAAGTCGCACCACAAGGTTAATATGCAAAATGAGGTGATAAGTTTAATATTTAGCGTTGTGCTTAACAAGGGTAAAACCTTGCGCACCAATCACTACAGAAACAGCGGCGTAATCATAATTTTTTAACGCGTGAAGGGCGCTCCAAAACATTAGCGCCACTTAGTGGTAAAAATGAAAAATTACAGCACCTTCTCTCGTCCAGAGCAGCAGCAAAAATTTTCCACTCAAGATCCAGATTTGCCGAAATGGCTCGAATATCATCGGAAGCGTAGTGGCCGCTTTCCAGAAGACGGTTGGCAACCAGCATAACTCGATGGACGTTAACATAAACACTCTGCAAAATACACACGATTGAAGTCATTAGCTTTCCACAAAGTACTTGTAGCCGTATAGCCTGAGTTAATGGACGCTGCACACACAGTGCGCCATTTCGCAGTAAAAAACAAAGCTGCACAAGCAAACACTGCTTTGGTTTTTAGCATAAAGATATGCAAAACATAAAATTTGTTAGATTCGGCAAGCACAAAACTGAAAAAGTGGCAAGATAAAAACTACTAGCGTACTCTCTTAGAAAAAGATTAGCTTATTACATGTAATCACGCCGTCAATTTACTTGTTCAAAACAATTAAAACATACGAGTGGACGAAATTAAGATTACCTATAGCACGAAAATCATTCCACTTTAAAACGAACAATTGAATGTTTGAATTTGCAACTTAAAAACACCAACACAAAACTTCGAAAGGCATTTTGCATTGCAAAGCCAAAAAGACCAAAAAAATGCAGATTTCAACTAGTTGCGTCAAGACCAAACCTACTTACAACCCATTCAAACAGCTATGGTTTCTAAATCAACTAAACTGCAGGTTAAAAAAGAGCTTCCATTAAAACAACTGTTAAAAAAGACCGTGAACGGTATCCTGGTCTCTAGTATCGGCGCAATGCTACAAGCTTTGAGGTGGATCAGTGGTTGGATCGACGTTGCATTTTAAATGATTTTCAAGCTCATTGAAGTTTTGTTACATTGGCGTAATATTGACCACTGGGGTAATCTAGTCGTTACAATCATCAAGCTAAAGCTTAACTTGAACTTTGGAGACTAGAATATTTTATCGCTTCTTCTTTCGCTTTAGGCGAGGTTGTGCTGTGGCTTTAGATGTCCGGGCACATTTCAAAACCAACTGTTCTGTTTTGTCACCCGCTTCAGTAGGCTAGTCGTCGCACAGAGTGAGAAAATGAAACAAGGGTTTTATCAGCAAAACAAAGGTGCGCTTACGCTAAAGCTTTTCGTCGGTTTCTACATAAGTGACATAGAAATATTCTACTTATATTTAAAAATCATGACTTAAACATTTAAGTAAACATAAAATTTGAGTGAAAAAAGATTTCAAAATTACCTAGTTCTAACGCTATTTCGCGAGTTCTCTGGCATTACCATCAAAAATTAACATTTCATACTAATAGTCAATCTACAACGTAGGAAATTTGTTCTAAAACAACTCTTATTCTACAAAAAAAGGGCCAGTCACTTATAAAAAGGACTTGCTATAGCTCTTTTTTATACGGTTCGGTTCAAATCTCAGCCATCTGAAACAAGAAACGGCACATCTACCATTCATGAAAAGTTACTGGGTCTTGATGTTCTTGGTGACTTTGGGTCGAGTTATATCGCTTTTAATAAATAGTCAACCTGCGGCAAAACAGGGATAATTTTTCATACGTCATGTAGCAACGGAGATAATAAATGTTGAAGACCATCTCACTTGAAACTCGATTTTGTAAAGGCTAAAACAACACAATGGAAATCACGACCTTGAACTGTACTATTTCAAATGTTCCCATGCGTTGCCTATTGTAGCACGTCATCGTAGAGGAGCGAATTTAAGTGTGGAAAAACAAAACAAAAAAGCTTTCAACAAGCAGGTAACCCACTAGTCCGTGCAGTGATTGCGCTTTCAATACGGTGCAGTTATAGCGGTTGAAAAAACCGGGCTAAGATTTGATTTTCAGTAGATCTAAGGGCTGCAGGCTTTCAAAAATACGTTTATGCTCTCCTGATGACACACAGCAACATTTGTTATCCGTAAGCGGTAGTTTATGTCTCCCAGGACACAGTCTAAAAAGTTGGGACCACGCTGAGCTAAATGAAGCAAAACAGCAAAGTTACGTGGCTTTTAACAGACGGTCTTGAATCTCAAATCATTGCGAGTAAAATGCACCTATTTTTACAGCAGAGCTACTTGCAAAACACATAGAAATATTTATTGTCCTTAAAATGCCAAAAAAGATGAAATGTGATGAGAAATAGCCTATATCAATGGGAATGGTCTGAGCACGCCTGAAAAAGACGCTACACGACCAATCGAGACATTGTTGCCAATTTCATGATTTAGTCAGTGGTCATGTGGCATGGTCTGACGGGAAAATATGACGCATCTTATTTACACGCAAAAGCACGCGCACACACACAAAATGATTTAAATCGTAAGTCGGTGTTTCTTGTCAATGGACGACTCAAGTAGACCTGTGCTATTACACGCAATTATATGTGAAATAGACTTACCGACAATACTACAAAGCTGATAATGAATAAATAGCTGGAAAGGAGAACAGAAATAGTGTACCGAATGGTAATAGCCGACACATCTATTATACCAGGGGTGCACAAATGTGCGACCCGCTCAAAAAGTTTTTGCGGTCCGCGATTAATCTCGCGATAACTGCTACAAAGCTCGAGTTCAAAACTTTGAATTTGTTTTTTCAGATACGGTAACCCCAACTTAGGCCAGTTGAACCAAAAAAGCTCTTTTGTAGCCTTTTAAGACTTCACATTAGTGAAATGTGGCCCGAACCGTAAAAACTTTGGGTACCCCTGTATTGCGCCAAAGGTCGAAGAAGTGGGGGTCCAAAAATATGCTTCACCTTGATGAATATTGGCTCCAAACCCCGTTTTACTAATTAAAAACGGGACAACAGTAAAAAAATATTTAAAATATTCACATTTTCTTTTCCAAAAATAAGTCGTTTACATTGAATAAACTGGCTGCCCCCGACTAGCAACACCGCAACATGCAAAACCTAATCTGTAGAAGTGTTGTTATCAAAATAAAACTTACAAAGCATTAATAGTGGTAAATGTAACTGCATAAATTAGTATACGTCTACTGTTAATAAGAAAAAGTGCTATAAAAAACTTTAAAGGCATGCCAGTGCAAAAATGTAAATCAAGGAGAAAAGCAATTTTATCAGGTGGTAATAGACAGAAAGTCGCTCGACTTTAAACCATTTTAAACTTCTTTCAACACATTCAAACAAACATTTGTTGAAATGGATTTAGTTTCTTTCAGTGACATGAGCAGCGCTCAGCTTAAGCGGTAGTCCATCTGCTAGCTAGACAAACCTTACCACAAATGTACTTCAAAATAGTAAAAACTTTACAGACTTATTGCGCTCATCAGAGCCGCCAAACAGATCTTTTTGGCGCTAAACAATTTCAACTGAATAATTGAAAATCGGCACTTTTTAGCTTGAGCCTTTTGCACTTACCATTGAATTGGTAGCAAAATGCCGATGACTATCTTGCAGATCAGTAGCTTGCTGGTAGTTGGAGCCGATTTCCGTACAACTTCCAACAAACAAAGCGCGGTTTTGTTTGATCCAGTCAAACATCTGAAAATACAAACCTTCATCGCACTCTGAAGTTTACGAGAGAGCGGTCGTGATCCGCTCTCCACCAGATTAAAAACAGCAGATGCTGACCCAGAGTGTGATGAAAGACTACACAACGCACAGCCGTCTGTGGCAGTCAGCCTAGTCAGGCGTTGGACTATCAGTCTGATGAGAAAAGTACTTCCACTTCTTGCTGATCTGATTAGCGCTATCTGTCGCGCGATTGAAAGTGCGATTATAGAACTGGGCTGCTTTGAGAATGAAGTCGACGTATTTTGAACAGAACTCAAAATTATAATCAAGCAGTAACTAAAAGCTTTAATGAATGACCTTGATCGATACGGTAGAGCTGAAAGTAGTACAGAAAAAAGAAATCTGGTGCTGTTAGAAAGTTTGCTTACAAAGCAAATCCCCATGCGGTTTGTTTTTACAAAACATATATTTAATACTAAAAAAGTTTAGAACACCTTTGAAATATTTGTTAACATATTGCCAATCAATCACTTGGACAAGATTAAGGCTGCTGGTTAGAAAATCAAAGTTCAGTCCCATGTCAGCTTGCTTACAAAATGTGAATTTTTGAAGCAGCTACATTTTTTTTAAAAATCGATAAAATTGCATCAGGGTACACTGCAAATACTGAGCAATTCTGCAAGCTGACTGTGCAACGTATAAAGGTGGCGAAGCGAACAAAGAAGCTTTGCAATGGAACAATACCAGATGAAATTAAAACACACAAAAGAATTGTCAGGAATTTCAAAACAAACTTCAAACAAAAATACCGCATCTGTAGATAAAAAATGCTGTAGTACGAAAAACTATGAAAAACTAATAATCCATCATAGATGGAAGATAATTAATTTTATTGCCTTTACACACGGGGCAAAATAATCTACATAATGCAGAGAAAGCTAGCCTTTGCAAAGGAAACGAATTGTCTAAACTTATCATCTCACTTATTGCTAGGCCCATTCAAATTAAATCCATATTTATAATCTTTAAGCCTAAGTCTATATTCATTCAGACATCAATCTATTGCATTTTGAAAGCAATGGTAAAAGCTCAATAAAAAACAACGCACATTACAAATAGCCAATTATCCAAAATAGCAAAAATATCCAGAATGCAAAACAATCTAAAATAGCGTATTGTCAGCAACTTACTTTATTGGCATCTTGTTCAAACAAACGTAGCTGATAACATTGCTCAAGCTCAGATTTCCTCTTTTGCCACATGGTAAGAAGCTGCTGCCTCGTGGAATGTAATTTTTCTACGAGGTTGTGAATACGAGGGGCTGCACTTTGAAAATCAGCATTGCCTGATATGGGTACACCCCCTGTACTCCCTTAAAAATGTCAAAAATATAATTTTTTGTACGTTTGGTATGTCACCTGCACAATACCAGTATATAAACCCTAAACGTCTTTTCAGCAGTACTGTTTATCGAAAAAAAGGTGCTGGTCACAAATAGTTTAATATCTATGCGTAACTTCAAAATGGCATTTGCAAATACTTCTGCTAAAAGATCTGCGTAGTGCACTCACCAACTGCAATTCGTAGTATGCGTCAAAACAAACAAAGTAGAGTTGGGTTATTTACACCGCAACTGATGAGTGTGGCCCAGAAAAAGAAATATCGTTTCCTAAAACTATTTTCGAGAAAAATAGTCTAAGCATGGTCTCTTTATTTGGTGATGCTAACAGTACAACTAACATCGTAAATAAAACTGTTTAAGCGATCGCTTTAGATAAACACTTTCGATCAACATGCTGGAGACAGATAAAAGCAAGATTCTCCGTTATTTTTCCTGGGAAACCTTTATAGAAAGCGCATAGAACAGAGTTAACACATTGTCTTATCTATGACGAAAAAAGCCAGCTTCAAACAATGCCTGTACATGGTTTTTAGACACAATTTCACAATGAAGTTGCTCACTTTCTTTGTTGAAAATTAGCACTTGACTCTATTCTTACCACCATACAACGCCATTTCTAAGGTATAATCAAAAAAATAATGACTTTATTTTTATGTACAACGGGAAAACAGACAGTAACTCATAATCTAATATTGAAAGTCATGGCACAATTTATATTCGAAATTAAGAGTACGTTTACTAAAGCCCGAGAATTTTTAAACGTATTTACAAATTAGGTGCAAAATCGACGAGCTACTTGAAGCCTATCAGCTCAATCTACATCCTAAAGACACCCTCCATTAACCTTTTATAAGAAAATTGATTGACAAAGAAACTGATCATTGAAGCTTAGACATTATAAAAGCTGCAAAAAAAGTAAAGCGTAAAAACCAAATTGACTAAAAGGATGAAGGTTAAAAACCTATGAAAGAAAAATGCGCCAGGGACATTCTACTACAAATAATGCTGCTGCCTTGAACACCAACCATACCCTCAAAAGCAGCTTCTTAATCAGCATATGACGAGCGTGCAGCTGCCTTAACGAAAAAATGGCCAGAAGTTAGAAAGTGATGACCCAAAGTTTGAGACTGTATTAGAGTCGAAATGAAGTTTACAGCTCACAAAATGTCATCAACACTGCTTTGTAATTGAACAACTCGTTTTTTACACATACCTGAAAATCCACTGTCAGCGTCACAGTTATTTCCGTTTATTCTTTTGAGAAGTTTTTGGCCCTGAGCATCTAGCTGTTCAATTGGTGCAGACGTGATTACCTTCTTTAATTTCACATGCTCTTCACTCATAGCCTGAAATACGTCGCACAATTAAGAAAATTGAAGTAACAATACACCAATCACTACTACACAAATTTCAGCAAAAGAAACATCCAAAACCCAATATTCAACTAAATATATTTTTAGTAAGTTCTAATATTTCATTAAAAACAGATATTGGAAATGTGGCATACAGCGACCTACGCAACAGCCAATATAACTATAAATTGCAGTAGATTCATATGCTACAATACATAATAGCAGTTTCTAACAAAATGCAATAAGAGCTTTACCACTATATCACAATTGTAGTACCTTGGCACTATCTTGGTCATGTGCAAACTGATCCACAACTATTTTTCTTTCAATGTCGTGTAGTTTGTCCAAAATATCCAAAGCATCCCAAATAAACTGTTCAAATGATATTCGCACTTCGATCCATTCGTCATGGTCATACAGCAAAGTGCCGCCTAATTCTTGAGTAAGTTGTGAAGGGTTGATAGCTTTCGTCAAATTTTCGATCGAAACAGGGTGAATCTGAAGAGAAAAGAAAGATTTTTACACTGTAATTGCCGGTCTGTTGCATCTGCACTATCCATTCTCACCGAACAACGGCACTAAACGCAAGGCAAAAGACCAATATCAAGTTTTCAAGTTTTAACATTCTCCTTGAATTGCTTAATATTGCTTTCAATTAAGTTACTGCTTGTTGGAATTCACCAAACAGAAAAAAATCATCACAAGTGCCTTCACCAAGCGCCCAACACAGTTACCTTCAGATTTGAAGACAAGATTATTTGCTCATCGTTGATAATAAACGAAGCTTTAAACCAACTAAGACAGTGAGACATTAGTAAAGACAAGTATGTTCAAACCCAGATGCAAAATGATCAGGCTCATGCTCATTCAAGTTGAGTGCACCAGTTGCATGTTTAAAAAATAAGTTTCAAAGCGAGTTTGGGCAGAGCTAAGATACATCTTCAGGTAACTGTGAAATTGCCGGACGCCCATCAACTTTTTGTAAAATATTCATGCACAAGCAAAATTTTGAACGATAATGAAATTTTCACAGCATTTACCAGTTTTACAACATCAAAGTATGCTGGGGCAAACAGATTGAGAAACCTGACAGTAGATCGAACAATTAAACAGAATCACAAGCCAAGCTTTAAGAGCCAACCAACAAACCACAAAGATATAATTTGTGAAACAGAATGGTTAATGCATCAACTTCAGCCTAGAAGATATTTAATTTCTAAATGAGACATGTGGTGTGATTAAATCGAGCTCACTTTCAGCTTTTTCTGCGCAACTGAACATTATTAATTACTGATTTGCAAGCAGATGGTTACATACATCATCCTCAGAACCAGACACAAGCCAATTTAAAAAGCAATTACAGAGTAAATTAGGATATATTTAATTGTGAGTCTAAGTCTAACCTATAGAGTGCTGTTATGTCAAGTTAGAAATAGCATGCCATGATTATAATATAACCGCAATCTTGTTCTCACACCAAGTGAGCACAAAAGGCCACCACGACAAGCCTAATAAAACAATATAAACAAAATGTTGGCATATCAGGTAATTGCAGATCAACAAGTCTCAAGAATTCATATAAACCAATGTCAATAGTAAAGCTACTACGTCATTTAGTTCTAAAAAGTAAGTAGCCACGTTTTAAGTTGTATGTAGAATATTCATCGATCAAACTGTTTCACTTCCAAAGTACATTACAATAATTACAGTCCGGGGGCGCAATAGTTGTAGAAAGCACACATTCTTCATATTCGTAAATGAATTGAATCTTAATGTAATTGTTTATATGATTGCGGTTGCTATAAATTTCATGGTTTCCGTCACTAGAAAGATAAGATTCAATAAACTTTAACGCCTCTCCCTCCCCCGGTTATGGATCAAAGTGTGGTAGGTCATTCAAACCAAAATTGATTGTACAATAGTGAACCAAATAAGGTAAAGATTTTTTAATTTAAGGTTTGAAAAGCCTCACAACCAGTACATCATATATTTTTCTCTTTAAGCTACATTTGTAAGCTTATACATAATTGTCGGTGGCAACGACTCTTCGCTTCATTTTGTCTATGTAACAAACGTCTTCTCTCTCCAAACTTATACATTCAACATCAAAACATTCTGTTAAATTTAGCGATCTATTTACCGCTCCAACTAAATCTCGAAACATACGAACCTCGAAAGTAAACTTGTTACTTCCGAAATTGGTTCTTTGCTTTTGCCAGAAGTTCTCTGACTTAATAATGTAAACTGCATTGATTTTAGCAGGAAAACACTCCTGTAAAGCTTTAAGGATCGGCTTGATAACATTCCATGTCGTTCCTCTCATATCCACAATAGCAGTGGAACCCAATTGTAATACATCCTCACTGCAACAAAATAATTAA
Source organism: Trididemnum clinides (assembly GCA_963675345.1). Classification (NCBI taxonomy): domain Eukaryota; kingdom Metazoa; phylum Chordata; class Ascidiacea; order Aplousobranchia; family Didemnidae; genus Trididemnum; species Trididemnum clinides. The sequence goes on from OY776286.1 coordinate 31,496,218, forward strand.
TGTACTGGACTACTAGTGAAAGATTCAAATAAATCAAATAGGCGTTTATTTCTATTATCTTTCATTATATACCGACAGGTTGTGCACAGATCCCTTAAGAGTGCGTTGAGATCACTTAAGATCCCTTAAGTTTTGGTTGACTGAGAATATAACCTGCTGCAACCTGCAGCAAAACCTTTCATGTCTGGCATTATTGAAATCCACACATGGAAAAAAAATACAGAAAGTATATAAGGGATGTGAACGTGATTCCATGGGAAATTCAGTACAGGCTGGTAGTTGTAGATCTGGAAAAAAGGTTCTAAAAAAGGTTGGGAAAAAGCAACAGATCATAAGAAAGATTTGGAGGTTGAATGAAAACCAAACAAGAATAAGATTTGAAAAAAAAGAAAGAACTAGTAAGCACAGACGCGCCTGATTTGTGAAAAACTTTCAAGGGTGGTGTTCTAAAGGCATGTGTTAAAATGTGTGGAAAGAAGAAGTCTAGGAGAGATCAAGGAGACATGTGGTGGTGGAATGAAGAGGTCAAGGATACCATAGCCAGAAAGAAGGCAGCATTTTAAGAGGTGGGTAGGTTTCCATCAGAAGAAAATAAAACTAAATACAAATATATAAAAAATCAAACTGGAAAAATTGTTGCTAGAGCTATGAAAATGGAAGCTAATCAGGAATTGAATAATTTATATCAGCATTCTAATAGTGTTTTCTACTTTCTTAGAAGACTGAAAAAGGAAGGGAACGACGTGGAAGGGGGAAGGCGCTTAAGAGGAAGAGATGGACGATTGGGTTTTATTGTAGAAGATAAGGCAAAAATTTGGAAGGAATACATGGAAAAGATCATGAATAAATAGAACAAATGGGACTTCATGGTGGAAACTGATGTAGTAGAAGGACTGGTTGAAAAAGTGGCTCGCAATGAAATTGTGGAAGCAAAGTAAAAGATGAAATCAGAAAAGGCAACTGGAAAATCTGAAGTAAGTGTGGAGATGATAGTTGCAAGTGGCAAAATTGGGGTGAAAGTGAAGATGGAACTGTGCCAGCGTGTATTGGATGCTAGAGAAATGCATGATAAGTGGAAAACTAGTGTGATTGTGACTATCTTTAAAGGAAAGGGTGATGTGATAAGCTGTGGATCATACAGATGAGTGAAACCGCTAGACCATGCTATTAAAATTGTTGAAAGGGTACTAGAGAGGCGAATACAAACACTAGTCAATTTGAATATAATGCAGTTTGGATTTATGCCAGGAAAAAGAACTGTGGATGCGATATTCATTGTGAGAAGAATGAAGGAGGAATATCAACAAAAGGACAAAAAGTTGTATATGTGTTTTGTTGACATGGAAAAAGTTTTGAATAGAGTGCCAAGAAAAGTGATGGAGTGGGCCATGAGAAAGCAGGGTCTTTCAGAAGTAATGGCTCGGGCAGTTATGAGCTTGTATGATGGTGCAAAGAGTGAGGGTGGGATCTACATATTCAGAGGAATTTAAAGCAAAAGTTGGTGTACATCAAGGATCTGTGCCGTCACCACTATTGTTTGCAATAGTTGTGGACGTAATTACAGAAAATGCAAAGGGTGTAGTAAATGAATTATTGTGTGCAGATGACCTTGTTCTCATGAGCAAAACCATGGAAGACTAAAAGGAAAGATTTTGGAATTGGAAGGATGCACCAGAAAGGAAAGGTTAAAAGGTCAACACCAGCAAAACAAAAGTGATGGTACATGGGTCGGAAGGAGAACTATTCGAGAGCAAGATAGATCCATGTGCAGTTTTTGGGAGGAGAGTCATGGCCAATTCAGTGTTGTGCACAAAGTGTGGAAACTGGGTTCATGGCAGATGTGCCAAAATAAAAAGAGCCTCCACTAGGTTGGCAATGCAATTTATTTGCTTGAAATGTAAAGGAATAATGGAAGGAACGGTGGATTTGATTAAGAAGTTGTGCGATAAAGTGGAGACAGTGAATAGATTTTGTTATTTGGGAGACAGACTAAATGCTAGTGGTGGTTGTGAAGTGGCAGTTACAGCAAGAGTAAGAATCGGTTAGGTAAGATTCAGGGAATGTGAAGAGTTATTGCTTGGAAATAGGTTTCCTCTGAAGATGAAAGGTTAAGTTTATTGTTGTTGCATAAGATTAGCAATACTGTATGGAAGCGAGGCATTGTGCTTAAAAGAAAATGAAAAAGCAACTTTAAGGAGAACAGAGAAAGCTATTGTGAGAGCCATGGGTGGTCAGAGAGTTATTGACAGAAAGACGACTAAAGAACAGATGGTCATGTTGGGGTTGAAGGAAACTATAGACCGGTTAGCAACAGCAAATGGAGTTAGATGGCATGGGCATGTGCAGAGAAGGGATGACCATAGTATTTTGAGGGTTGCTCTGAATCTTGAAGTAAGTGGTAATAGAAAGTGAGGATGACCGAAGAAAACCTGGAAGAAGCAAGTGAAGGAAACAGAAAAGATTGGTTTGAAAAAGGAGGATGCCCTGAATCAAGACAAGTGGAGAGACAGAGTGCGAGCAATCGCAAAAAGAATGGGGTGAATTCGGCCATCTCTGCTCAGAGGACAACACCAGATAAAAACTGAATAATTACTACTACTAATATCAAGACCAATACTAATACACATAAAGGTAATTTCAGGTGACATGGCTGTGCCCGAGCCATTTAATCGTAGTAACTATAGTTTCATTAATATTTACTTTTTCCGAGCCTTAGCACCTTTCTGGTGTTTCTGTGTTTCTTCTCCCTGTACTTTCAACTCATCTAGTTGAGTGCTTATACATTGTGCATTCTGTTTTTAATGAGAAAATTTATGTAACAAAAGGAATAAATTGTTTGTATCTATTTGACATTCATGGAAGATCATACCTTGGCACACTTGCAAGATAAAGAATTAGTCTTTTTAAATCGTCTGCTTGTATTTTTTCTGTATTTTGCCATGCTGGAAAAGTCAGTATCGGTCCACCACGATCTCGTCCTCCTAGATAGCACAAAAGATGATATAAAAAGCTGACATTACTCTGAAGTTTCGCATTCAAAAACAGCAACACATTTTTACTACCAAATTCAATCTCATCAGTTTTAAATCACAAAACAACTCATATAGGTATGAAGTGCCTGGACAAGTTTTAAAGTGAGAGTAATCCCTTATCATTTTTTTCAGGTCAGTAGTCACAGACACCTTCTACAGTAATGCACAGAGGTGGGCAACCAACTCTAAAAAATGTAGTGGTGCTCCTAGTTTAAAAAACGAGCAATGTTTCCGCTCTTTTAAGATTGCATTTTTTCTCCAATGTTGACATGCAATCTATTAATTATTGCAGAAATGCAGCAAAGTTGAATCATCATTCAGATATTGTATTCCAAAAAAACAAAACGTATCTTTGTTACATCCTGGTCAATTAGAAATAGGCGTACAAGGTAAAAAAGACTAGCGAGTAAGCTAAACATGATAAGAAATGAAAAAATATAAAAGAATGGGAGAAAAAAACAATTAAAAAATAGAACGAGTTGCGACTTTTGCTTTTCCACAAAAATAGAAGTAGTGCTCTTGTTAGATGCTTTTTAGAAATAATTACAGCAACACTCAATTATATGCCCCCCAAAACGAAACAATCTTGTATTAATTTCTACCATGCATTTCTACCATAAGCATTGAAACCAAGAAAGTGAAAAAATTGCTGTAAAGTGGATTACCTATCTAAAGTCCTTTTGCAAGGCACAACACAGAGTCTTTTACCTGAAAAGCATGAGCAACCCAATCATCACGTCACTATCTTTATTACAATGAGTTAATTATAAATTTTAACTATAGCCTAGCCAATGCATAATCCAAAAAAGAGATTGCCAAAAGCACTACGATAACAACTAATGTTCTGTTGCATTTGCTATCCAACATAACTAGAGCAACATTAAAATACAAACATATGAAAATGGGGAAGAAAGGATTCATGGAAAGAGGGAAATCACATAATTAATTTCCAAAGTTAATTATAAAACAGAAATACAAAGTTTAACTCAATTCAATCTTCTAATTTTACTCAATTGGATAGTTAAATTAGTTTTTACTTTTATTTTGAAATACCATAAATTTCTATTTCTGTACTTCAATTAGAGTTTTTTCCCAATTTTTATAATATCAGTATTTCATATTTTAGTGGTGCCTCATAAATACTCCCAGTCTTCAAACAAATGATGACTATCACTTCATTAAACACAAGTGCAATAAAAATTTAATGTTTTGTTACCTTAAAAGCTGAAAACATTACAATAGTAGTTGCAGCATTTTCAAAACCGGTCATGTTTGTTTAACTGAGCTACAATTTGAAACAAATCCAAAATGAGTTGACAGCAATTGTTAAAAAAAGTTAACTCTAAATTTTTGTTTGCTTTCTACTCATTGAATTCGATTCAAAATTATATATTTATTGGCAAAAATACAATAGCCTGTTTCGCTGTTAAGGCTCCTCGGGAATTTCTGTAAAAAAACAAAAAATGAACCCAAAACTAACTAAAAATACAGTATTACTTACGGTTGTTCAAGAGGAATAAGCAGAAGTGGTAGAGTAGCCAACTAAAACTTATCAAACTAAGGAAAAACTAATACTGAAAAATAATCTTTTCTGCTGATTCTCCTGTGAATAGCAATCTCATCTGGGTAACTAAGAACTATGAAGGTTGGTATGAGAGTTATAATGACATATGTGAATCATTCTATTACTTTTGCTGTTTTTCTTTACTCTTTCTTTTTCGTCTATTTCACTTTCCCAGCTTATCCTTTACCATGTTATGCAAGTCTCATACCAACCTTCATAGTTCTTAGTTACCCAGATGAGATTGCTCTTTACTGGAGAATCAGCAGAAAAGATTATTTTTCAGTATTAGTTTTTCCTTAGTTTGATAAGTTTTAGTTGGCTACTCTACCACTTCTGCTTATTCCCCTTGAACAACCATAAGTAATGCAGTATTTTTAGTTAGTTTTGGATTCATTTTTTGTTTTTTTTTTGCAGAAATCCTTGATGAGCCTTAATGGCAAAACTGGCTGTTGTATTTTTGCCGATAAACATATATCAGTTTGCTCTAACTGTTGTCATTGAGCACTCTTAAATATTTTGGTGAGTTTATTATATATTTATCAGGTAGAGAGAGTCTCATGTTGCTGGCACAGTGTTAGATAACAACCAAGGTTAGAGTTATAGGTATATATTTAAAACACTAAGCGTCAGAATAAAATAATAAAACCACCACAGCTGTTTAGCCAAGCAGTTCATCAGGTGGCAACTTATTCAAATAAAAAAAAAAATATAAAAACAAAACAACAAATCCCATCTATGGTAAATGACCGCCTTACCCAACTCTCATCATCTGAGAATGAGTTTGATAGAGCGGCCCCGATGTACCATAAAGCTCTCCATGAAAGTGGATATGATATTTATTTGAAATACCGGAAAGAAGCAAAAGCAACAAAGACAATTAGCAACAGAAGAAGAAGAAGAAACATAGTTTGGTTCAACCCTCCATATAGTGAAAACGTTGAAACAAATATTGGCCATGAATTCCTGAACCTAATTACAAAGCATTTCCCTAAACATCACCGGCTTCACAAGATATGCAACAAAAACAATATTAAAATTAGTTATAGCTGTATGCCAAATATGTCCGCGGTCATCTTGCGCAATAACAAAAAGCTTCTTTCCGCCTTGCCAAAGACCGATAGACCTCCCACTGCCGATCCAAAATGCAATTGCAGAATAAAAACAGCTTGCCCACTTGATGGCAAATGCAAACAAAAATTAATTGTATATAAAGCAGAAATAACCTCTAACAATACCACCAAATTATATTATGGATCCTGCTCTACTGATTTCAAAGCTAGGTTTAGCAATCACAAGCACTCATTTATCCACCGTAACAAAAGAAACGCAGCCGAGCTATCAAAAAAAGTTTGGCGAGCAAAGGATACTGGCGTTGAGCCGTCTATAAAATGGTCCATTGGTTCTACAGCACCATCATACAAATGCGGAGGGAGCAGATGTAACCTGTGCCTGGCTGAAAAACTTGCCATCTTAAGCGGCGACAGAAAGATAATGCTCAATAAACGATCTGAAATAGTGAACACATGCCGCCACAGAAAAAAATTTAAATTAAAAAGTATCAGATTGGACGGTTTGTTGTAATTTGCGTGTTTTGTTCTTTTATTTTCTTTATCCTTTCTTTTCCATCTATTTTCCCAACTTACCGTTTACCATATTAAGTATATACCTGTTCCCATTGTTACGTCACTATTACTCTCATACCAGCCTCCACAGTTCTTAGTTACCCAGATGAGTTTACTGTTTGCAGGAGAACCAGCAGATTATTCTTTAGTATAGTTTCTGCTGGCTACCATACTATTTCTGATTACTCCCCCCGAACAACTGTAAGTAATACTGCATTCTCTGTTTGTTTTGGGTTCATTTTTTGTTTTTTTTTGCAGAAATACCTGAGGAGCCTTAACAGCAAAACAGGCTGTAGTATTTTTGCCAATAGATATATATTAATTTGCTCTAACTGTTTTTGTTATTGAGCACTCTTAAATATTTTACCGAGTCTATTTATTTATTTAAAAAATAAGTATATATATATATATTTTTTTATATCAGGTAGAGAAAGTCTCACATTGCTGGTACAGTGCTTAATAGCAACTAAGGTTGGAGCTATACTATATAATTTAAAACACTAAATGTCAGAATAAAATAATATCACCACTACAACTGTTTCACCAAGCAGCTTATCAGGTGGCAACTTATTCAGGTAGAATCCCATCTAAATGAGTTGCCACCTGATGAGCTGATTGGCAAAATAGCCGTAGTGATTTTATTATACATACAAACATATATATCCATATATATTTATTAGCAACCATGGGCAAGGGCTTGCATGCTGAGTCTCACAAAGAAGTGCGCTATTCTTCAAGCATGTCCCACTACATCATTAAACAAGAGAGCCCAATTAATGGAAAAATGCCACCACACCAACAAATTTAAATTAAAAAATTTCTTGTAGTACCAGCACTGTTTTCGATCCCGTCCCTCTTTAGAGCTTTGAGTTTGGCAATCAACCTTTGCTAAAAGTCTTATCACCCAGTACCACCAGCAGCTTAACTGATATCTTTCCTAACTTCTGAGACGAGTCACATTGGTTGCTGAATTTTCAAATGTATTGCACTTATCAGTTAATTTTTAAATTTATATAGCATTTTATAGTGTTTTATATGTATTTTGCAGACACACCACCTGATGAGCCTCTAGGTGAAACAGACTGTTGTGACTTTAACGCTATAATGTCAATTCTGTAGCTGTATAAGAGAAATACATTATGACTCCTGCAAGCTTGATGTTGAGCACTGTGAAGCTAAGTGGCTATTTTACATGTATATACATTTAGGGATATAGACTTGGAAGAAAAACTACAATTTAAAAACAACAAAGTTGAGTATAAAGTACTCTTTTAATTTCAGTCGTCACTTTTTTAAGACAACTAAAGCCATTATGTACCAAAATACTAATCAGTAAAAAATGAAAAGTTACAAGTGTTGTCACATGACTGGGGAGCTAGGGTAGTATTGCTAAAAGAGCACTTATGAGCAACCTAAATCCTTAACTCCACTAAAATAATATGTGTCTTGGATATGTGACATATGAGGCTAAGTTTCCACTGAAAAAAGATGGGTCAAAACTAAGAGAGCACTAACAATTGTACCGATACTGATACCACACTAACCTGAGAGGAAAGCAAGCTTGTCTTTTAACAGCTGCAATAAATCCACTGCTCGTATCCTATCAGCCATTATTCCAATAACATAAAATTACATGTTCTTGTACACACTAGGCTACGTCATCAAATCATAAAATCAAATACAAAGCTAGGCTTACAGCAGTACCTGCACATAGGGAAGAGGTAGATACCCTAGCATATATTAGCCTAAATTTATTTGGCCAAGTCAACTGTAATTTAATAGAACAACCAAAAGTTAAACACATTTTTTACATTTTACAAACTGACAAAACCATGCCTTTTATGTTTTCATCACAAATACATAACAACTAGCTCACGCCTTAAGCAGAAGTAAACTACTAGTAGCAACTTTTGACTTAAACACGTAACACCCGTAACAGTAGGCCCATGCTAATACATAGCCCTGCTGGATAACACAGCAAGCATATATTTGCAGTGGGCCAAGCTCAAAACTTTTTGCGTTGTTGACATTAGCCTGTCTTGCCAATGATATGCTCGAGTATTGATTGATCTTTCAAACTACTGGCTTGATGCTTCTGTAAATGTCTCGTAACAGCAGACCGGTAGCTCTATCACGACTTTTGCTGGATATTCCGCTTGAATGGTGACTACGAACCAAAATACATTTACAAATTTTTAAATTGTTTTACTCCATGGCGCTATACAGTGATAATAAAAAGATCTAGCTGTAAGAAATAGAATCCAAGAGTTCGTTCTTGTTTCGGTTCAGATTGACATTAAAAAGGTAGATAAACCACATCGTTATCACCACCGGTGCTTATGAAAAGAGGCGGTATGACATAAAAGGGGACAAAAGAGCTCCTGCCACAAATTGATTAGGCCATCTTCCCACCGGACCAAAGTTTTCTATGACGTAAAAACTGTGACCTGATATGCAAATTTGATGGTGATTCAGCTTATTCTTTAAAAGTTTTCTTCCATGATGACCTACGCCACCGATTATCACGTATGTTATTAAAGTAATAGCCTATGTGCTGAAAAAAGTACAACATGGGCTTTGGTGCTTTTTTGTTGAAAACAATCCAATCCTGGTAACATAGAAATGGGATTTATTCGCAATTGTTAGTAAAAAGAATCAAGCCAAAATGCAGGTAAACATTTCATTTAAACGTTTTGTTTTTACATTAAAAGTTAATCGAATTGATTTGTTAACTTTGCCAATTTGCACTCTCTGTCATAGAACGTTGATTTGGGGGAACACCGCGTGCCTCTGTTTTAAACATTCGCTTCGTTTACGTAGATGTATTTTCTCGTAACCCTAAAACATAAAATAACAAATAATGTGCTCATAAACGAATTAATAAACTAATTACTTACAAAAGTGGCGAGCCGAAATAGATTTCAGAGACAGGATAGATCATGAACATAAGTACTAGCCACACAAGTCTAGATCAAATAAAAAGGTTGTTAATTAAACAAGTTCTAACTAAAGCTACATGCTATCCGAAAACTAAAATAATTCTAAACAGGTGCCCAGCTTCCTTAACAAAGAACAAACTACTACTGCTACTGCAACAAAGGAGATCCAAATAGATTGTAGTGCGAGATGCGCTAGGCAAACTACGCAAACCGGATTAATTACTCATTTTAGATACGGGCAAGCACGCAAAATCATTAAAAAAAAAAGATTAAACAAAAAGGGCACGAGTAAACCAAATCACTCCCCGCCAAGCGCGGAAAGAAATTGAGCAGCGATAACAAAACTTATTTTCGGTAAAACCCGGAACCAGAGGGGACAAAGTGGAGTCAAAACACAATAAGCAAATCAAATAAATTATACATCGTCACACGGAATAAATATACATTACACGCGATAACAAAACAGTAGGTCTAACTATCATAGTTCAGTTCTTCAGCGGTTGCTATTAAGCAAAGTTTGTGAATAGGTCGTATTAGCGTACGTTGACCAGAGAGACGCAATTCGCAATTTCGTACCAGTCAGTCAATTCCAGGGAAGGTCTTAGTGACAATGGCGTGTTCCAATAAACCGCGGGGCGCAGCTCGGCCTTTCTTCCCGGGTTCCAGTATTATTACATAATCTCCTGTTTTCACATTTTTCCGTGGCCGGAACCATTTATTTCGAAAAAGTAAATGTGGTGGCATGTGGCGAATCCACGCTTCCCAAAATTGTTTAACGAAAGATTGAACGGATTTATAGGATATTCGGGGGTCCAATGGCTCGATCATTTGAGGTTGTGGAATTGAGGGTTGTCCGTGCGGATAAAGCAGTGTATTTCCAGTGAAGGGTTCTCATCTAGATCATCAACAGATTTAGGAAACAAAGGTCTGGAATTCAAAAGATAATTAGCTTCTGCAACATTAGTTTCCCACTCATTTCGAGTGTATGCTCGAGTGCGGTAGTTAGAAGCTGCATCAAAGGCTTTGCGGCAGCTTCTTATCAACGATTCTGCCACTTCGTTCATATGACTGGCTTGTGAAATATTGTACTTCCACTCGAACATAAACGAAGTGTGATGAGCGGCCATAAAGTCAGCTATAATTGTTTTATTCCACCCACTAATCCATTGTCTGATGGGGTTTTCAGCACCAATGAACGCTTTTCCTTGATCACTAAAAACATGAACAGGGTGAGTACCTCGTTTAGATACGAAACGTCGCCAAGCTAAGATAAAATCATTTGTAGATCGAGTTTCAGTTACTTCAAGGTGAACGACTCTTGTGGTGTTGCAAGTTATCAGTAATACACATCCATCAATTACAACATTTCTTGTTTTTCGAAGTTTAATGGGGCCAAAAAAATCTATAGAAACTGATGTAAAAGGGGGTTGGTTTACTTTAAATCTGAATGTGGGCAATTGTCCCATCTGCTGTTTCATCAAGTTGCGTCTGTTGATTCGACAAGTTATACATCGGGCAGCAATTTGCTTCAAATAGTTGTTTGCCACGTAGAATGTAAATACCTTCTAAACGTAAATTAAGAATAATTACACGATAACCTTGATGCCCGAGCTTTCGATGCATATAATCTGCGTATAATACCACAATTTTGTTGTTGCTAGGCAGGGCAATAGGTTTGGTTACTTCATCGTTATACGAGAAGTTTGATAAACGTCCACATATGCGAAGGAGGGCAGGTTGAGTGTTTAGAGCCTTCAGATTCATTCTCTTACGAAGTCGTTGTTGTTCAGGCTCTCTCAAATAATCCTGCGCGATCCAAAACAAACACAATTTTGCATTGGTTAGTTCACGTGATGTTAAAATAGAAATTCTATTCTCGCGATTTATTTAAAGGTCTTTTTAACCATGCCACTACCCGAACTAATTTTTGCCATGACGAAATACGTGCTAATAAATGTTATGTAAAATCGATCAACTGTTCTGAGTGCAGTCCAAAAGGAGGAGGATATTTTTCCTCATCTTGTGCCGTTGAGGAAAGTTTATCCAAAGGGGGAGGAAAGTTTATCCAAAGGGGGTTTGCCTAGAGGCCATTCTTTTGGAGACAACACAAGAAACTGAGGCCCTAAATGCCATTTTGCTAGCTTAGAAACATGAATAGGTTTCGTTAATGCATCAGCAGGGTTTAATTTGCTATCAATGTATTTAAAACATGCAGGGATATCGGACAAACTTTCTTGAATTTCTTGTACGCGAGTTGAAACGAAGGCCTTAAATTTCGATGAGGGCTTAGATAACCAATGAAGAACAACAGCGCTATCAGTCCACATATACACATCAGAAGCAGCAATGATAGTTTTAATAGAAGTCAGCATATGAGCGAGGATGAGTGCACCCAGCAGCTCCAGTCTCGGGGTAGATTTCTATTTGATGGGCGCTACAAAGGATTTAGCAGCAACAAATCGAAGAACAAATCCATCTGAGGTAGGCCACCGCAGCCAAATTGCGGCACCATATGCTTGCTCTCCTTCGTCACAAAATCCATGGAGTTCTGCATTGCCAGTTGCATTGTCAGGTTTTACAGATCGTGGCAGTTCCACTTGATTGAGAGCTTGCATTTCTTCGATTATATACAATACGCTTGATTTAATTTCCTTGCTTACAGGGTCGTCCCAGGACATACGCAAAAGCCACAGAGATTGAAGCAATATTCGTAACCGTAAGGTGACAGGAGCGAAAATTCCAATAGGATCCCAAAACTTTGAGATAACCCCAAGGATGGTTCTTTTAGTAAGAGAGTCGGTTATTTTTAAATTGGGAATTTTGGGCTTGAACATATCATTAGATTTATCCCAATCATGACCTAACACGCACAATGTTGGTTGGTCAGGAAACTCATCAACTTTTAATGAATTCGAGTGCCAACCCTTGACAGAAAATTTTCCCTTAGCTAATATCACATTGATACCTTCTTTGGCTATGATCGCTTCATCTTCAGAAGGGAGCGAAGTGATAATATCATCCATGTAACAGTGATGCTTGATAATTTGCGAGGCAATGGGATGCATTGATGACAGTTTATCAGCTAGATAATGGAGGGCACTAATGAAAAGATCAGGTGCGGGTTTGTCTCCAAAAGGAAGTCGTTTCCATTGATAAACATTGGGTGGTTGACGGATATTTCCGTTTCTCCATAAAAATCTGTGATGATTCTATCAGCGGGCTATATTTCAATTTGATTGAACATCTTCCTTATGTCTCCAGCAATAGCAATAGTGTTGTCGCGCCAAGCAATCAGGACATGAAATAGGTTGTTGAGCAAGTCTGGTCCTTTGTGAAGACCATCATTGAGTGAAAATCCATTGTACTTCGCGGCGGAATTCCACACAATTCTGCAGGATGTTGATTTTCCTGGACTGAGAACTGGAAAGTGATTCAAATACCAGCCATTTTGCCGAGAAATTTCTTCTTCTGGAACAGGTTCTGCGAATTCTTTGATAATCTGGCTCATCTCCTCGTTGTAGCTTTGCAATAGATTGGATTTCACGAGTCTGCGTTCAAGCAATTTTAGATTAGACAAAGCCTGATGCCTATTAAATTTGAGACAAACAGGAAAGCCTTCTTTCCAGGGCATTGACACTTCGACACGTCCATCTTCAGTCAGATGAATAGTCTTTTTCACGTGTTTTAAGAACTGGGATTCTTTTATATTGTTATTAGAACAAGTACATATTTCAGTTGGCTTGACCCCAGATAAATTCGCTTCATACCAAGACTTTACGCAAAGTAAATCATTCTCAACCAAACGGACATGTTGCGATTGTACAAATCCCTCAGGAAGGGATTCTGATTGATTAGGTCCAAAAACATACCACCCTAAAGACGTTTCTGCAGCTGTAGGATAATTGTGCGGTTCAGTAGGATGTTTTAAATAGGACATAGGGGCCATTAAATTCGCATAATCATATCCAATCAATATGTCAACTTCGCTGTTTTCTTTAGGCAAATACTTTTTGATTGCTTTTAGATAAGAATGGTCTTCAAACAACTCGTTTTTTAAACAGTGAGACGGGTGAGCTGGCTTTACTAATTCTAAAGCATTAATGTTGTATCGACAAGACCTTTTGTCGAAGCGACGAATCCAAACCGACACGATAGCAGACTTTTCATAGCGATAGCCGCCACCAGCTACACCAAACTTAAGTTTTTGGATGACGCTCTAACTGAAGTTTCTTTACAATGTCCTTTTTAATTAAAGTAACATCACTTCCGAAGTCAAAAAGAGCTACGGCTTTATGCCAAGTACCGTTAGTGTCTAATAATTCTACCAAAGCCGTGGGCGAGTAACGAAAGTTAGGTGCACATTCATTTGTCGATCGTACAGAAGGCTGAGATATTTGAAAGCTTGAAGCATTGGCATTTAGCGAAGAGTTTTGCTGAGAATTTTCAACGCGAATCTTGTTTTGCTCAGGTTTGGATACGCAAGCTAGTAAAGTGTGATGAGATCGACTACAACTCGTGCATCGGCGCCGATAATAGCAGTCTCTAGGATCTTTGTGCATTGGTGAAAGACAAGTAAAACACCGATGTAGGCGTCTCATTGCGTCAGTTCTTTGTTGGGGTGAATAACTCATAAATTTTTCGCATTCAACAAACTTATGGCGTGATTTGTTACATAAAGTGCAACGATCATCAAAATTTGAGCGCACTTGATTGATCGTGGAGCTTTTCGGTTTACTAGTTACATTCAAAGACAATTCATTTGCGAACTTTTCTTCCAACTCTGTTTCAGTTTGCAGGAATTTGATAAGCGTATCAATCGAGGCTTGTTCATTTTCGGAATGCAAATAACGACGAAAATTGCGAACTAAAGTAGTTGTGAGTTTTTGTTCGATTAAATCGAGAGTAGCATGACAATTCAAATCGCCATTGCAATTAGCATCTTTAGCGCGACGAGAATAATCCTTAAATTTTTTCTAGCACTCTTCTCATTTCACGCCCGGAATTTGAGGCCATTGGTTTTGTTACTTTAGTTTAAACAAAATAGCTCTAGGTACGCTTTCCGGGGGAAATTTTTCATGAAATCTTTCCCAAACGCCATTAGCTTCATGTACAGACACGCAATCTTGCAGGGTGAGTTGCAACATGGCAGGGAGAGCTTCTTCATACAACAAAATAGCTAATTGCTCTTGATCACTATCGAGCCCCGTTAACTCGAAATAATCAGTTATGCGCAATTTCCACGAATTGAAATTAACAACATCACCGTCCCATTTGGGAATACGAAGATCCCTTGGTTTAAATTTAGGCTTTGTTTTGGTACTAGATATTTCAGTAGGTTTAGATTTAGATTCTGCTTCTGCCATTCTTGCGTCAAAAACTTGTTGTAAATTAGCGAGGTCGTCTTCCCTAGTTTCATATTCAAGCTCATTTTTTTCCAAATCTTGTAATGCATTTTCATGCTCATCTCCGGGCACGTTTAATAAGGTCTCGGAGATGGCATCTAAATTAGATCGCAAACTACTGAGAGTTGACTGTAGGGAAGATCTTTTTTGTTCAAAAATTGATTTACTTAGAGTGTCCACGTTTGCATAGTTTCCCAAGCTATTCAATTGTCTCGTCACAGAACTTTTCAAACTTGTTCTCCGTGCTTTTAGTCGAGAATATCTCTCCATTCTAAGCGATTTTTATTCAAACAAAACAAGAACAATCTCACCAAGCTTTGTAGCCGCTTTTTGGTTACTGATTTGGGGGAACACCGCGTGCCTCTGTTTCAAACACTCGCTTGGTTTACGTAGATGTATTTTCTCGTAACCCTAAAACATAAAATAACAAATAATGTGCTCATAAACGAATTAATAAACTAATTACTTACAAAAGTGGCGAGCCGAAATAGATTTCAGAGACAGGATAGATCATGAACATAAGTACTAGCTGCACAAGTCTAGATCAAATAAAAAGGTTGTTAATTAAACAAATTCTAACTAAAGCTACATGCTATCCGAAAACTAAAATAATTCTAAACAGGTGCCCAGCTTCCTTAACAAAGAACAAACTACTACTGCTACTGCAACAAAGGAGATCCAAATAGATTGTAGTGCGAGATGCGCTAGGCAAACTACGCAAACCGGATTAATTACTCATTTTAGATACGGGCAAGCACGCAAAATCATTAAAAAAAAGATTAAACAAAAAGGGCACGAGTAAACCAAATCAAACGTAAAGTATTAACCAAAGGCTTAAAATTTGGCATCCTTCCGGATTAACTGAATTTGAAAAAACATTTAAACGGAATTTGAAGATGTTTCAGCAAATTCGCCTAGTTTGTTGGACAACAAACATCGCCTTGAACTTATATTTAAGTGGATGACATTGTACAGTAAAGTGAAATTATTGCTTTTTTATGGCTTGAAAAATCAAGACATCGGCCTATTAACTAAAGAAAACGATGCTTCACAAAAATTGGCAAATAATTCGACATTGATTATCTGTAAATCAGATAAAGGCAAGGAGTGATTGTTATGAATAAAGATGACTACAAAAATAAAATAAAAAAGTATTATCCAACAAAACGAAAAAAGAAATAGAAGCAATATCAAATCCTAATTTTGTTTTTGACTATTCAAAGTTATATGATCTAGCTGTGAGGTCGTCAATCGTTGTGTTTAGCCTCGTAGCTCTCTTTAATAGAAGTTGCTGGCTAGTAATTTATTCATAGCAGGCCTAATACAGTTTTATTTACTAAATATTGAGATAGAAACAAAGCTGGCTACAACAACCGGCGCAATAGTGTAGTGTACGGTTACCATATTTGATGAGGCAAAATCCCGGACGCTCTTTTCGGTCATGTTCTCACTATTATGTATTGGCAGTTGGTACTACTGCATCATTTGATTATTGACATATGCTTTGGCCTTGATTATAAATAAATTTTACTCAAAATGGAGATGTTCTCCAAAACAAAAAAACAAAAAAGGTCATTACCTGTTTTGCTACCGCCAATCGTGTTGCTCGCGGTAAGTTCGACCAAATCCAAGTTGCGCGCTCAGACAAACGGGTCGGATTTCGCCAGCCATGAACGAGCCACTTATGGTGACTGACGCTAAAATCCCTGACATTTTAAGCACTCTTCCTTGAGGCATCACTAAAATCCCGGACATGTTGTGGAAAATCCTGACGTATGGCAACCCTAGTGTAGTGGTTAGAGCGCTCGCTTCGAAGTCGATAGACCTGGGATTCATTTATCAAGTCGGGTCATACCAAAAGACTTTAAAAAAATGGTATTCGTGGCTGCCCTGCTTGGCGTTGAGTTCAAAAGAGATGATACGGAGAACAAGCTGGCAAGCTTGCTTGTTGTGTCCTTGGACAAGAAACTTAACATGATGTCTCCATCTTTATGTAGCAGTCAGGTGGCCGCGCCAAGCAGTGTATTCGTTCTGGTGGTCCATTCTAACTGAAGACTATCAAAAAGGGATGATGAGAAGCTAGTTCAAAAATCAACGAAAAAACAAGATAAGTCAAGAGGCACCTCGGAAATGGCAACTCTCAAGCGAGTGCGGACATAGCCTACCGTCCAAAAGTCAGTGATGGAATTCGCTTTCTCGTGAGTGAAGGATAAACATGGACAATCAATCAAACCGATAAAGAAAAAACGGAAATGGCAAAATGATATTTGTAAAAACAAGCACAAACTTATAAATTTTGCCAAGAGACTCATTTGAATTTTTATACAAAAGCAATTTGACTTACCAAAGCCGGATTAAACATACAGGTCAAATTTGCCACGAGCACTAGTGCACGTAGACCTACCTATTCACCTCTCCATCAAATTCACCTTCTTTCTTAACCAGCGCTGAACGCATGTTTCGATTTAAATCATTAGGTTACAGGTCTGCAGCAGTCTCCGAAACTCTCTATTTAACTGGTGGTCTTCAACTATTAATATAACACGGATTGCAACCAAGGTTTGTTTACTTGTTTCTTTTAGAGATAGGCCTACGAGAATAGATCCTGAGAAATACAATCACCTTACTTTTTTTGCAAAGATTTCACTGAATTGCCGACTAGGCGGCTCCACCGTCGTTGTCCGGTAGAGCCGCCTAATAGCTGCCAATCAGTTTTGTCGTTTACAATTAACGGTTTTACCCAAATAGCTTTTCTGGAAGCAGTAAAAAGAGTTGTTACAGCCCCTAATTCCGGCCATCGTGCTTTTGAATGACCGCTGGTTGTATTCACAAACTCACTGCCACTTCACAAATTTTATTCGTTTCTTCAAAAAAGTCAAAATTTTGGGATGGGCGCCGTAATGGTGGTCGGTTACGATGACAAAAAGCAATTCTTTAGTGATAAGTTTATTCCACTATTTGTCGGAACCCTTATCGTAGTGGTATCCATAATTTTACACTTTTTATCTGCGCCTATATGATTGGTTCCGGCACAGGACGAAAGATGCCATACACCGCCTTCCAAATTTCTTGCATTTGATCCAGGGACCTGATTACTTTGTAGGCTAATAACTTACTCTCGCGCAAAAAAACTTTCCTCCACAGGCACAATGTCACAAAGTGGCTCAAATCTGTTGCTTCATGTTTTCTTAAACTTAGGACATTACAAATTTCCCCTCTAAGATTGACTTCCTTACCTCTAAATTTATCCATTCTTTCCCTAAATTATATCTGTTTTAGATTTTCTTTCCCTTTCCAAAAAAAGGTCTTCAAGCATTAATTTAGTCAAATAAAACATTTCTTTTATTGTATTAAGCGTTAATTTAAATAAGGGCTCCGTGATATTACTAATAATGTAAAAGGGTTCCACTGCAAAAAAGTTTGAGATCCACTTCTCTACTGTATATTTTTTATGCATATTTTAATTGGGTAGTTACATAGGAAATGAATTGGAGTGGTGGACTTCAATTAGAAAGTTTCTTTGCAATTCGACATCTTTTTTAATTCAGCTGTAGTCTAAAGTTTAATTAAATTGTATTATTTTCAAAAATCAGACAGAGAAGAATGACTTACGGAGAAAACCTTCTGGCTCTCACAATCTTTTTCGCTAGTCATTAGAAATGTCTATGCACATTGCCCTTAAATATCCCCCTTTTTTTTAAATGCTTTACAAAATAAATTTTACAGTTTATTTCTATATGAGACTCAGTAATATCTTTTGAGATCATTAATCATACCATGGGAAGGTAGAAGGGGTACGTGATTGCCTGACGTAAAAGCTTCGGTCTCAATATTATTGTCAAATGTTTTATAAGAGGCATGCCAGGTGTATACCCAGAAAAGTAATATTAAAGATGAAATTTAACTCTTCGCAAGTAATAATAATAAAAAAAAAAATTATGCATCGTTTTCAGGAGGGGAAACAGGAAAGTCTTAGCGCCAAACTATATATTAATATTTGTACTGTGATGGGAGAGATTAAATGAGTGAAATAAAACAAACCTTGTTTTTCCCAACACTTACTTGTGACAAAGCTTACTTGTAAATATTTATGTGATAGTTTGATATAACTATGCAAAACAGTGTTCCCTCTAAGAAAATTTTGCACTGAGCAAATATTTTTTTTAGTGAGCATGAATATTTCGAAACTGAGTTAGCGAAGTCCTAAATGAACGACAAACTTTGTAAATTATTGGAATAAATTTAATATCTTATCAAAATAGAAACAATGTAATGTACACATCTAATTCAAATTGCTTTTCCTTGCTTGTGTGCTTTTCCTGGGTTTGTACACTTTCTCCAGGTTTATTGCTGAATCATGATAGGTAGCTGATTCATCATCACTGTCATCCTCTGTTGTTTCAGACGTTGTAGTCAAGACAGATTTGACCATCATCAGTTGATACAGATGATATGACTCTAGCCTGAATCTGTTTTTGATTTTAATTCTGTTTATTTCGCTGTAGCCTCTTTGTGTGTGTGTGTGTTTACCTCTCCTCTTCCTTGGGATGGAGGTACGGCATGAACGGTAATTCAGGTTCATGCCGTCAACCTAATTGATATTAGGCTAGGAGAAGATGGCAGCCCATTTCGAACCAGTGTTGAGTGACTGGTAGCCCCACCACCAACAAGGCGGACTGCCACTGGTGGGTACCCAAGAGTCGTCTGACATGCTGGGTTAGCAACTTCACAATTATAATCCGGTGAAGTACGGGCACACCACCTGTCTGCCACATAAAGGTGGAGGCGTCCCGTTAAGTGCCTTGCCCAAGGACACAACAAGCAAGCTTGCCGGCTTGTTCTCCACGCTATCCCTTTTAAATGCTGAGCGCCAAGCAGGGAAGCTGTGAATATCATTTTTTAAAGTCTTTTGGTATGGCTCGACTTAGGGAATGAACCCCAGGTCTACCGACTACAATGTGGACGCTCTAACCACTGCAGTATCGCGCCGGTACCCTCTTGTAGCCTCATGTAGCCTCTTTCGCAGTCAGCATTGGAGGCTTGAAAAGAAGAACATATTTGAAGGAGGCAAAGGATAGAAAAAAACTTTTCAAGCCTAAAGCAGATTTCAGCCAAAATACTTCAGCCTACGCTGCCACCTGCTTTAAACGTTTTCTTTCAACAATTAGGGTATGATATGTTGCTTGTATTGTGCTTTGCATGACTTCTTCCCTGGCGACAGAGTCGATGCTTTTCAAAAATCCAAAGCCGTAATTTTTGCTCCGCTGTAAACGTGGCAATTTAGTGTATTTTGACATATGATCATTTATCACTTGGCAGGATAATATTGATGAATTCAGCTTAACACTAAGCAGAACACTATCTATGAGAGTTTTTACTTCTCTTGACGGAGTTTTCAAAGCTTTGCTCTCTTCTGCAGTTGGCATTGCGGTGAAATCGCTCGAGCTACCTCATCTTGTTTCAAAATTTCGCTTCGAGTCAATGTACTTAGTGCTTCACTGGGATATTTATGATTCAAGTGGCGTTTTAGGTAGTCTACCTTCCATTCACTCCATGATTTGCCTTTGCCAAAATCAATATTAGGTGCAGCTTCATCACAAACTTTACAGATTATCACATTCCTTGACGCGGAATAGTTATAGACTTTGGATAGTTTAGCAGTTTGTTTTTTTACTTTGTGCATACCAGTAGCAACATCGCGAATTATTATTTCACACGTCCACTGCTGTATAAAACCATTCCGTTTTTTTTCTTTTAGCTTTGTTTCCTTCCATAGATATTTTCTTGCACGTCTGATAAAAAGCTTTATTATATTGCTTGTGGTAAAAAAACTTATTCTTAGTCGCCAGCAAAATGTGAGAGCGCTTACGAACCATTTTCGAGCTAAAAATTTGTTGAAGAGTAATCATGAGTAATCACTACATATCACTTTAGAGTTTTTCAGACATTTTAAATCACACTTGGTGCCAATGGCAGTATAAATAGACTGACTAACTTGACACAAAACGATTGATTAATAGTAGCTGAGACTTGACGATCTTCTCTTCAATTTTAAACTCCTGCTTTCTTAAGATAAGTTATTATGGCGGAGCTTCTTTCTTTGGTGAATATTGTTATGATATTGTAATGAATGCCATTAAATATTTCGTGCTGTTTTGTCTATTTCCGTGATGTAATTTAGTGCGGCTGCCCGCGCTTTGTATACATTTCTCTTGATTTTCGACGTAGTGACATAGTAGAACAATTCGCTTATTTTAGCCAAAATGCTGATAAACATTTTATTAAAACGTTTCGCTTTTACACTAAAAGCATCATCAGTTAAATAAATGGTCACCTAAGGCTAGGTTAAACAGATACTGCATTGATAGCTAACCGCTGTACAACTAAATTTAGTAAGGTTAAGAATTATAACATCACAAAGTGATAAAACAAACAACTGCCATCAATTAGCAAGGCAAGGCTAACTCAAAAAGCGCACTGCAGATATACTTTCTATAACTATTACGTATTAAACAAATAAATTGGTTGTGATGCTCCATCCAAGTTAATTTGCGGTTGAATTTTTTGAATAAGTAAGGTTTCTTTGACTCGTAGCTTTCTGCGGTTGTTGCTATGACCAAGTATTTCGGAAGAATCGAAATTCATCTTGTGGTTAGGATTGCGCACAAGGTGCTTTGCTACATCTGATTCTTGATTTAGTTTTCCGTTTGGTACATGTTCTTGAATTCGTGTGGCTAGATTACGGTGAGTTTGGCCAATGTATGATTGTCCACACGAGCAATTTAGTTTATACACAACTCCTGCATTGTGTAATAGGGCTTGACGATCTTTAAATTTGAAGCATTTGCCAATAATGTGAGTGTCGTGTACCAATCTGAATCGAAATTTTGTAGAAAGATTTTTAATTAAATACTGCCGAATTTCTTTTTCAATTTGCAACGATATATTGCCAAAGTAAGGTAATCGCAGAAAAAGAGGAATTTCTTTGCTTTCTGACGTTTTTAGACTTTCACAGTTGCTACTTGTATCATATTTCTGCATGATTGGTGATTTATGTCGCTTGTTCAAGAATAAACGTACGAGTATTTGTTTGTTGATGTACCAGAGAGGATAGCCATTTCGTTGTAATATAGAAGATATGCCTTGAAAGTCCTCATGGATTGAACTATACGAATTACATATGCTATATGCTCTATGTAGCAAAGTTTTAACTAGATTCAATTTATAACGGGAGGGAACAAAACTTTGCCAATTAATGTAAAGACCAGTGTTTGTAGGTTTTCGGTAAGTGCTTAGCTTTAATATTCCTTCGGAATTGTCTATCCAAACATCTAAAAAAGGCATTTGATGGTTTTCAGCAGCTTCGTAGGTAAATTGTATATTGGGATGAATCATATTGAGTTGTTGGTGGAACTTTAAAATCTCTTTTTGACTTGAAAACAATGCAAAGCAGTCGTCTACGTATATAAAATAGAGTCGGTTGTGGTCGAATCTGTTTCGCTTATTTTACTTTTTGAGTCAGTGCTGATAACAACTACCTTAAAGACTGAGTTACTTTGTCATAAGTAAATGCAGTCTTATGACAAATAGTCACTAGTCACAATTGCTAGAGCATTGTTGCGTCAAAATCCTCAATTCTAAATGTCATATCGCTACTACATAGCAATTCAAGGCTACAAGTCGACTGCACTTCTAATCGGCTATCTAGGATACTACTGGGAACCACGTTGCGAAGAAGGAAACAGATCAAAGCTAATTCAATTCATACTAGAGATAGAGCAATCCAGATCGCATTAATTTAGAATATCAGAAATGGGCTTTTCTGGATCTAACGCATACACATAAAAAATAATTCAGGTCACGGTAATTTAAAGAATGCACAGATTGCGCTCTCTGTTAGATCGATCTATCCAAAAGAAATGCTGATAATCGTTTACTTTTAAATTTGGAATGTTTCAAGTGCGCTAAGAAGAGTTTTTACTGCGCAAATGGTTTGATGGTAGTGCGCAATTACGCAGTTGCGCACCTTAGAGGGAACATTGATGCAAAGTCTTTAATATTTTCATTGGCAAGCGTATGGTGCTCAAACTCTCCGACAGTTTCATCAGCAAAAGGAGGAAGAGCACATTATTACGAAAACTATGTCTTCCTCCACTTGGAGCAAATTTCAAATTGAGAGTCAAAAACAACAGCCAAAGCTTTTCAGCGGAACATACAAATAGGTAGCGCTTCGAAAGTGTCCGGACAATTCAAAGTCGCTTGGGGTTAGAGTTAAGGTTAGAACTGTCGACTTAGAATTGTCAAAAAAACCGCTACGAATATATGTGAGCAATGCTAATGACAAAACGTACGTCCACTTTCGCTATGCAACTGCCTTTATTGTTATACAGTATAGGCTACCAGCTAACCTTATGCCATTATTGCAAAGATTATCAAAATATAGTTAAAATTCACAAATGGTTCATCTTGTTGGTTGTGAAGGACTGCTTTGACAATTACAAAATAGAGAAAAAGTGTAACAATAACTAAGATGTACGACTGATACCGTCTGGCCCCTTTTTATCTATAACAGGAGTGGCCACACTTCTTGTGCTAACGAGCAAAAACGACAGAAACCATTATTGCAAGAGCCGCTAAGCAATTGTAAGTTTAAATTGACAATTTTCCGTCCAAATAGAGGGTGAGGACTGTTGGAAATCACAGCTTTCAAAACTCTAATTGACACATTTTGCATTCAAATAAAAGGGGAGGGTCTTTTTTGAGATCATCATTTTCAAAGCCCGAAATTAGGCATTTACGCCCTTCCAACGGCCACAAAACTCAACGTATCGCACCGCAGGTCGCACACCTCTACACTGCATCACTGTACACAAAAACAGCATGAGTCAAAAGCCACATTCAAAGTATCACAGAACAGCGTGCGGCTCGGGAGCAGCGGTTTCAGTCACCCCTGATTAAAAAAATTACTTTTAGACATCAACTTCAAGGAGAATCGAGGTAGCAGCAGTATCTTCAGCACGTTGCGATTACTCGTTGAACAGGACGCGTTATATTCTCTAATTGAATGCTAGGAGATCATGTGTGTACCAGCCACAAGGTTCTCCCACGGACCTCACGATCTTACATACAATATCAATACCATTTCTTGAACTAGAAAGAGATTTGACGAAAAAAAGATAAATGCGGTTTCTAGGCATTCTTCTTGGAAAAGGAAATAAAATCTAAAACAAAAATATTTTTTGGGTAAGAATGGGTTAAAAAGCTTTTAAGCGCGTTTCCAAGATCAGTAATTTCTGAAAAGATATAAAAACAAATCTTATAATTATTCGTACATAATGACGTCATCTGAATTTCTAATAAGGTGAAATGTTTTGAAATTGAAAAGTCGAACGCTGGCTTTCGTTTAAAAAAAACACTTTCTTCCGACAGGAAATGCGATTTTCAAAAATTATCTTCAATTGTGACGCCATTATGACTTTAGCAATCCCTTTATTTACCTGGTACGGTTAAATGCCTGCACGCGGGATAGTTTTGGAGGAGTTACATCAGGCAGGTACACATACAGACAGAATTGCGTTTTATAATACAGAGTAGGTGGGGTCGCCGGCAGAGCTGCGGTCAGTTACGTCGGGTTACAAATATCGTTTCAGCCGTCTGCACCAGCGTCACCCAATTAGCATTTAACATTTATTAGAGCAGCAACAATGAGTTGGTGCAAATGGGCGCATAGCCCTTATGTCCCTAATCGTGATTGCGGTAGCGGTACTTTGAAATTAGGGCTAATCCTACTCACAAACTTTCTATTGTTTCGTAAATTTTATTCATCCTTTCCAAAAAATAGAGGGATGCAAAGCAAATTTGCAGGTGGGTGCCATAATAGTTTTTGTTTTACGATAAATAAGTTGTTGGTAATGCGCTTATTTCACCAGTTGCTGCGAACCTCCTGGCAATTGATATTTATGACACCAAGCTTCTGGGATGCGCCAATTATGGAGCAAAGCAAGGCACATTTAAGGGGAATGCATCCCTTGCAATAGCCTTCGTTAGTCTTGGTGTTGTTTACTTACTAGTTTTCATTTGTCTCGAAAAAGAAATTCTATTAAAAAAATCGGATTTCGAAAAAGTAGATCTCTAAAGCAAAGATCTGCATGCTTAATGATAATTCGTCAATTGGAACTTTCTGCTTTCCCCACCGAAAGTTTCTGGACCTGCCATTGCTACATCTCTTGCATCTGATTATCCGGTTGGTCTTATAATCCATTTTCGAGAAAAAATTTTCCTCTATAGGTACAATTGTATATTTGATGACCAGGATTTTATCCAGTGGTGAAGAACTACTGATGTATTTTTTCCATTAATTTCCCTTCAAACAGATCCCACCCAGAACACCGATTCCCTTACAAATAAGTTAACACTGTGCTTACCAATAAACAGTAAATAAGTTTACAAACTTTTATGCGTTCATTACACTAAGTTTGTTGAGCCATATATTCAAAGCTGTAGAAGGTTTCTGAAGTGATCGATGTATTCTCAAAAATTAAGCCTTTAAGGAATTGATTTACCACCAATGCATACAACTTTTTTGTAATTGCAGGCCTATTCGTAAAACTTTTAGTCTCTGGCTGAGCGTACGTTTCTTGCTAATGGCATACATGTAGCCAAGTGAGAGAAAATTGACCCGGACCCCAGAGTCCAGAGTCTATGATTTAGTTTTTTAAATAAGTTGGGTTATGACTAAAATGGATAACTTATCTCCCAGTTTTTCTTCCAAAAAAAGAATAATTTTTTTAATGCTGGGATATTTTACACTAAAACTCGGCATTTTGTTACACTTTGCTATACGCGATAAAAATGTCGTAGGAACGCGACAAGACTGTACTACAAATGTGTTTTAACGTGGAGTGCTTCTACAGTTTGATTATCATAATTTTTGCACTTGTCAATTCATTATTAAAAAAGTTTTGCACCGGCACGTAAGTCCTACATTATATCATTTTACGTTGACTGGCGACATATTAGAATTTAGCTATACTATCAACATCTGCTTTTAAAATAACAGAGGATCATTGGATAATAATTGGGGTGGGAGCTGCTTTACGTTCTCGTCGTCAACCCTGAGCAGTTGGTAAACTGGAAAAATTTGCAGCAACTTGACAATCTCATCTCATCTCTTCTCATCACGCTTATTAATCAACAAGTAACTGCGTCGGGGAGCTGTGAAAGACAACGATACCCAGCATCAAGTCAGGCGAAACGGTCCTTTTTAGGATGAGAATCATTTGATTCTGGTCATGAACCGACCTCAAACAAACTCCCTTTCAATATACTCCAAATCAATATTGAAGGCTGGACATCCCCTAAAAAGAAGTCCTTCAAAAAATTGCTACTGACGAAAATGTAATGGTTGTACTTGTTCAAGAAACCCACCAAAATAACCCTCGGAACTTAAAACTCAGTGGTTTCGTCTAAGCTAACCACATACCTCATGCACACCATGGAATTGTCTCCTTTGTTTGGAACTCGATTTCGTTTACAAATACTAAATGCTCAGCGGAAAATAGTTCAACACAATGGACTTGCATTGAAATCGATAATACTCAAATTATCAACATCTACCATCACCCAGCTGCTAAATTAGACACCTTACAACTTCCGGACACAAAATTCACGTGGGTTATCTCTGGTGATTTCAACTGCCGACATGAAATCTGGGGTTACTCAAATTCAGATAAGAATGGTGTGCACCTAGCTAATTGGTACTCACTCAACAACTTGCATAATCTATACGACCCCAAACAATTGCCAACTTTTTTTTCTGGAAAGTGGAAAAGAGGAACAAGCCCTGATCTAACTCTTTGCTCAAATTCAGATGGTGCAATTCCCATGAGAGAGGCACTAAACCCCTTTCCAAGATCTCAGCATCGTCCCTTTCTCATATTTACCTCTCCTATTTTACCATTTGTCAAAAGTCGGCCCATACCCCGATGGAATTTTCCCAAGGTGGATTGGGACAAGCTCAGGCTGTTAACCGATAAATGTGCAGACAACTTACCAACTCCAACCAAGGACAACCTGCACCTGGCCTACTATGAGTTCACAACGCTACTAAAGGCTGCTGCCAAGGACTCCATTCCACGTGGTTACAAAAAGTCATACATACCCAATTGGGACACTAAGTGTGAGAAACGGTACAAAGCATACCTACAATCTGAAGGGACCAGCAAACAACAGAAGAATGAAACTGCCTTGTTTGATTATCTTGACAGCAAACGTCACGAACGATGGATGGACACTATTACAAGTATAGATTTCACGCACTCATCACGAAAGGCTTAGAGAACCTTAAACAGAATCACAGAAAGGAAAACAATGCCCAAGAAATGCCCTGTACCACCAAACCGACTAGCAAAACAACTGCAAGACAATGGAAGATACCCCAGCGCAAACAGAAAATTTACAAAAGCGATCCTAAAAGAATCAGACAAACTAAAAAACAGAAACACCCACTCAGACCACCAGCAATTGGAAAACGACATCACAACTCTTGAGGGTCATCTGCAATTAAATTACTAAAGTTAGGCAAAGCACCGGGTCCAGACGGCATCCATAATGAATTTATTAAGAATTGCGGAACTGAACTGGTACATTGGTACTAGTATAAAAATGAATTTTTAAGTATATATTATCGCCATATACGGATTCCAGAGCAGTGGCGTCACGCTATTAGTGTTCTCAAACCAGGCAAACCTGAAACTTCTCCTCGAAGCTACCGCCCAATTTCCTTACTGTGCACAACATACAAACTGCTTGAACAAATACTCTTAACACGAATGGAACCCATAGGCGTAGGAAGTGGGGGGTCCGGGGGGGCACTGGCCCCCCCTGCTTGTAAAAATGCATTGATTTCGCGACAAAATTTCGGGCAATTTTTGTTTTTTCGGGCAATTTGAGTAAGTGTTTTTATATTTTGCCCGAAAAATTTGTCACTGAAATAACATCTCGAAAAAAAAATAAAAAGGTCATCACTTGGCCTCACGTTTGGTGACATGTTTAGGCCGAAAGTGATGGAAAAGGTGCAGCGAAACAGGCGATGACCTTTTTTTTTTTTTTTTTGGACATGTTATTGTAGTGACAAATTTTTCGGGCAAAAATTTGGTGCCCCCCCAAATTGGTTTGAGCTCGTACGCCCATGATGGAACCCATTGTAGACAAGCTATTACCCAGAGAACAGGCAGGATTTCGAAAAAGTCGCAGCACTGTCGACCAAGTGGCTAAACTTACTGTTACAATCGAGGATGCGTTTGACAAAAAAGAGATAATGGGATCAGTGTTCATTGACCTTACCGCTGCCTATGATACAGTCTGGCATCAGGGCTAGCTTGTGAAACTGCAACGAATGCTTACCTCCAACCGCCTAATCAATTTCATAGTGGAATTACTGCACACTAGGTCCTTCACCCTGTTCACAAGTGATGGACAAAAATGCCGGTCCTTTAGACTGAAAAATAGCGTAGCTCAAGGATCCGTTCTGGCCCCTACTCTACATAACATCTACACAGCTGATTTCCCGAAAGCATCTGGCAACTGCTTCGTGTATGCAGACGATGTAGCAATCACAAATTCCGCATCAAGTATTGCCAAAGTCGAAGAAAACCTATCTACTGACATGAAGACCATGTGCCACTACCTAAATGACTGGCACTTTAAGCTTTCCCAATCAAAAACGGTGTCATCACTCTTCCACTTTAAAAACCATCTGGCTTCGAAATCCATTAAAATAACCTTCGACTCCAACACAATCCTGAACAGTGAGCAATATCCTTCATACCTTGGAACCACCCTGGATAGGGGTCTAACATACAAAAACCACTTGCACAAACTGAAACAAAAAGTGTCTTCCCGAGTGGCACTGGTGAGGAAACTGGCAGGAACTAACTGGGGTACCTCATTTGACACTTTACAAACCTCAACTACAGCACTTGTATTTGCACCAGCTGAGTGTTGCGCCCCTGTCTGGTGCCAAAGTACCGACACAAAAACACCAGACATACCTCTGAATGAAGCAATGCGGACCGTCTCAGGCTGCATTAGGGTTGCCAACCGTCCTTTATTTCTAGAAGTGAAAAAAATTTACTGCAAGTGCTGAAAAAAATTTGAAAAGCACAGTTCAACCGCGGTTGTGTAGCACAATTTATGGAAAACGGAGTGTTGACCTTTTTTTTTTTGGAGGCCACCATATCCACGAGGAGTATTTATACGTGTTGGCCTCCAAAAACAGAGGTCAATACCCGATCATCCACCCAGACAAGGACATAGGGGTTCAAATAGAGGACTGTCCTTTAAAATAAAAGACGGTTGGCAACCCTAGTCACAGTGTTCTTTATTGAAATCTGTCAAAGTTGGCAACCCTACGCTGCATCCACCCCACCCTTTTGAATTTCTTACCACCACTCTCGGGAATACAGTCATCTGGCTGTCGCAGGAAAAAATCTGTAAACGCTTATACTACAAAACAGATAACACCGACCATCTTCTACAGCAAAACCCCTCCCAAAAGACTTAAATCTCGCAAACCTCTTCGCCCATTTCTAAAATCACTACAAGACTATGACCCCCAGCAAAAACCAATGCCACATAAACTGCAACCACACATCCAAGACTGGTCAAACACACCCCTAGGACATTGCCTCCCTCGTAAAGCCTGGATCCAACCAAATAGATTGCGAACTGGAATTGGAAAATTTGGTGACTCAATAATCAAATAGGGATTTGGTGATGACAATCTATGCCAATGTGGAGAACCCCAAACTGCACACCACATTGTCAATGCCTGCAAATCAACAGGACCTCCTTGCAACCTAACAGATTTTGACAACCCTATGCTCAAACGATATCTGATGAACTGCAACTTCTGATGAGATTGTCATACGAATAAATCGGATAAGAAGTACAGATGCTGCCTGCTGCGGTCTTCATTGAAGTAGTATCAAGCATTACAAAATTAACATTATGACGACGCAGGGATTTTTAAAGCGTTCGACAAAACGAAGGAAAAAGCATAAATAAGAAGAACGCTTAAATGCTTAATCGTTTCTTGCGTGGTAAATAAAGCTTAAATTGTTAGGAAATTACTTTTATCGGATGCACTTACAGGGTGTCCGAAAAGTTACTGTGCAGTATGGGTATATAAAAATTTAATGTATTTACAGTAAGTTTATTAGAAAACATTTAGACAATAGAATGTTTATTAAATGCTACATTTGTTTACAATACTACAGTTTTTAAAAAAATGCTGGAAATGTCCTCCATTATATTTAAGACATTTTTGCACTCCACCTTGCATATTATTGAACACATATTGGAGGATGTCGATTGTCATCAGTTGGATGCATTGGATAACTGCTGTCTTCAACTCTCCCAGATTGTGGGGATTATTCTCATATATACTTGACTTTTCAGTGCACTCCAGAGATAATAATCCAAAGGAGTGAAATCCGGAGATCTAGCAGGCCAAATTTCACGGGAATTATGCGATAAGATGCTCTCCATAAAGTTTGTAATATACGAGCAGTATGTGCAGTTGCTCCGTCTTGTTGGAACCATCCTTATTTCAGCACAGCTCAGCTCTGCACAGTAACTTTTCGCACACTAGTTGTTGTTACAATGACTAACTTGTTTTTATATTAGCATCTAAATATTGCGTCATAAAACCAGCCATTGTTAAATATATTTTTCACTGCACAGTTACTTTTCGGACACCCTGCTCATCATATCTCTCGAAAAATCTGTTTTCCACCTTTCTGTGGACAGCATTTTTTGACAAAATATTAAAAACCTTTAGCTTCTAGTCGGTCACCAACTGCACTAGAGACTTGATAGGTCGAAACAGTGTCACTGTCTGCAGTTTGCTAAGTGCATCGCTAGCCTCTTGCATTACTTTAAGAGCTTGTGACCACTGGACTGTGACAGCACTATTGTTCTAGCTGTTGTTAGACTTAGTGCACCTGCGACAACCGCCAGACATTCCCGAGTGATACGGCTTCGCAGAGTACTGACAGACCATCCACTACAGTGGACCTAGTATAGGTCCTACAAATGTGACAGTCTAAGCTATGCTTTACTAAAAGCCTCTAGCTTCTTGTCGGCCACCAACTGCACCGAAGAGATCTGATAAGTCGAAACAGTGTTACTGTCTGCAGGTTACTAAAAGAATACAAATTTTACAATTGATCGTTAACTATGACGTCATATTCGTTTCAAAAGAGTGGAATTTCTTGAATTTCATAAGTCGGATGCTGGCTTTAGTTTAATCAAAAAATCGCTTTCCTACGTCAAGAAATGCAAATTAAAAAATTTTTCTTGAATTTTGGCGTTATGGTGACGTCACAAACTTGTTATTACAATCATCCCTTAGTAGATATCAATCGTGTCGAGTTTCATGTTTATACGGGCTGCTGCTTCGAAGAAATTAAAACAAAGCCACACACACAATTGCTTTCTATAGTATAGATGTACTTGTCGGGGTTACAAAAGATGATCCAACAAAGCAAATGGTCGGCAAAGAAGGTTGAAAATCAGACCTCTAGAAAATTTCAAATTTACCTAGCCTACGAGTTTTCAGTTGGCTAGTATTTTCAATTACGTTACCTGTAATGTTATAGTTTTCTGCGCAGGTTGGGCGTTTTTTTGTGCTCACCCCTTCCAGTAAAAAAGAATACATCTACAAACAAAGCCCTTAGAAAGAGCTACTTGCTATAGTTTGATATCATATTACATTCAATAATAGCAAGTCAATCGTTTTGAACTAGCCTTGAAACAATTGTAGATAAGGCATTACCAATTTACCACAAAAGAAATCTACCTAATAAAGTTTTAATTTCGTAGTTGAGCAGAGAGTATTGCTGATAGGTTTGATAGTGAAAAGTTTCTGTAATGGGATGCTCTTCGAGTAAACCAATCCCTCCCGAAGAAAAACGTGTGTCTGAAAAGGTAAATCTGAATGAAGTAGTTAACGTTAATCTTTCATCACTTACTCCTTTGAGGACACACAGCTCACGATCAAAGGATAGCGGAATAGAATCACATCCGTCAGAAATAAATGAAGCTGATTCAAATTATAGCTCCTCACGCAATCTGTTAGGACATGCCGTGGAAACAACTGCAGGTAAAGCAATTACCTATTGGTATATAGTGTAGTTGGGAATTGATTCCTGCGGTCAGAGGAAGAGGTTGAAGTAAACTCAGAGAAGAGAAATGCAACACAGAAAAGTGATCATCAAGGCCTTACTTAAAGAAGAACGGCGCTTTATAAGTTACTAACCTGCTCTGCAAGGGTCTCCTGCAGGGCCTCCATGAGTAACGTTGGGATTGAGAATATTGATTCAGCCGGCTAGACCGGTTTCACCCAACGAATACTTGTGAGAACAGTAATTAAAAATTTACGTTTTCTATTCACATCCAATTGTCGCTCTACTTTAAAAAAATGATTGAATCAAAAATGGGATAGGTGGAGCTTTTATTCCCATAATAGCAGCATTTCTATTTTTTTAAATGAGTAGCCAAGGGGGATGCAATTTAAATTAAACTGAGAGGATGGAGGTGCCAAAGTAGCGATTGTTTTCAAAAATAAAAACATTAGATAATAAGTGGTAGGTTATTTCACCACTTGGTGCTTGTCGTAATTAAATTCATGACTTCAACATCCAGGCTATGCCTTGGGTCTGTGTCGTCTGTTTGTCATTGCTTACGCATACCGAAGAGAGCCCTTGAGTTTTCCTTAGGTTGGAAGTATCGAAAATATTTCTGCTATTATTTTCAAGCAAAATAGCAGAAATTCGTTCCATACAATGCAATTTTACATACAGAAATGCTGTTCTATTTTGATTTTTCTTTAAATTTTTCCCAAATCCTGCAGGCTACGCTTCAAGTTGCCTGCTTAGGCGAACTTAGAGGAGTTAAAAGAACCTTACATTTTCTTGAAAATTTTAGCTTTGACCCGGTTGCTCTCTCAAACATTATGAAATGTTTAAAATTCTTTTTCTCAAGTAGGCCCATTATCTCTCCTGTCAGGGTCGGACTTGGATTAGGCATAAATTAGATTGCATTTAGTTCCTTCCTTCCTTCCCGAATTCAAATGTTCATTTTTTGCACAGCACTATTAAATAGACATTTACCAGCTTCTATACTTGGTCTCCTCGCTTTTTTGTATGGCAATGGACCCCAAAAATAAAGATTGCTTCATTTGGTATATTACCAAAAGTCAACTTTACTTTCTACTCGCTGTCACCTTTTTATAATAAAACTAGTACAAGTAGTAGTAGTGGGCAAACTGAGATTGAGCCATGACGCTCAATCTGGGTAGAAATTTAAATTCAAATTCAACAATGTCTTGCTCTTACTTACAGCTAACAAAAAAGCTGAAATGAATACTTTATTGAATGCCTGTACCAAAGGCACCGCGGCCAAACACAATTTCTTTAAATGACACTTTTTGTTACCCTTGAAGTCATGAAATGTGCTCTTTTTTCAGGAATAGCTTTCGAAGTCAATTTTTTTGGTGATGAAAATTACAGCAATAGAAGAAAACTAAACAGAATTCAGGTGAGTTAAACCAATGGTTGGCAATTCGAAATAGTAAACTTTTTGAGTGTCAGTGCAAAAACAGCAGATAAGAAAAAAAAAATTTTGGTTGATCACGTGAAGCACACAAGAATCTTTTTTTAACCACCTTAAAGGTGAAAATTGAACTTTAATCTCTTGATGGCCTTCTTCGGTGATTAGCCAAAGAGATCAGCAAGCTTGTAAGCTAAGTGTTGTCAAGAATGAAGATGGTCCGTGAACTAAAACAAATTTTGTATTGCATACCACTTTTATCCTCCGGACCGTCCGCATAGTGGACAATAATTATCGAAATCTCATTTGAGTTTCCCAGTTTCAACCTTCCGCTTGAATTGCTTGGTAAAGTGGACACCGCTTTAATAAATCCAGCCGCTAACGCTAATGATATCGAGTTTTTGTCGTCAAAATTTAAAGAAAGAAATCCAAAAAAGGAACAGCTTTTTAATATTTTGCAAATGTTTAACCATGTTTACATGACAGTTTAGTAAAAGGCTTAATGTGTATCTATTATTTCCAACCAGTGGTGGATTAAGGATTTTAGGGGCCTCAGGCAAGAATTCATGATTGGGCCCTAGCTGCCAAAGTCCTCGGTGAAGGCCTTTCCTTTTTGGAGATGACCAACATTTCGAGGGAGCTGAAAATAGCTCGTCGGACATGTCTAGAAAGAAGGTCCTATTATTCGGGGAGGGGTGCCGAGATCATTAAGTTTTCTGGAAATAATACCTATTTAGCATTTTAAAGAAAATTGAATTTTCGAAACAAATAACCCGGTCTTCGAAGAAAAATTCCGATTGTTATTCAACAATTTAATCTTATTCTACTGTGTACACTTAATCTCCATTTGCGTAGTCAGTTAGCCTAGAACAGACCTGGGCAAACTACGGCCCGCCAGAGCATTTTGTGTGGCCCGCCAACACTTGTAGAAACTTCCATGTACAGTCAAACCTCAGTTTTCGAACGTCTCGCAGTTCGAACAATTCGGTTATGAGAGTGTGATGACCTTTTTTTTTTTTTTGAGGCCACTATATCCACGCGCAGTATAAGGTCAATATAAGGAGGTCTCGTGTTACATGAAGCTGACGCAGGCTATTGCAAGATCCTGAGCACTGACCCTCGGCCACTTATACTTGGTGAATGCGGCCCTCGACCGACTCTTCAATCCTCAGTGCGGCCCTCAGCTAGCTTCCATGACCGCGATGCGGCCCGCAGGCCAAAACAATTGCCCATGTCTGGCCTAGAACCACCTGTAAAATATATACAATATACAGTACCAGTCTCAGTGTCAGAAAATTATCAAATTCGCTTGGTAAATTCAAAATAGGCTGGACAGGTGGTGGATTTATAAAGCGAAGTCTACTGTATTACCTAAAATAATCTTACTGTTTGTTAGAGTGGACACCTCTAAGCTATAACAGTGAAACCTATTAAAACATTGTAAACCGTAGTCGTTTCAAAATATTACGGACATTGCTGATTGATACCCAATCGTCTGATAATGCAAATTAGCGGAATGTACCAAGGAAAAAGGTTAAAAACTAAGCCTACTTTCCCTTACGGCTCTTTGAAAAACTTCAAAACTTATTGTAGAAAATGGGCAAAATACCTTATTTTGTCCTGAAAACACAGCTTTCAACCGTGATCTTACAAAGCCTTGAGCGCAATCGCGTGATCGTTAGTTGTTGGTCGCGCAGTTCCAAAAATCTTACTCTAGCTTGAAATGAACCTACTTGGATGGAGTCCAAAAATTTGGGATGACGTTTTTTATGTTACCATCCTACGATTACGGAAAAATTTCTACGGTTTTTCATAGAACAACTTTTGTGAAGACCCGCTACGCAGAAGCAAGAATTGCTGGCTTACATCATTTCTGCCACAAGCTTCCAAGCAAGCAGGGGAAGTACAGAAGCCGTAAAATGCCAATTCTAGAAGTACAACAACGCAAAACCTATGCTGGCAATGAACTCGAAAAATTCGCAAATAAGCGAGCCAGCGCTTTGTCATAACGAGCTTCAGTATCAGTGTATGATGTGGTTCCTATCATCCTTGTTGTTTTTACCCAACTCCTTCCGAGGGATGGGGGCATGGCGGAAGACCATGGAGCCCCAGAAGCCAGGCAACTCCCCAGGGCCTGGACCAGAGGTCGTAGAGAGACAGGGAGTCGCCGAAGAGCGAGCGGCACAAAGAGTCCGTAGCTGGACAGTGCAGAATGAGATGAAAGGTGTCCTGGGACGAGTGTCCACAGGTGCTGCAGGAAAGATTCTCAATTCTGCCAATCCTAGAGAGATTAGACTATAACAGTAGGCTATGTCCATTGCAGCGAAAACGAGAGAGAACACAGCAAGTGTGACAAGGAAGCACAAGTTTCTTAATGAAAATCAAGGAAACCTGTGCGTCAAAGAATTTAGATGAGACAATGCGCCTCCAGTCCGAGAAAAGACAAGAGTGGATACGAGAGAGACTGCAAGGGATTGCGGAGGGCGCAAGTAGCGCTCCCCATCGGGCCATCTCATCAGCCGCGTTGTTCCCTGGGAGAAACGAGTGTCCGGGGATCCATTGTAGCCTGATAAAACAGGAGGAGAGAGTAAACAGTTCCTGCCAGATCTGCCCGAGAGATTGAGGTAAAAAGGAAAGATGGAAAAGAGGACAGTACGAGAGTTGTACTGGAGAAAAGATGAGGAGTGGCAGAAGGAGAAGATGATGAGGAGTGGCAGACTTGTTGGTGCTGCCGAGACCAGCAAAGAGCTTGCAGAATAGCGCAGGCTTCAGCGGAAAAACTTGAGCATACTGGGCCTGCTTAAAAGGAAAGAGTGGCCTTAGTGCCAGAGGGAGAGCAGTTGGCAAGTACACCAGAGCCGCCTTTGCCAAAAGGAAAAGGAATAAAGCCGTCTGTCCAGAGCACCAAATCGTAAGGTGGGAGAGTGTCAAGGTGAGCGAGGGAGAAGGGGATCAGAGCGAAAGCATAGAGAGGAAAGGGTGAACTCCTCGGTGAAAGAAGGCAGGTTCCAAGGAGGAGAGGGAAGGCAGGCGAAAAAAGCCTCCCTAGGGGAAGTAGAAGAAAGCATGAGCGGGTGAGTGGACGCAAAAGCTCTCCAGGACGATCTGCAGAGTCTTGGTTTCACTCCTAGTCTGGCCAAACCTGAAATGGAAAAAGAGCTTGGGAGAAGAAGATCCCGCTCATAAGATAAAAGAGTGAAATGAGTCAGAGTGACTCGTAGGGGAGGAAGAGAAGCCTCGGAGAGAAGCAGAGGGATAGGGTAGGACGAGAGGCAGCCGGAAATGGCGCGACTAGCCGCTCGGTGAAGGCGTTCCAACTTGGTAATTTTGGTAACGCTTAAGAAGGCAAACCATCCGGGTAAAGCATATGTGAGAAGGGGCTCAAGAAAACTTTATACAGAAGAGAGAGGGACTCCTTAGAGGGGTCCCATGAGGAAGCAGAGATACAGCGTAAGGTCTTGAGACGTGGGAAAACCTTGGCCTTCAGCAAAAAAACATGTTTAGAAAAGGAAAGAATGCGCTCGAAGGTGACTCCAAGAAAAGTTGGCGTTAGATTGAAACGGAGGCGGGAGTTGAGTAAGAGGAGGTTGAGCTGGAGATTAGCTTAGTGGGGTCCACTGAAAAGAAGGACACCTCATATATGCTCGGATTGAGAGGAAGACACCAGTACTCAAACCAGCGCTCCAATCGAAACAGAGCTTATTGTGTAGCCTCCACTGCAGTAGGGACCAATGGGAAGGAGGACCAAATGGTCATATTGTCAGCATAAAGAGAGCAGCTGACGGAAGAAGATAGAGAAGCAAAAAGATCATTGATGAAAAGAGAGAAAAGTACAGGGCCAAGAACGGATCCTTGCGGAACACCTCGACGGAGTCGAAAGGAACGACTTTTGTGATTTTGATAGACCACGCAAGCCCACCTATTACAAAAGAAAGATTGAGTCCAACGTGCAAAGCAAGGAGGGAGGCCAGCCAAAATGAGTTTATGGAGAAGGGCGGGGTGCCAGACAGAGTCAAAAGATTTCGAGAAATCAATGGTAGAGAGGATCGTCCGAGAGCCCTGTCTGGGTTTGTTAAACCCATCCGAAATGGACTCAGAAAGAAACAGAAATTGATCTAGAGTAGACCGTTTAGGGCGGAAACCGGCCTGGCCGGGAGAGAGAATGGAATTAGACTCCAGAAAAATAAGTAGACGAGATGGTATGATGCGTTCAAAAAGCTTTAATACGAAGGAGGTGAGTGAGATAGGCCGAAAGGAAGCAGAAGAGTCGAAAGGCTTTCCCATCTTCTAGATGGGAATCATAGAAGATTATTCTATTACAGAAGATTATTCTATTAATGGAAAATTATTCTATTAT
This sequence comes from Trididemnum clinides, assembly GCA_963675345.1. NCBI lineage: Eukaryota > Metazoa > Chordata > Ascidiacea > Aplousobranchia > Didemnidae > Trididemnum > Trididemnum clinides. The sequence continues at coordinate 31,533,746 of OY776286.1, forward strand.
TCCCTATCTTCCATCGCGGATTATTTCTTCGCAGCAAGGTAACTTTGATTAATTTGCCGGTATAACATTGCCGGTGCTTTACTGTATCGAGCCACCAACTCGACTTGTTTTGTTGTAGATTATCAAAGAGCGTACATCCAGCTCTAAATATCTCACAAGTTCATTGCAGCAGATTCAAAGAAAAGAAATGACTTTAAATGATGTAAGTTTTAATTTGAAATCAGTGGCGCCAATTCATTAAAGTTATTGGGGAGGGAAAAATTAGAATCATCAGAAAACTCACCAAAGGAGTAGTCTAAAATATTTTTAAAGAGGGCAGATGTTTTTGGAAAAGTTTGATATTGAAACAAATATTGCTTACTGTAAGCCCTATAGTTCCACATTTACGGCTACCGGAAGCTAATAAAACAATTAGGCTGATATACATCTAAAGGCTGTATCGGTATATTCTTTCACCCTAGTTTCAATTAATGAGATGGCAAAAAGCTTGTTGATACCTATTTAGTACTTTTAGCCATGTATCAGCATTTTTTGAAAAGATACTGATCCATTTTTTGAAAAAAAAATTTTATCATGACATAGCTAAGTTTTATAAGCGACCTATGTCAGATTAACGAACAACAAGCTGGAGCAGCTCGGAGGCGAGAAGCCAGCCGACTCGTGGTCATTTCAAAACAAAGAAGAAGACAATTGAAAGCTCAGAAAGTCCTCGAAAAAGTTGGTCTTGTTCTTACGTTTTTCTTATGGACACGTAAAATTTTTGACGATCAAGCATTGACATACGTGTTAGCAGTTCCGCTTCGTAGTTGTCTGATCCACAGCTGGCACTGGCGTGCTGAGGAATTTTGAAGGAATGGAGCAAATTAATCCAAATGATTTTTTTCTTACGTAACAACCTTTTTCTAGACGCCAACATATTCTAGGGTTCTTTTGTTTCTCTTTTTATGATTACGAATTTTTTTTTCGCAATTAATTTGTAGCAGAAGTCTTTTTGTTCGTTTTTTAGGATTATGAATATTTTTCGAAGGTTGAATTGTGGTGAAGGTTCTTTTCCCCTCTTTATGATGATTACGACCTTCCTCGTGAAGATCAATTTAACAAAATTGCCCTTTTTCCCCAAAATACACCAGTGACTGCTCGCACAGTAACCTTTTGCCGAACACCGCAAACAAACAACGAAATATTGCCATAAATTGCCTTTCCTAAAGGCACAGAACTCGCGATTTCGAATGAGCTTCCGCCAAATCAGCGTAATCACGCCGAAATGCACTTTGCTCGATCAGCTCATTCAACAATCACTCAAGACCTTTTAAATGTGGTAAAGAAAGAATATAACGTGCTCTTCAAAGCCGATTTGTAATAGAAGACTGTCCATGTGTTTGTTCATTAATAGCCACAACGGTTCTCAGTGGTTTTACTCTTCGATTTCAACAAGGCAGTTTCACTCTCTACATGGAAATCTCAACCAATTACATTTCAGAAAAGGCATCAGTTAGAAGATCGATTCGAAGATGATCAAAGAGAAGACTTGAGTGATGCCGATAACACGTACAACTTTGACGATGGTAATGATTAATGCCAAATTAACTTCCCACTCTGGTGTTAAAAATGTTTACTTTTTCAATAGTTAAACTCTTTATAGCGCACTTTGTTTACCGTCGGGTTAATGACACTAAACTCTTATACGCCGCATTGCCTTCCTTGTGGTTGAAAAAAGCTTGGAACAGGGGTGTCAAACTCGTGGGCTTCTGGGGGCCACATTGCACATATGAGCAATCGTGCAGAGGGCCGCATGAAGTTTTTGAATTGGAGATCGCCACTTCTCTGGGCAACGATCTCAGTAATGCCGCCTGAAGTAAGGTCGATCTCAAAAAAAAAAAAGGTTATTATTTTTGCACCATTGTCATTAGGGCAACAAATCGAGTTTTGTGGTTGCACAAAGTAAAGTTATCTCCGAATGAAAAAAATAGTACCCCACAAGTGTGGCCTGTGGTTTAAACGTTTGTTCGACGGTGAACCGTTGCAATACTGCCGAAATTTTAGAATCGTCTCGCGGGCCGAGAGTTTGACACCCCTGGCTCAGAATATTTAAACGTAACTGTATTGACATAAAAGCGAACTCCTTGAGTGACTTTTGCCAGAGCCACTAATGAGCTGTTTACAAATATTTACAATTTTTCTTTGACTTGCTATGCTTTCCTCATATTTCTCGGCCCAAATCACTTATCTGGATATATCATGTTAAAACTATTTGGGGTTATACCGTTACATAACTCTCAAACTTTGTGTATCTTTTATAGAGGTATTTTCTATTCTCTGATGACGCGAGAGCTTTTCGTCGGTTGCACTAAATCAAACTTTTGTTCAGACCGCTTTGGAATTTCCAGTGTTACTGGCACAGTGAATTTCTACCATAAACTTGTACACAAACAGGAAAAATTGCAGTATGCACGACACTGCCTAAAGTGCTCGTAGTTTTACCATCTTCGTTTTTAGATTCTGAAGAGTTTTAGAAAGAACTGCTGCAAAACGATAAAATACAACAATCACACAAGATTTATTCATTATCACAAAGTAACACCCCAACTGTTGCAAGGAGTAGTAGAAGTATTAACGCTTGAATTGAAATCAAAACGGATCAAGTTCCTCAGAAATGTCGAAATAACGTGATTATTTCACAGAAAGCAAAATGTTCTGGTTTGGCGGCAGGTAGTTTACGTTCTTGGATTTGGACATCAATTGGGCGATTTCTTCAGCAGCTTCAAGTTTACGCAACTCAATCAAACCTTCACCCGCCTCATCTGGAAAAGTGATGCATTGTTATGAACTGAAAACTATATATCATTGTGTCCATTTGTTTTTGCAATTTTTTTGTTTACATGATTTATCGGGTACTAACCATCTACCAGCGACAAAAGCAAAAAAATCATGACAGATTATTTTATTTTCATATGTCATATTCCGGGGATGGAGGGTTAAATGTATTTACGGGCAGATACAAAACTTAAAATTTGCCATAAGATAATCACCAGAGATAAAAATACGCTTTTAGGTGATACGATTTAAAATACATTGCTTCTCATCTATCTATTGTACATCATGGTACTCTATCTCCTTCATTAAGTCAAATCAAAAAAGGTTAATTTTACCCCTATTTGGCATCACCCAAGCTTACTTATGTTTTAAAATTTATTTTTAAACTCGCCAATGAACAAGGCAACAAAGCTAGGCCAAATTAGAAATATCCTCCCACGCCTATGTCAATTTAAAGCATTTTAAATTTTATTGTCACGTTTGAATCCACCGACTTTTCTTGCTAACAAACATCTAGACATGTTACTTGCACCTTTTGCAAAAATGTCAACTTCAACCCAGAACTTTTGTCCGCAACTCGGTCCCATGGTGCCGGCTTGACAATAATATAGTTTTAGTGAACTTTCTTCCACGACAAATCTTTGCTATTTACCTTATCGTGAAGATTGCTCTGACCTACAACTGACAGATGGATGACACTAAATGGGGTTCGGTGACATACTATCCAAAATTACCGATCTCCCACCAACGTAATTGATGATAATAATCCAGCAAAATTTCATTGGCGTGAATTATTGTAAGCATTCCAAGACATGATTGTTGCGGACAAATTGTTTTTGAGTGAAGATTACAAACCTGCGACTGACGTATTTTTTCTTCCAGAATTCAACCAAGCACTGTTGGTCATTAACGATAAATTTTTTTTCCATTATATATTAAGCAACTCAACGATTAAAAAAATAATGCATTAAGTTGTCGCCTAAATAAAACCACTTCTGAAAACGATTACACATTTATCATACTCTTCCTCCTTTAACATGATACTTAACATTTTTACTTCCTGAGCAAAATACAACGCAATCTACCTCTTAACATCCGAACCACTTAAATAGATACTGAGCTACGAACAAAACCTCTCTTGTGCATGTTTTGCAATACTTTCTAGCATATTTTATGAATACTAAAAGTGAAAAACATCAACAGACTGTGAAAGAGTTGTATGGCTGGCGTACAAGTTCTTTTCTGTGCTTTTATGTATAGCTGACTCGCTCGTTGCATGTTTGTGCCACCCCAAGATGTTTACGGTTGTAATTTATTATAATTCGCTGCGCTGGTGCCTAGTTTCAAAGGGAAAGAAGACCTAAGAAATTGTAATACATACAGGGAAATAAGCCTGCCTTAAAGGACGTTGACAGAGTGCTGGAAAGGATTGGAGAATTAGCGAATGTTAATACAAGGCAATTCGGTTTTATGCCAGGCAGACGCTTGCTTGTTGGAGTAAAATACACGGGAAACATAGAGATAAGGAGAAAAGTTGGTTATGTGTTTTGTGAACATTGAAAGGCATTTGATAATTCCAAGAAAGGTGATGGCGAGGGCGACGAGAAAAAGATATCACAAAGAACTGTAAGAGCGATAAGGAGTCTCTATCTCGGGGCTAAGACGAAAGTTAGAGTGGGATTCGTTATCTCGAAAAATTTGGGCGCAAGGTGGTGTGCATCAAGTATCTGTGCTGACGCCACTGGTTTTGTTGTTGTTGTTGTTTACCCGACCCCTTCCGAGGGATGGGGGCATGGCGGAAGACCATGGAGCCCCAGAAGCCGGGCAACTCCCCAGGGTCTGGACCAGAGGTCATAAAGAGACAGAGAGTCGCCAAAGAGTGAGCGGCGCAAAGAGTCCGTAGCTGGACAGTGCAGAATGAGATGAGAGATGTCCTGGGACGAGTGTCCACAGGCGCTGCAGATTCCACTGGTTTTCGCAGTTGTGGTTGATGTAATCATGGAATATGCAAGAAAAGACTTGATGAATAAAACTTTGTTTGCAGGTGACTTGGTGTTAATGAGCGAAAGTATAGAGAAATCAAGAGACAAGTTTTTGGAATGGGGAGAGAGACGTTCGAGAGCGAGGGGCTGAAGGTTAACCTGAACAAGACCAAAGCGATAGTGAGTGGTCCCAAAGAAGAAATACTCTAGAGCCAAGTCGATCCATTCGCCAAGTGCCCCAAAAGGGTGATGGGAAATTCAGTGCTGTACATAAAATATGGCATATTGGCGCATGATAGATGAACAAAAAAAAGAAATTATCTTCATTTCTCGCAAGATAATATTTGTAAAAAATGCATTGAGGGGTGAGTCAATAAATGGAATTGTGGAACCAGATGAAAAACAGTTATATTTTGTAACCAGGTGGAGTTAGTGAAGAGTTTTTGTTATTTGGGGTACAAGATGAATGCCAGTGATGGAAGTGAAGCAGCGGTGACTGCGTGAACGAGAACTGGTTGCATATAATTTAGAGAACGCACGGAGTTGCTTCGTGGAAGAAAGCTTTCGTTAAAAGTGAAAGGAAAGATCAGATCTGAGAGTTGTGTAAGGTCGGCCATATTGCAGAGGAGCGAGACATGGCGTTTGAAAAAGAATAAGATGGCGATTTTGAGAGCTGAAAATGCAATGATAACAGCAATGTGAGAATTAAACTAATTAAGAGAAGCAGTAGCCAAGAGTTTACGTATTTGCTGGGAACGAAAGATTTAGAAACTAGTCAAAGCGAATGGAGTGATATGAAATATATAAAACTTGTTTCGTGATGAGTAGTTGATTAGTATCCTGCAAAAAGTGAAAAATGAAGCTACCCTACTGTACATACGTAAAAAAGTGTACAAACAAACAGATTTACAAACATGTTTTCTAGCCTTTTCCTCTTTTTCGAATAAAAGCTAGGAGTTAAAACGAAATATCCAAACCGCAGTCCAATTCAAACTTGTAATCAATACAAGTTGATATCGGTGGGCCGCCACTACCATAGCGGTCTGCCTCCGGTAGGTGTCCGAGAGCAGCTCTTACACGATGCTAGGTGAAGCATGGTTACCCTTCAAAATGAAAAACACGTACAGAACAATTAGGTAGAGAATGATCACGTATTAGCAACGTGAAAATCTGTTAAACTTGTTGCAGGAAAATCTGTCGACAACTTCCAAGTTGCGACAAGTCTCAAGTTACACTCAACCTCTTAATTAATAAAACTCAAATCTCTGACAAAACGCATGCCACTGAGCACAAATCTGACATTATCAATGTCAATATTTAAACCCATTGCTAGTGCTAAAGTATAAAATAATATACAGTACTGCGCTACAGCTACATTACAAGGAAAGTTACCAACCTATAGACTTTGCAATTAATTCAGCAGCTTTTGCATCTCCCTCTGCAGTTGTAACAGCAGCAATTTTCTGTTGCTCGGCCTGAAATTTGAAACAAGTGCAAACAAAAACGTTGAACAGCATCCACAATTTACCATACGCAACTCGTAAAAATATGAAAGTAAATGAATCGATCTGCTATTAAGTAGCTGTAACCTAGACGGTGTTCCCTGCGAACGCGAAAAAAGTGCGAAATTGCGAAAACATGTCTGGCGGATTCGCAGTTAAAATTCAACAACGCGTAAAAAAGTCCGGCGGTTTTCGGATATATTTTTCAGTTTGTTAAAACTTTTGCGATTTTGGTAGCAAAATTTTTAACTACCTGTTCAATGATTGAAAGACAGTGAATAGGGATGCAAGGTTAGACTGAAACTTTTTTAGGGCAGCGCAACGTCTCGCGTAAACATTGAGAGACTGTGACGCAACAGCGAGTGTCGGCGACTTAAATATCTTTTGTATAACAAACTGTCTCTCGAGCAATTAACATAAAACAAGTCAAAAGTTTTTTTTTCTTCACCACTTTTCCGGCCAATTTTAATCGCAGCTAAAGAGCAGTAATACCAAAGAGCTGACCATTTTCATCAAAGCGCGAAATTTAGTATTCTTAATTCTCTTAGATCAGATTGTCAGTAAACCGGTAACATGCTAACCAGTTTATCTACCGTGTGATGGCTTAACCAGCAATAAACAAACCCACGCTCAGCCAGGATTAGCGATAAACTGGTAACATGCTAACCAGTTTCTCTGCCTTAATGAAAAACTGCTCAACCGGCAATAAGCACACCCACGTGGATTGCAAAGTGGGGCTAACAATAAGCAACGAGTCACAATGAAACTTTGTTGTGATGCAGACACAGCTGATAGCCGATGGTTACACGCACGTTTTTTTGCTTTTGTGTATAGTTTTCGGTCCATTTCTTGATGAAACATGATGCGAACTTATGAGCTTAGTACTTCCACTGGAAAGAAAGCAAGACCAATTGCATTGACAAAACTGTGTGTTCATATTGCTTGCATTCTTTTTCTGTTATTTTGGCTCAGGAGGCCAGGAAAAAAGCAAAATTTCGCTTAAGAAAATAGATCTAAAAGAGTTCATAACAAATTCACCAGAAAACATTGCCATCAGTATTCCCTACAAACGTCAAAAAGCGCAAATTTGCGAAAACGTTTCTGGCGGATTCACAGTTAAAATTCAACAATGCGTAAAAAAGTCTGGCATTTTTTCAGTTTGTTAAAACTTTTGCAATTTTACTAGTAAAATTTTCAACTAACTGTTTAACGTGTGGGAGACAGTGAATAGGAATGCAAGGTTGGACTGAACTTGCAACGTCTCGCATAAACAGCACGTAGTTGTGACGCAACAGCGAGTGACTGCGACTTAATTGTATAAGAAATTGTCTCTCGAGCAATTGACATAAAGCAAGTCAAAAAGTTTGCTTTACTTTTCCCGGCCAATTTCAATCGTAGCAAAAGAGCAATAATACCAAAGAGCTCTCAAACTACAGTTTAACATAAGACATGATTTTCCGAGAAAAGTTCGAACAGGGTGTCCCAAAAAAATTTGTACACTCTTTGAATCGTTATAACTAGGGCTCGCTAAAGTCAAAATTTTTTCACAACCTTGTTACATGATCAAACGTGTACTAACGTTCGTTTCAGGTGTTCAGGAGTCTGTTTTGGTGGATTTTATAAGTCAAAATTTTGCATTAAGTCAAAACTTGTCAAAATTGTCTTCATCAACAATTTCCTTACAAAAACGAACAAATTTATATTTTTTTGAATTTTTGAGCTGCTATTAAAATTTTATGCGCAGTTTTGTTTGATTTTAAACTTCTCAAATAGCTGCAATGGTGAAAATGCGTGCGGTAATTGAGAAGGAAATAGCACTTATTATGCATGAAATCGTCATTGCTGATGCATAAACACATAGTTGTTAGACAATTAATCTATTCCTATAAAACCTTTGCGCTCTTTACACGTGGTCTTTTTAAGTCGTAGCTTGCAGCGCAAAGAATGCCTAAACAAGCCAAATCTTCTACAGCAAAAGTTAGGCAAATTTGCCAGGAATATCCGGATGAGTTTTCGGCAACTCCTGCCCGCGACTTGCGATGCAACCTTTGCGACGTGTTAGTCAAATGCGACAAAAAGTTTTTTGTGGAAAGCCACCGAAAAAGTAAGCAACACCAAAGAAAATTGGAGACAGAGAGCAAATCCCAAAGTAAGCAAACCTTTTTACAACTCGATCAAGTAAACTTCAAGGAACAGGTTGTCTCTTCATTCTTAGCTGCAGATATTCCAATTCATAAACTGAACCATCCTTCTTTAAAATCTCTGTTTGCTACAATGGGAAAAGTATTGCTTTCGGAGACTGCAGCCCGGGTATGTGTTGCTAAATTAGCATCCCAAAAAGAAGAAAAAATTCAAGAATTACTTCGTGACAAAACAATTTTTTTATTGTGGATGAAGCAGAGATTGCTAAACAAAAGTATATTAGTGTGCTTGTGGGCAGCTTAGATGCCCCAAATCAGACATTCCTCGTTGATTACCATCCACTTGACAGTGGTAGCAATGTTAATAGCAGTATTATTCTGCACACTGTGGATGATATATTGCGACAACTTGAAATAAAACGCGAGAATTTTTCATTGTTCTTGACTGATGCTGCTCGGTACATGTCTTTGGCTGGAAAGACATTAAAGGAATTATACTCTTTTTTGATGCATGTTACCCGCGTTGCGCACTTACTACATAACTGCGCTATGGGTGTGCGTGCTCATTTTAAAAATATTGATCAAGTAATAGCAACGATCAAGGCAGCAACAATCAAAAACAAAGATCGCAAGAAAGATTTTCATGATGCTGGTCTGCCATCTCCTTCTGACCCTGTAATTACAAGATGGGCAACTTGGCTTAGAGCTGCCTTATATTAGAGTGAGAACCTTCCAGCTGTTCGTACCATTGTCAACAATTGGACAAGTGCAGGCCTCTTAGTCACCAGAGCAAAAGACGCTATCAATGTGGAAGATTTGGTGCCGGACTTGATTAAAATAAATCAATACCGGACTCTAGCAGCCAACGTAGAGTTCTTAGAAGGAAGTGCCTGCACGATAATCAAAGCATACGGACTGCTCAAGAATATGCAATTCGATGATGATCCATGCGCAATTAAAAACTACATTAAAAAACGACTATCCAACTCTGATTTAGAAACAATAATAAACTGTACCAGCTTGACAATTGACCCAACAAGCTACTCACTGTTGCAAAAAGCCCAGCCAACCTCTGCTGCTGTTGAGAGGTCGTTTTCTATGCTCAGTAAATTACTGAGAAAAGACAGAAATTTTGATGTTTAGAACGTAAAAAAATATATGATGCTGATTACATAAAAAAATCCTGGTAATTATACTGTGTGGCTTTCGTTAAAAAGATCAAGAGACTGTTGATGTACAGTACAGTTGCGATAACAACGCATTTTTTGTATTACACACTAATTGATACCGGTACACACGATGGCTCGTTATCCTAGGTTTTGACGTCATGCGTCGCTTTGTTGCATTAGCTTCAAGACTGAGTGATTGAAAAAATGTTTAAAGTAGGCTACCTTCTTCTTTAAAAACTTATGTAAATTGCGGATTATAAAACATTTTTAATCAAAAAAGTGCAACAAGACATAAATAATAGGCGAAAGCGGTTAGGTCAAATTAAAGTCAAAATTTCGCTTAAATAAAGTCAAAAACATATTTTTTTAGGTAAAAAAAAATGGCCCTAGTTATAACTTAAACAAGTTATTGATTTTGACTTTGTAAATAGATTGATACAAGAGAAAGAATACACATGTAAGAATTTAAGAAAAAAAATATACAATAGCCTTTCAAATCAACCTTTAATATGAAAGACACTTGCGGAAATTTCAGAATGTTCAAAAATTGACGAGTTCACTTAAGTGCTCAAACTGGTTGCCGTATTGTTCAATACGCTTTTTATATCTTGAAGGAATGGATCTAAAAACATCCACCAACATTTTTTCCGGCATTTGAGCACATTCTTTTTCAATTGCTACTCTCATTTTAGCAATCATTTCAGGTTTCCTGCGGCAAACTTTCTTTTAGAAACCCTCACACAAAAAAAATTTACGGGTGTCAAATCTGGTGAACTAGTTGACTATATCTAACTGTAAATCTTCTTTCAAACCATGTGTTTTCATACTTCTATGCAAATAAATTCTAACATCTCGCTAAAAAGGAGAGGTGCATCACCTTTCTAAAAGTAAAACTCGGCATCTCAAAACTATTCTTGCTTGCGCATTATAAATTTTTGTAACATGTGGATATACGGTGTATACATTTTTTTGGGACACCCTATATATTCCTCACGCTTCAACGCCAATTTCAATCGCGCTTGATAAGTTAATAAAAGCACATTGCTCTCGGGTTCAGGTTGACACAAAAAAACACCATTTTTTGAGGGAACGGTTCAGTTTTTTTGATCACAAATAAACTATCTTTTCACACTTGCCAGTAATAAAAACTAAAAATAAAAAAGAATACTTCTAACCAATTTTAGTTTTAAATATCCCCCACAATGTTATTTTTTATATAAAATATAGCTGACAGCTATGTGCCATGACAACTTACCGGTTGTGATTGCAATAAGCCCCGAAACGTAAAAAAAGTGTGGATTCTAGTCTCGATCTCTTTGAAAACGTTTGACATTGAAATGTAGCCTTTTTTTATATTAATTGCTAGAAAGGTAATTTGCAATGCAGTAAGTTGCCTATAATTTTAGATCGTAAAAAATTACTGTTCATGATTGACCATTCCAAAACTGTCATGTGATTCAATATTTAAACGCAATTAGGTGATTCAAAGTGTATCACCTAATTTCGTTTACCAGTAATAGGGAAAAATCACTAAACAGTCAAAAACTCTCAGAAAGTTGTACACTGAGCAAAAGAAACCTTCTTTTTGAGCGTAATTGTGCACGCGCGGCTATTGCAGTCTTTTACATCTGCCTATAGTCAGTGGGGTCGGGTAAAGTAGGCGGGGTCCTCCCAAAAATTTTTCCGGAAAGAGCAGTCCCCTCGTAAATGCTGTAAAACTATGAGGTTTAAATGAGAACGGACTTTATTTTTTTTTGCAATAAGCGCCTCTAAGTGATACCCAGTAATTTTATGCGCAGTTACAAATATCAGCTTTTCAATTTTTTGCTCGATTTAAAAGCTGCATTTACATTTACTCGCGCATATCCGCGTCCATGCATTTCTCTGTTTCCTTTACTTCGGTCAAGTTTTGGTAAGTGGTTAATTAAAACTTATTAAAAGCGAAAAAATATTTAGCCAGACGTGTTACCGCTATTATAATCGAGGGTTCCACAAAAAAGCTTCGGAAGTGTCTCATAACTACCGTTACTTTCGTCAGTTTCGCTATTTTTTTAATTTGGGACAAAACTTTCATAAAATTAAGTCGTGTGTTTTCATGCGTGGTTTGCAAAATTAGTTGACAAGACTCTGGTGAAATTTGTTATCGCTGGTCAATGATATTGCTTTCTGAGATAAGTTGAAGGAAGAAAGCAAGACATACAGTACATAGTATGACTACTGCAATGTAAAAAAATCTTAATTTTCTCTGTTTAAATTGCGCGGCTTAGGTCATTAAATACTTTCAATTTTTGATTGAAAGTTTGCTTGCAATTGCAAAACCCAACTGTTTAATTGACTACGGTTGAGAAAGGTAACTAGTTTAACTATTTGGCAATAATCAAGCAACAATTGACGTTCGCCAGCAATTTTTGTTCTGGTGTGATAGTCGTGGTAATCTACCTAGCATCCAATAAGTTCAAAAAAGTCATATTTTTCATGTTTATGTCGGGCGTCGAAATAGAGTTAGGCTGATTTTATTTATACCCACTGTTAACCTGACATTCTGAAACGATTACGAATTACTGTTGCATAGATCGCTGAGTTTCAAGGACCACATTTAACTTATTAAACAGAAATAGCCAGGTGTTTCGCAGCGGCCGATTAGTAACCGACAGGCTACCTGTTTGTGAAACTTTTTTAGGGATGACAAAGCAAATTATTACGTCACCGAAGCGCAATGTCAAAGGTTTGCCTCTTCTCCTCCACTCCCCCAGAAATTTTGAAAACTCTGCGCTTACGCCCACACTATTGTAGTTCGGACTTGTTTTTAGGCCATCTTTGAAGATCTTAGACATACAGCTCACTCCAGTTCCTGCTGCAAAAGAAGCAGCAAAGTAAACACGCTACAACTTGCAAGCTGGCATCCTAGTCGAATTAAAAAATCTTTCGTGACAAATGATAATGGCCTAGATCAGAGATTTTCAATCGGCGGACAACGGCATTCACAGGGCCAGTATTTTACTTACCCTTCACGTCGAGTAAAATTGGAAAACATTTTTTATGACATCCTTCTTTATTTAATTTGGACATCCCTGATATTTGCTTGGATAACTTTTATGAAGTCGCCTGTGAAATTGAGAAAAATATATCATCAGGCCACGCGCCGCAGTGGGTTTCGAAAATGGGCCACATGCCGAAATCGGTTTAAAAGCACTGAATGAGATTAAAAATGCCATAATTAAAAAATGCGTCTGAGGAAAAAACAAAGGGTGTAGTTATGTGCAACATAATGTTGGCAAACTTTAAAGTATCCGAAATAATAAAATTGTGCAGAAACTGAGGAAAACGTGTCGCTGTTGCCTCACTGTCACGTGATGCTTACATCAGACGCTTAGTTGCGTTCGAAAAAATTTTGGACTAAGGATCTGATATCTGAATTGGGGTAAACGCCATCTTTTTTGGCTAAGGTATATACTGAACAGCAGTAGGCTACCAAAAACATCTTTTTTACTTTAAAATACGTTACTTAGGCTGGTGTAGCGGTTTGTTTAGCAATGTCCAACAAAATTCGTTCGGCGTTTTTCGTATATTTGCTGGCAATTTCGAACTTGCGCCGGCGGTTACGCACTTACTAAAATCTGGGGGAACACTAACCCTAGAACTGTACTACCATGCACATTTTTCATACCATCATTAAAAAGCACACTGCATTAAATCGCAGTTAGATGGCAAGTTGTTCTTTCCGAAACACAACAAAATCATTTGATAGATTCAAAAACGCACACAAATCACTAAAAAAATGACTGCCATCATTTGGCCTTCTTCCATGGTGTTAAAGGCAATGTGGCACGATGAAACAAGTCAAACTTGAGGTCGAAAATCTACGAGTCCAATGTCTAGAGCATCCGCATGCGACATCGCTAATAGGAACCGTTGTTTGCGCCAGCAGAAGCCCCCATTAGACCGTTGTTTGCGCTAGTAGAAGCCCACCATTAGACCGTCGTTTGCGCTAGTAAAAGCCCACCATCAGACCGTCGTTTGTGCTAGTAAAAGCCCACCATTACACCGTCGTTTGCGCTAGTAGAAGCCCACCAATACACCGTTGTTTGCGCTAGTAGAAGCCCACCATTAGACCGTTGTTTGCGCTAGAAGCCCACCATTAGACAGTTGTTTGCGCTAGTAGAAGCCCACCATTAGACCGTTGTTTGCGCTAGTAGAAGCCCACCATTAGAGCGTAGTTGGTTTCAGCAGAAGCCAACAATTGGAAAAGTACTTTGCTTTAGCAGAAGTCCACGACCTAGGTTCAAATTGTGGTTTGCACCAATTGAACCATAAACGAACAAATGCGATTCGATAGCCAAAAGGTCACGCTGGAATTTCCCCAAACTCTACTTCATGTAGTTGGCAATCAACCAGAAGCAAAAAATAGTATTTGTTAAAACCAAAATTTACCTTTTCGACGATAAATCTAGCTCTTTCTGCCTCTTGTTGTGCCACTTGTTTTTGCTCGACAGCTGAGGTGAATTCATAGCCAAATGTCAAATGTGTTAGAGACACATCGTCCAATATTAAACCAAACGCATTTGCTCTTTCAGATAAATCTTCGCTAACCTGATGAAATTAGCCGGTGAAAACATCTTTCGTCCATCGATCAACGATATATCGTTTTCAGCGATTCACAAAGTAACTACTGTTCGGAATCGTTTCAAGGGAGAACAGAGCAATTACTGTTCGGACTCGCTTCAGGGGTGCTAGAGAAATACACTGGATGCAAGGAGCTTTTCTACCTTCACCAAAGCAAAATAATTGTTGCTAAGTCTTTAACGAGGACGTAACATCCCAAAACAAATATCCTCTTTCAGTTGTACGCTTGGCGTCTTATTGCGATGCGCTTTCGTTGCTCTGTCGATAACGTGCAATGGAATATGAATTTAAAGTTTACATTCTGGTTTGAATATAAGCGTAGACTGATGTTTTTGTACAAACTTTTAACTGCGAAATGCAAATACCTGTCTGGATACAACTTCACGTTGAGTAATCAATTCACTCGCATCATATTGAGCCTGGAAACCAAAAAACAACGAGTTATCGAAGCGACATTAGAACTGCAGCAACCGGCACTATGGCCACCAGGAAGCACAAAAGCTGTTATTTTGTCTAAGACGCTCAAAAGTAATGAAGTGATTTCGGATAAATGAAATCCATTCAATAATAAGGTCAGTTAAACTGTTGTGAACGTTGGCATAAATAGGCCAGCAATAAACTCGAAACAATGTTTTTTAAAGTCTCTTTTGTATTTCGAGGGACACATACACAGTAGCATAATTAGGGTTCAAATTACATTAGTAGTATTAAGCTACAGGAATTGCGAAAGTCAACCAGCTAAAATTAAACTTGCTTAATAACTGTCACACGTAATGCTCCACTTTGCTGTGATAAAAAAAAAAAGATGTTTTAACTGGGAAACGATCAGGTATCACCAACACATCAAGCCTTGACTTAACACGATAGCACAACTGCCCCAGAGGCTAAAAACAGAGATCACAAATGACACACTACTTCAAGTAACCGACTAAAATTACTTCTAAGAGAAATAAATTCTAAGTTTATCTATTCCTAGTTTTTAGCAATACGTCCTTCCGATTATCTCGCGTTCTTCAAGATTTTTTGAAATTTTTGTAAAGATTTACAAAGCTCACACAAAATCGAAACGTCCACACATTTTGGTTAAAACAATTTTGTGATTTTGTAATAAAGCATCACGAGAAACATATTTGGTACAAATTTTTGGTAAATCACACTTCTTCATTGGAGAAAGATCTTAAAAACTCTCAAAAAAAGACACAGACTGCCTACTAGTTTTTATGGGATCTCACAGTGATTGTTAGATTAACCTATCCATTTAATAGTCAAAGGTGGAGCCTTATACCAATAATAAGGTATAAGGCTCTGTGGACCGAGATTGTCCCACTGTTCAACTAGTCAAAAAAATCTTTCAGAAAACGGTAATTTAAAGAAAATACAAAAGGCTTTTTAAGAATTGTGGGACGCCCTGTACAAGCTAGAAATAGGTGCGATCAGGGGCGCCGACTACGGGCATGCGGTCATGCCACGCATGCCCGCACATTTGACTACACTCAACACATGGAGGTCAGATACAAGCTAGAGTCAGTTGAAAAACAACATAAGCAGGCAAGAGTGTATATCAATGGTCCCCAAACTTTGATCAAACGATCTCCGGAAGTTATGGGATGTAGCCCGAAATGCTGATCTCCAAAAAAAAAGGTCATCGCCTCTCTCACCACAACCCGTCATGCCTGCCGCAACTTCTGGAGATTGTCGGCCATTACTTTACAAACATTTTCACGTAAATTTCGCAGACCAACTTCGGAGACCAGGCGCTCGCACTGTGGCACGAAATCCTTACACGGGCCGTATGTTTGACACCCCTGTCATAGACAATCAAACGGTAATGTTTTAATTTTGACGTCATAAAGTTTGCGCATGCCCGGTAAAATCACAAACTCGGCGCCTATGGGTGCGATTGTGCATGTAAGTTTCTAGGCGAAACAAATTTTCCCCCAAAACGAACACCATCGCTATAAAATTGCATAACAAAATTTGAAAAGCTGAAAGCAGCTAGCAATCATCAAGGTACCAATGACATCAATCAAAAAGAGAAACGCAGCCTGTTTGATTAAGAGTGACTTACAACGACAGCTTTTAAAACTTCGTTTGTGATTGAAGGAAGGATTCTTTCATCATAATCTTCACCAATATTTGAAAAAATGTTTGGTAACATTGATGGTTTAGGTCGAAACAAAATACGAAGTGTGATATTTACATTTTGGAGATCTGTAAACAAGCAACCGTCATAAAAAGCACAGAAATAGGTTTCTATATTACAGTTGAAATTTGGAACAAAAAGCATGCAGGTAAATTTTCTAGCAACTCAGACCATAACCAACGACTATTCACATTTCAAAGCAATTGATGCAACTTCGTGCTGAATCATGCTTACAAGATTGGTTTTTGTGATACAGCATAACTTAAACAGAACTTCATCATTATCACATACAGTACCTTTAGAACCAGTAATAACTGGAATATTTCGGGGTCTTGCTTTGCAGTCAAAAATTATAGGCTTTTGTATAACAGGAATTAAAAAATGAGTGCCTTCACCATAGACATTCTGTTTTACGCCTTGAAAACGATCAAAGATAACTCCTCGACAACCAGCATCAACTATATAAAATAGATAAGCATAAAAAAAATTACAACAATAGATGTAAAAAAGAACGTGGAACTGCATAAGTACATCAAATTAAGAAACCTAATGCCAACTGAAAAAAGCTTTCAAGCTAAATTTGTGAATTCTAAATTCCTACAACTCTAATTTGTACTTGGCACAGAGTAATAAAAGACTGCAATAGCAAACTGTAATGATGAAGCCAGAATATTCCACCTAAGAATGTAAACTTTGAACATCAATTTTTTTGTGTATGCATAAAACAAAAAACAAGGTAATATCGATTGTTTTGGTAGTTTAGTAGGAAAAACTGGAATTATTTTGTACCTCTCTTGAAATCTGGCTGCTAATGAGTTAATAGTGGGTTGAAAATGACAAAGGGGGTTTGAAAATGCTGAAGGTTCTTCTTTGTCGTTTGAGCTATTTGTTGTGAGCTTTGTATTGGAAGATGTATATATAGGCCACACTACGTTAGCGCTAACACTCGGTTTGCAAGTCTTCAGTTAGACTGGGGCCACCATGACAAGTAGACTGCTTGGCCCCACCATCTGTCTGCTACATAAAGACAGATGGAGGCATCCCATTAAGTGTCTTACTCAAGGACACAAGCAAGCTTGCTGGTTTGTTCTCCACACTATCTCTATTTTGCTGAGCGCCCAGCAGGGAAGCTGATTTAGGAAATGAACCCTAGGTCTACCGACTGCAAAGTGGATGCTCTAACCACTATGCCATTGTGCTGGTATGCTAAAGGTTAGCAGCAAGTTTGTATAACTTCAAAAAAACAATATACCTAATTCATTTTCTTGGCTATCAAGTAATTTCATCACATATCCATAGCACAGATCAGCATTTAGGGTTGGGGTTAAAGTTAAGTTTAGTTTTAAACTTTTAAGAGGTAGAATTACAGTTGCCACGTAACAAAATTACAGTGACAAATTTACATGGTGACAAAATTACTGGCACCCTGTTTTCTCTGTAACACAGTCTAAAAGATTTACCAGTAATTTAGTCAAAGAACTTTTCAATTTAGACCTTGAAAATTAGCAATGCAAAAAACATATCTGCTGTTGAGGTTGTATGTATGTATCAATAGGCTATTTTAAAACAATGCTTTTTGATTAAAAATGTCAGTCACATGGAATTAGAATTTGAATGTAATGTTCAATTTGTTAAAAAGGCTGCACAACATAATTACCGACTACCATCACAAACACGAGTACACAACATGCAGCCAGCAAAAAAAAAATTCTATGACCTGTATAAGGACTTTGTAGCTCTAAGTGGATGATAAATCTATCAAATTAACTTTGAAAAATGGATCACCAAAAACAAAAGAAGCCCATAGGCACAATTTGGATAAGTAAAACGTAAAATCTTGCTTTGAAACTACCGACCAACAAAAAGAAAAAAAATTTCACCTTTGTTTTGGGAAGAAAAATGCAACCATACTGCACTGCAGAGTTTATTTTGGCATACAAAAAGTTTTGTCAACAAACTTTATCTGGCCCATAAAATTTGCAACTAGTTTGAAATTAGCCCCTTTGCAAAACATATTGCACAGTATGCACACCATTAATTTACAATAATTGAACAGCTGAAAACAAATTTAAAATACGCATTTATGCCTAGGGAGAGCAAAAAATCCAAGATATCGGAAAAATTTAGATCAATAAACACCTACAATTGCATGACTAAATAGCCTATGACCTTTTTTCACGTTGAGCAAAATATATTGCTATTTTAAAAACTGCTTTTCACTGCTTAACTTATCAATGCCGAATGGGAACATTTGTGTCCAGCTAATAAAAATGGCTGTAAAAGTAAAGACATTGCATTTAACTATGTTTCGTCGATAAGGTGTGTACTCTGAAGGTTCAGAACACGTACGGAACATGTTTTGTTTTTCTGTCACCAAGCACGCACGCGCAGTAGCCGGCTGACCTTGACCAAGAAAGGAGTGAAAAATTCATATTACATAATTCTCGGCATTAATCGGTTAAGGAAATTTATGTATGCCCTACAAAAATTTTTAGTGTTTTTTGCAATTACGCCCAAACTGAAACTAGATTTATAAGGCCTAACACAGATAACTAATTTGACATTTTTACCAATTAACTGCATACCGTTATACAAAGCTGAGTTTACAATTCCACCAGCAACAGCTAATCCAAGTCCAAATTTTGCTAATCTTGACAGTAAAGCGTCCATGGCTATTAAATACTACAACAAAAATCTAAAAAATAAATTTGATAACAGTACGGACGGTCCACATTTTGATTGCTACAATAAGCTCTTAACACTAACTTTACAACCACACTAACATGTTTTACACTGATCAATGTCAAGCTGATTCAATAACGTGAAAATGCGCAGAGTGTTGCCAATAAAAACTTATAATCATCAAGTGACAGTTGAAAGGAGGTGTAAAAACTGCCATGTGGATGGCAAATCTCTGCTTCCTAATTTCTTTTCTTTCGATGAAAAGTTTTGTAATTAAAAACTTAAAAATTTTTAGCATCTCTATGATTTTTTGATATTTTCAATACAAAGTAAACGCCCAAAATTTTCATATTGGTATGACTGTAATTAAATAAAGGTGTTCGGGGTGCATGTTGCGCTTCTTTACGATTAATGGAGAACTATCTACCAAAAAATCAATAACTGCTGATCACTCCAATAAACACTTTGAAATGATTGGTTGTGGTGTAAGAAAAAATATGAACTGCACTACCGCCAAAAAAAAGCTATAGTTGCACTTTAAATATTGGTTGAGAACTATCTACCAATGAAGCAGTTACTGCTAATCACTTCAGTAAACACTGTCACCGCTGAGAAACCGTTCGAACTGTTAATATTTCTTTCTTTTTTTCGGCAACCCTGCAATTTGTTTTTCGCTTAGCGTGGTCCATCACTTTGTTTTAAGCAATCGTGTTTTTGTGCTACAACGCGTCATTTTTTATCCTAATTAATCGTCTGAAGACTAATAGTTACGGACTAAATTTGCTTGGAGGCCACTTAATTAGTTGCTAGTAGCCTACTGATATTTTCGGTTTAAAGCCGATTTGCAGAAAGGTAAGGGTAGGCTAGGAATAAATTCTGCTAGTTAAAACTGTACTGAAAATTTGTGTGTGACTATTGCCTGTGTTTTAGCTGAGTGTACAAGATTTTTTAGTTGGTTATTGTCTGTCCTGATTGTCCAAATAAAGTACTGTGGATCCGTGAATTGTGAAGGTCACTGATTGCGGTAGGAAGAAGGACAGAAGCCTGCTATTTCCATCAGCTCTTTCGAATAGGATCCGCGTTGGCGTATTTACGGGCTGCTGAGCCTAACAAACACTTGGCAGCGGTTGGTAGTAACCAAAGAAAAATATGAAATACACTAATGCTAAATTTGATGATTGTCTTTATTCATCATACACTCACAGTATGTACGTTGTTAGGTGATCATAAATTGTTTTCTGGATTATCTTTGCTTAAAGGTATGAATTTTTGATTTTTTATATTTTTTTATTTGTCATATTTATCCTCCATTCACGAGAAAGCGAATTGTATCGCTACATTTTGGAGGGCGCGTCCGCAATCGCTTTGGGAGTTGCCATTTTCGAGCAGTCTAAGTTACCTTTCTTCCACATAAAGGTGGAGGCATGTCTTGCCCAGGAACACAACAAGCGAACTTGCCGGCTTGTTCTCCACAACCTCCCCTAAATGCTCAGCGCCAAGCAGGGAAGCTGTGGATACCATTTTTTAAAGTCTTTTGCTATGTTTCGACCAGGGGATTGAGCCCCAGGTCTACCGACTGCGAAGCGGACGCTCCAACCACTGTGCTATCGCGAGTTTACGACCCTTTGTGTTGCCAGATTGTCTCGAACGAAATCATTGTTATTGATTGTATGTAAATCAGTCCTATGCATTGTACGCAACTAGTCCTACGTGCAGTCTCTACAAAACAATGACATTCTGCTGCCTTGCGTTAGGGAATTCTCTTTAGTTTGGCGTTTTTACCCAAATTCTTTCATCATATGATTTTCTCACTGTAGCAGCAGCAGCTAAAATGTGTCAGCGTAGACAATATTTATTGTCAAATTAACAAGTATTTTACATAAAACCATTTTTCAGCCGTAAGAATTTTTAACTAAATTAATAAGATTGTAGCATGTTTAGTCGAAAAATCAAGTTTTTAAGCTTTGTATATCGATCGTTACGCAAATAGCAATTGTATTCTAGCTGTTGTTTTGTTACAGAAATCAGTTCGCTCTAAATTTGAGGTATTCACGTAATGTACGGCTTTGTTTAGTTCCACCTTGAATTTCGTTGACCAAGAAACTGCGTCTCAGCATCGGCATCTCTTCCCTCTCTTGTTCGCCGCAGCATGAGGCAGACACCAGAGGTGTACAAAGTCAAAAATTTTGAATCCGACTCCTAATCCTAATCCGAAAAATGCAAATCCGAATCCAACTCCGACTCCTGACAAATCAAAAATTATAATCCGAATCCGGATCCGAATCCTGAAAATTAAAAATTCCTATATTTGCTCTTTCTAACCAAGTTATAAAACCAAAATCCGAATCCGAATCCGAATCCAAAAATTCAAAAATTTACAATCCGAATCCAATCCGAATCCGACGAATAAACCGGATAATCCTGATTTTGAAATCCGGCTCCGGATCCGATGTACACCTCTGGCAGACACTCGGGTTGCGATGTTGTCAGGTTGAAACGAAAGTTCTGTTTCTTTTGTTGTTTTTAAATGAAAATAAAGATTAAGCAAAATACAACTTTATTTAATCATCAGCATAATCACCATTCTTATCAATGACCTTTTCCCATCTCCTCACAAGCTATAATCGTTCATCGTATAATATACCCACAAGGTATAAATGTTCATGAAAATATTAAATCTAAAAGGGAACAGAACTTTCATTCCAACCTGATACATACATAAACCTCACTTTGGGTATCAAGAATTAAGAAAATCTTATCCAATATGCAACCAAAAACCAGTTGTGATTTAGCTGATATCCCTGTGTAATTTGTAAAACTGTCACCAAAAAATACTGGCAATTAATGACATTGTGTCATATTTTTTATCTTTTATGGGCATAGGATAGCCACTGGTTCTCAACCGGTGGGCCACAGCATGTAAGTCGGGGGGCAACAGCTTGGTATTTAAATGCATAAATGGGCCACAGCACGTAAGTCGCGCAATCAAAAGCTGTCGAGTAAGGAAGTGATCAAACGTGGTAGCGCAAGAGCCAATGTGAAAGACAGTCATGTTGGATTTCCTCCAGCGAGTACCTTAAAATGCTTCCCATGTAATCGCGTTAGTCACCGGGAAATTGACTGTCCGGTTAAACCAGAAGAAAGACACAACCAGTACAGGGATATATAGAACATCGGGATCACCAACTCCTAAAGTCCGCTTTGTTTATCCGCCCAACAGTAGGGTTACCTACTACTGGTGTGTTACAAGTTGATAGCCTTAGCAAGTATGCATTCGTACGTTTTGTTACAATATAGTTTGTTGTTATTAAGTAGTAATGTAAAATTTGATCACTACAATTAAGATTTTAGCTAATTAGTTTAAAATAGGCTTGTTGTTATCTGGTTGCTTTTGTTCTCTTTGATTTAAATCAGTTAATTATTTAGATTTATATATTTTTTTTATTAGTTTATATCATGCTACTGGCAAAAAATGCTTTCACAGATTGTGCGGAGATACTTAACCAAACAAAAGGACTTGCAAAATTTTAGGCTGTTGCTTAAGAAGTGAATGTAGCTTTGCTGCGAGCTCAGCCTTTTGAGCTTGTTATTACAGATGTAGGCTTTGGATAATATTTTACATGCCTTACTTTTAGCTGCTTACCTTAATGTTCAGCTGTTTCAAATGTGCTGTACTATTTTGTTGATCTTTGAACGGTTTAAGTTTTTGTGTTAATTTCTTTGAACTAATCTCTTGTGTGGCTATGGTCTACACATGTGGTGTGCCTGGATGCACTACAGGTTATAAATCTAATAAAAGTGGCAAAAAATTACTTTATTTGGATTTCTCTCTGATGAAAATCTTAGGAAGAAATGGGCTGCGGCTATACCTCGAAAAGTATGACAAATTAGTAAAGGTCATAAAGTGTGTTCAGAGCATTTCTTTTCAGATGATGTTTTAACAACATCCTCTGACAATCATGACAAGCGACGTTGCGACCGAGATAACCAGACACTAAAAAGACTTTGATTAAAGTCAAATGCCATTCCTTCAATATTTCCTAGATTACAAAAATATTTATCAACCACCAATTCAAAGCCTAGAAGTGGGGCATCAACTTCAACTGCTCGACAAGTACAACAATAACTTGCACTTGACAAGCTTAATAAACAGTTTTTATTAAAAGATAACATATTGAGTTTTTTGATTTAATGAACAAATTTGATAAGATCTACTTGCCTGACGGTTATATACTCGTATACGAGATTAAAAGCAATTGCTTAATTTTTCATTTTTGTTGCGCAATAATAATATTTGTGTTGCACCAAAACTGCTTGCATCTGTAGTGGTGCATGATGAGCTCAAAATAAGTGCATTTGCTTCACAAGCTGCTTTACCTATGCATGTTAATTGTCATTTGTTGACTAATAGATCACTTGCAAGTTTGTCAGGTCTGAGCAACATCCTAGTTCTTTGCAAGAGTATTGCGGAAAATACTTTTGCTTCTACACAAAAATGTTGTTTGATCGTTGTGGCATTAAATTCTTTAAGTCAATACTTATCACTTTTGGAGGTTCCAGATGAAGACAGTGCTTGTTGCACTTTATTGCTTCATTTCATTTGTGATGAGCAATTGCAACTGTTGCAAATGCCAACACATGGACGTTGATACTCCGCTAACTTAATTACTTTATATTTTCTTTGGCAGCTCACGAGTTCTGATTTATATAAAAAGCTGCATGACACACTAATTTTGCCTTCAATTTCAAGATTACGTCAATATTCCTCTGGGATGTCAGTAGAGACAAGTTCTTTGGACTTGTCATATTTGACTGCAAGAACAAAAAATTTGCCGAAAGATTGTTGCATTATGGTGTTAATGAATGACAAAGTTTATACTGCACAAAAGATTGAATATAGTAATGGAAATTTTATTGGCCAAACTGAAGAAGGCAAACGAGCAAAAACTGTTTTGACTTTTATGATCCCGTCAGTATTTCACAAATATAAAGATGTGGTATGTCTTTTGCCTATAAATCAATTTGATTCGGAATTTCTGAAAAAATGGCTTGATAAAGTCATGGTTGCTCTTAATGGTTTATTTTTTGTGGTTGCTGTGTCGGTTGACCATCATGTTTGCCACAGGTATGCCACATGCATGGTACTACTTAATTTATGTAACTCATAAAGTCGTCTCTGGACTACAGCCTTGCCAATGAAACTGTGTTGTAATCTTAAAACAACTATTGCCTAAGTAGTCTTACTGTAATTACATTTATATTTTTTTGTTGGTGTTTATGATAGCAAAAGTATGAGCAAGCTGAATACGCAGAGAATGAATTTTAAATTGTGTCAAATGTGTGTAACCCTGTGTCTAATATTATGTTTGCAGAAAATTGTTTTTGGATTTGTGCAATGGGACTTTAAAACGTTTAATTACACACCCCATTCGTCATGGGAAACGTTTATTTCTGTTTTTTGATTTTACCCACAACCTCAACAATATATTCAATAATTTTTTGAAAGCTTTGAACTCACAATCTTTTGGTCTTCAAGCACACTAAACTACTTCGGCAACACTGTGTTAAACGAGTAAATTTTTCCTATTTTCAGTGACGTATGTTAATATTTTGTGTAAAAAATGTATTACCTATTCTTCTTGTATGTTTGTGTATTTTAGACTGTAAATACCTTTGAAATGTCGTGACGTTATTTTCTAAATGCTTGATTTATGCTAAAAATGAAATAGACATGCTTAAAAGCTAGAAAATCTGCAGTTTTGAAAAAATAATGTTAACCCTACTAATCGCAGCAGCAAAATCAAGTTGTTCATTTGGAAGTTCTATATATCCTTGAACCAGTATAACAGACCAGCTAGACACGCAGTTACATGCTACCAACGTGGTGAAATTGGGCATGAGAAGAAGTTTTGTCGGAACGCACCCCGTCCTCAAGCTGTTCGTCGGGGTGGAAGCAACACCGCTGGATTTACGTCACAACCGTACCGAGTTGGAAGCGCTGCGCAAGTTGGAAGATTATTGGATGATGCAAAAGCGAAGAATAAAGAATATTTGAAGCTAAAATATGGAGAGAAAACTAAAGTCGTGCGTAATGGTGCCTGCCTGAGTAATGGAAATAAGAAGTGTATGCCTCTTGCGACCAGAAAGGTGGGTGAGAATGTAGTTGAGGTCCTTCGTGATACAGGCTGCAATGGCGTTATTGTCAGGAGAGAGTTGGTGAGGGAAGATGATTTTACTGATAGCATGGGTTACGTGATGGCTATCGACCGGACATTGAAGGGGCACCCATTGCAGAGATTAAAGTGGACATGCCCTATTATACGGGAGTAACTCAGGCTATTTGTTTGCAAGACCCTTTGTTTGACCTGGTCATTGGAAACGTTCCTCGGGTACGGAATCCGGATGATCCTGTTCCCAGTGTGAAAACATGTGCTGCTGCTTTCACGAGGGCTCAAGCTCGGAAGGATGCCACCATCAAATCTTTAGTGACGAAAGACGTGACGGCTCAGATTTCCATTACGAAAGATGAATTGGCAAAACCGCAACAGGAAGACACAACCCTGGAAAAATCCATGAACCTGAAAAATGGTGTCAGAAAAGGAGACTACGAAATAAAGTTTGAAAAGCGTAGAGATATATTATAGAGGATTCGGAACCGAGTTAATGGATTAGGCGAGTGTTCAAAGCAGATTATGGTACCGAAATCATTGAGAAAGAAGGTTATAAAAGTCGCCCACGACTCTATTTTCGGAGGAGATCTTGGGATCAAAAAGACTAAAGACCGCATTCGAACAACGTTATATTGGCCTGGGATGCAAGGTGATGTTACTAGTTTCTGCAGATCATGTGATGCGTGTCAGAAGACGACTGCAAAAGATCCGTTCCCCGTGTGCCACTAGGAGATATGCCTTTGATTGATATGTCGTTTAGGAGAGTCGCCCTGGATCCAGTTGGACCAATTTCACCTCCAAGCCAAAATGGACATCGATATATCCTGACCTTGGTAGATTATGCGACCAGATACCCTAAAGCCGTTCCACTCAAGAATATTGAAACGGAGACAGTGGTGGAAGTGTTGCTGGATATGTACAGTCGTCTAGGAATACCAGAAGAAGTTTTGAGTGATCTTGGCACGCAATTTGTATCGAAGTGCATGAAGGAAGTATCCAGATTGCTGTCTATAAAACGATAACAACTACACCGTATCATTCTATTTGGAATTGATTGGTTGAACGTTTTAATGGTACACTCAAGAAAATGCTAAGACGTTTGTGTAAAGAGGAGTCCCGCCAGTGGCAGTGTTTTGTTAACCGGTTACTATTCGCATACAGAGAAGCGCCACAAGAGGCCACTGAATTCTCGCCGTTTGAATTATTGTATGGGAGAACAGTACACGGACCAGTTCAAATCTTGAAGGAGCTGTGAGCAGGAGAGATAGATGGGACAGAAATCAAGAAGAGCTACCCGTATGTTTTGGAATTGCGAGAACGTTTGGACAACATTATGAAGATTGCCCAGCAAGAGTTGCTAAAGAGCCAAAAGAAGAACAAAACGCTGTATGACAGAAGAGCTAAAAGAAGAGAATTTCAAGGAGGCGACAAGATATTATTGCTACTGCCGACGGAGACAAATAAGCTTTTGATGCAATGGAAAGAGCCTTATAAAGTAATGAGCAGATGTGGAAAAGTTAATGATTATCGGGTAGAAATGAATAAGAAGGTGAAAATGTTTCATGCAAACATGTTGAAGAAATATATCACAAGAGCTGATCAGGTCAGAGCGCCACAACAATATTTGGGTGATAACCAGGTAATGCCTTGTAATGTTTGCACCAGAATTACAGGAGAAATTGTAGACCTGAATGTGAACGACGATGAGATGATGGAATCAGCTAGTTGTCATCAGAAGAAAACAGCACAGGACATCCAGTTGGGGGTCGAACTGACCAAAACACAACAGGAAGAGGTGATGAACACCTTGTCAAGACACAAAGACTTTTTTTCGGATATCCCAAGTAAAATTAATATGATCGAAGATAAGAGAGAGCTTACTGATAATAATCCAATCAGGTCTCGGCCTTATCCTTTTCCATACGCCATGAGGGAGAACCTCAAAAAGGAAATAAAAGACATGCTTAGCCTCGGAATCATTCAAGAATTAAACTCACCATTCGCATCTACGATTGTAATGGTGAAAAAAAAAGATGGATCAGACCGCATTTGCGTTGACTATCGAAAATTGAACAAGCTCACTGTTATCGCACCAATGCCCATTTTTTAACTCACCGATAATCGAACTGCAGCCCTGAGAACAAGAGTCTTATTGCACGTATTGTTTTGTCGCACTTTGCTTTGTTACAATTATCTATTTCTACACTCGGACCTAAGCACACAAAACGCGTGGCTTCAGGCTCTTACTAATTATGTATATAAAGAAAAAGAAGTTACTTCAAATTCTATTTTTGGTTCTTGAAAGTTGCTGGTTCAATCGTTGTGGATAAAAGTCTAGTCAATTTTCTCGCGCTGGCCTATTCGAAGTTTTTTATTGTTATTTTGTCAATATACCCATTGATTTTACTGTTTGATTTTAAACTGGTGGTTGGATAGAGAACAGTGCGAGGAAGGTCCTGGCCGTCCGCCTGTGACAACTATAATAGAAGATTCATCCCCTTCGAGTGGTGAATCCCTAACACTCACAGTAGCTGATCCGGAGCCTACGACAACAGCAGAAGATTTATTCCAGCGGTCGGGGAAAAGCAAATATAACTCCAAGATTGATCTCAGCAAAGGATACTGGCAAATCCCTGAAAGAAGACATCGAAAAGACAGCGTTTAGAACATCCGAAGGTACGTACGATTTTCTGAGGATGCCCTTTGGAATGAAAAATTCCGGCGCAACTATGGTTCGCAGAATGAGGAAGATTTTAGCCGGAATGAATAACGTTGATAGCTATATTGATGACCTCATCATACATACCAATCATTGGCAAGCGTATCTACAAGTGTTGGAAGAATTGCGTTGACGTTTGCGTAAAGCAGGACTTACAGCAAAACCGTCTATTCGGGGCCGAATCCGTTAAATTTCTTGGACTCTATATCGGCCGTGACTGGATCATAATTAATGAGGACAATTTAGAGAAGATATGCACAGCACGAAGACCGACTTCGAAGAAAGAGGTAAGATCGTTTTGGGGGTTAGCGAACTATTACCACGCCCACATCCCCACATTTGCAGCAGTTGCAGCGCCATTGACTGATCTAACGTGCAAGGGACAACCAAACAAGATTCGATGGGAGCAAGCTCAAGAAAGACCTTCTGCAGCTTGCGAGACTATTTATTGAAGCGACCAATCCTGATGCTTCCAGATCATAGCAAGCCGTTCATACTACGAACTGATGCATCGAACTGCGCGCTGGGCGCCGCTCTCATGCAATAGCATGATGAGAGATTGTGTCCAGTGGTGTATGCCAACAAAAAACTCGCGTCAGCTGAAAATAATTATTCAACTTTAGAACAAGAATGTTTGAGTATTGTTTGGAGCATAACAAAGTTCCGGCTATATTTAGCTGGTAAGCCGTTTATTTTACAAACTAATCATCAGCCCCTTCCATATATAAACAAGACCAAGTGTCAGAACGACTGCATAATGCAATGGGTCCTGGCTTTACAAGGGTATGATTATACTGTATAAGACATTCCTGCGAAGGATAATGTAGCGGCTGAATATCTTAGTCGTGTGATGAACTAATTGCGCTGTGTTTGCGTGTATTGTTTGTGCTATGCTCTAATTGTATATGTGTGTGAGATAGGGTAATCGAATTTATTTCGTTGTTACGTTCCATAGAAATTTTTTGATTCTATTTCAACTTTAATTTACTTCTTAAAATTGAGGCGACTTGTATATCGCTCGAAAAATTAAATCTGGTTGCAACTTAATAGCTAAGAAAAGATTGGCTTCCCCTAAGACAGGGCTTCCCAAACTGGGGGTCGCGACCCCTTGGGGGGGTCGCGTAATGATGTTCAGGGGTCGCAGAGAGTATATCAATTTTACACAAAATACTGCATACACTATAGATACTGTAGTAACTGCACATACTATACTGCATATACTGTAGTAACTACAGCATATGCAGTACTTTGTGTGAAATTGGTGCACTCTCTCCAACCTTTGATGGTCGGTAAAAACTGGTGCAATTGTGCAAAACATCATTCTTAACTTAGCTGTAGAGTCTACGTAAATAGGCGTAGCTATAGTATCAAATAGTGGAACTTTGTTAATTGACAGTGGATGAACTCTTCCGCATTCGCATCACGTGGAATAACTGGATGCATAACTTTTTTGTTTCGTCACTTCGGTATCATGTGGCACAGCTGGATGCATCACTTTTTGTTTCGTCACTTCAGTTTATGACGCCATAGCGCTGTGCAGACGAAAGGATAGTAGCTAAATATAAAAACAGTGATCTATTTAATGGATAGCTGGTTAAAAAAAAACGAACGATAACGGTAATAAGCCTACTGCAGATGGTGTTGAAGCAACGGTAGAGGTAGATGCAACATTGACTGGCAGATCGATGAAAGTTCAATGAGAAAAACGAAGCTACTTATATCAAAAAGAGAACCTATAACGACAGTTTTTGTAGTGTAGTTTCGCTTTCATATCGGAAAGCAATAAACACCGTCCACTTTGTTTGATTTGCAAAAAAGCGTTGGCAAGTGAGAGTCTTTAGCCGGCCAAGTTGAAACGCCATCTTCACACCAAGCATGCTTCTCATCGCAACAGGCCTGTGGAGTTTTTTCATTGCTTTTTGCGAACATCGGAAAGATAAAGACAATCATTTGAAAGTGAATGTGTAAATGAAGCAAAGTATACAAGAGCATCGTTTGAGGCTTCCTTGTTGATTGCAGAGAGTAAGAAACTTTACAACCTCGGCGAAAAACTTTTTCTATCAGCTGCAATTGAAATGAACGCAATTGTTCACGGCAAAAAAGAGGCCAATGAAATGCGAAAAATTTCCTTGTCAAACAATACTGTGTCAGGGCGAATTTCCGAAATAGCAATGATCAACGCGAGCAACTCATTCTACGAATTGAAGAAAGCCGTAAATTTTCCATTCAGCTTGATGAGTCGACGGACATCACAGTTATGGCATTTCTTTTGTCTATGTTAGATACACTTACAATAACGACATTTACGAGGATTTACTGTTTTGTCAACCATTGCATGTTACGTACTACAGGGATGAATATTTTTTAGAAAGTTGATGATTTTTTCACCAAAGAGGGGCTATTTTGTGTTGGTGTATTTTGACGGATTGTGTTGGTGTGTGCACTGACGGAGCTGCTACAATGACAGGACATACAGCTGGGTTACATGCAAGAGTGCCACCTGTGAGTGATACACCGATTACTTTTACACACTGCATGATTCATCGAGAGGCCTTTGCTGCTAAAAAAATTTCTCCTGATTGAAATGCTGTTGTGCAAAATGCAGTGAATGTTGTTGACTTTATTAAGCGTTGGGCGTTCAATACCCGTATTTTTGCAAATTTATGTGGTGAAGTAAATCAAAGTTTACAACCCTTTTATTGCATTGAGAAATTAGATGGCTTTCAAAAGCCAAAGCTTTAAAAAGGTTATTAATGTTAAAAAATGAAGTCGTGATCTTTCTAACGGAAAAAAGTTCAGATTTACCCCACCATCTTCATAATGACAGCTGGCTGTTGAAATTTTGCTATTTGTCAGATTTGCGTGAAATACTGAACAAACTTAATTTGTCCTTCCAAGGAGAAAACACCAATGTTTTCGCACTGAAATTTAAAATTGAAGCAGTTATCAAAAAATTAAACATCTGGAAACAAAAGGTTGAAAATGATTCATTTGTAATGTTCTCATTTACAGAAGAGTTTTTGGCTAACAATGATGTTAAATCAACAGTTATTAAATCTCTTGTAATCGATTATTTGTCAAATTTGTTGAAACAATTTCAAAAGTATTTTCTTCCAGAATTGGACAATACAAAATTGGATTGGATCCAAAACCCATTTGTAATACAACAACAAAGTACCGAGCATTCCTCTCTTAAATCTCGGAAAGAGCATGCTAATCTATCTTTTCAATCTAAGTTGCGGCTTGAATTTTCTGAAAAAGTTTCACACTTTTCGGCTTAGCATTAGAGCGGAATATCCATCATTATGTGACTCATCAGTAACCGCACTCCTGCTGTTTGTCTCGACGCATCAATGCGAGTCAGCGTTTTTAATGGTGAGGGCAATCAAAATAAAATGCCGTTCCAGCCTAAGCAACATTAAAACCGCCTTGAGACCAGCATTAACAAATATTGAGCCAGGGCTGGGCTTGCTTTGTAGCAAAAAGCAGTCGCACTAATCACATTAAATGTGTTTGCTTTTTGTTTTGTTTTCAATGAGCTACCTAAGAGTAAATTAGATGGCTTTGAGTATCGGTAACTTTTTTTTATTTTTCGCCTTTCAATATTTCGCACTGTTTATCATTTTAACCGTGAAGGGTCGAGGAAAATTTTAGATTAAAAGGGGTCGCGAGCAAAAAAGTTTGGGAAGCCCTGTTCTAGACTAATCGAGTTAATTTTCTTTCTTCTCGAAGATATTTGTTTGCCAATGACGTGATTTATTCGCGGTTTTTATTTTCTTTGTCACGTGATGTTGTTTTTGAATTTTCTGGATCACTTCCCATTCATATATACGGCGACGAGATTTTTATGCTTTGAAAGAGTGGTAGTAATAGTAGTAGAGAGGATATAGAAAGCGACGGAGAGCACATTATTCTGTGGTAATTTGTTGTGGATTATTAGTGTGACAAGAGTCAAATGATTAATCCGTTTCTTACCAATGTTACCATATGGGAACATATTATCGATCGTGTGTTTCTTTCTTAAATAACAAATATTTGTAGCATTAAAAATGAAAAATGATGCAAGGAAACATTTTTCTTCAATTTTCTATAGTTTTTGGTGTGGTTTATTGCATTGTTTGAGAAATTTTAAAGACGAAAAATCCCGATAAATAAGCTTTAATCACACGATCAGTTTCCATGATAATATCACGCTCAGGTAACACTTTTGGGAGTTGGCGATAGTGTTTCATTACAAAGCACACATTCTTTGACATGACATACTAGTTGCTGCTTGCAATTTGCTTGTTAGTTGCAAGATATAAAGCAGTTTTTTGCAAAGTTTCCATATGGAAACATTGGCGGTTTTGGCTATCGTAAGTATTAATGAAGATGAAAATATAACTTCAGTAGCCTACATTAGGCTCAGTTGGAGCAGTTAGTGATATTTATATGTATACCTTGTGACAGGACATGTTGAACTGTAGCTATATTACCTACTTGTAACTGTAGTTGTAGCTCAGTTTAAATCCTAAGCTTAGGATGTGATGGAATTAGGCTAGATATATCATCATGGTGTAGATGGACAATTTGTTCGTTACTACCAGAATATTTGACGGCAGATCAAAAAAACTTAACAAACGCAAGTAATATAATAAACTTTTGAAATTAAACTATTCAAAAGTGTGCCGTTTAATGTCTTTAAGATCGAAAAGCTTTTCTTTAAACTTTTCAAGGTATTTTGAACTCTATCTCCTTCACAAAAAAAATCCCGGTAACTTTAAATTACTGGTAAAACATGGATTTTACCGGGATTAATGCTTGTATTTATGTATTTCCAGTACTTTATTGGTACGTAATTTCAGAACTTTATATCAAATTTAGAATTATCGGCATATACCGATATTTTACTGAGAACATAATTGGCGATACAAAATTTACTAGGAAATACAAGGAATTTATTGGGATGTAGTTGCAGTTCATTACGGTAATTATACAAATACAATAGAACGCCGATTATCCGAACGCCTATTATTCGAACGCGACTTTAACATAAGTCATTAGAGCCTGACATCAATGGGTGAGAAGCATTAGAACGTCAGTTGTGTTTACAGAAAATAAATGCGTCCAAAAAGCAAAAAGCAATTGACCCGTGCAGTATTTATTTAAGTTTGCAACCAGTTACTATACTGCCAGTGCTAATAATATACAATAAATCACAATGTCTGTGAACTATATATGATGTATTTTCGTAATATTCCATGTTGTTTGATTATCAGAACAAATCACTTATCCGAACCACCCATGGTTTTTATTAGTTCGGATGATTGGCGTTTTACTGTCTTGGTATAAACTTAGATTTTACTGGGATTGAAACTGATAATACAAAAAATACCAGGAAATATCTGGAATTTATTGTAATGTTGTTGCAGCCCATCCGGTAATTGCACTATTACTGGTATAAACCAGGATTTTACTGGGAGCATAATTAATCATACAAAATATACCAGAAAATAATAGAATTTTATTGGATGAAGATGCAGTAATTGTACAATTTTCAATACAACTTGGATTTTACCAGGATTTTATGTGGAATGTAAGTGACGCATGCAATCATACAAAAGCTAGAGAAACCTGAATTTTACTGGGATTGAATTGGACAGCATGAGATATATCGGAATATATCTGGATTTTATTGGAAAGTAGTTGCAGCCCATCCCTGTAAATGTATACAATTGTTGGTACAAACTTGAACATACCGGGACTAAAATTAGTGATATGAAATACACCAAAAATTATCATAATTTTTTCAGACTGTAGTTGCATCATATCATGATAATTATTGAATTACCGGGTAATTTATTTTATTTTGAATTTGATAGTGTAAAACATATTGGGATGTTATTAAAATTTATTTCCAGCACAACACTGTAATTGTACAATTACCAGTACAAACTTGGATTTTCGTGGGATAAAAATTGGTGATATGAATTATTACACCAGAATTTTATTGTGATTGAAATTGGAGATATAAAATAAACTAGGAAATACCGGCATTTTATTGGGAGCGTAACTGGCAATGTGAAATATGCTAGAAAATACCAGGTTTTGTCGGGATGTACTTGCAGCATGTCATGATAATTATACAATTACCAGTACAAACTTGGATTTCACCTGGATTGATATAGATGAGGTAAAATATGCCAGAAAATACCAGTCATTCATTAGAGTGTAATTGTAACCCCTCGTGATAATCTTACAACTACCAGTACAAACATCGAAATAATTTTACTGGGATTGCAGTTGGTGATGTACAATATACCAGGGAATAATGGGAGTTTACTGGGATTGATATTGGCGATGTAAAATATACCGAAAAATAATAGGGTGGGTAAATAGTAGCGAGGGTAATTATAAACAGTAAATATAAGTTGAAGTATGTCATAGCTTCCTCTAATTTCTTTTGATTGGTAGGCTAAAAACTTTCAAAATGCTACGGACTTTACATACCAAATTGAATTCGTCGTAGCCAATCTTCACAGGCATTTTAAAATCCACTGCGCTAAGAATAATTATTTGTTTCTAAGTTGGAAACAAACCACATTGTTTTTGCACATAATACGAGTATTTGCTAATTGCTATTCTTCATGGATTACGTATTAGTGGTTAAGATAGCGATCATGTAGTGTATTTTTGCAGAGTACGTACGAGATTTGTTTCCAGAATTCACAGTCAATTCAAATTCCAAAAAAACCTGTGGTGTCTTGGGATGCTTTTTTAAACAATATTTGTCGTACTAAAATTTCAAATGCGAGGAAACTGTTAAAGTAAAGTGCACAGCTGGGCTGCCCAAACTTTTGTTCAGCCAATTTTGTTGAAATGGCATAGCCATTCCGTTCATAATAACAAATAAATTTAATAAGCTTTTTTAGGTAATAATATACTAAAATGCATATACAGTATTAAAAACCAGTAATTAGCAGTTTGGGCAGTCGGCTACACGCGATTGCTTTTTTGTAACAAATTTTCTGTTAAATCATACATTAAGGGTAATTGCTGGTAAATCAATGATATACTTGAATGTTGGAAAGTTCGGTAAAATCGCGCAGAATGTTGAAAAATCTTGGTAAATTGCATGGTATACTTGAACGATAGTACGTCCTGGCAGATTGCATGCTATATAGTTGAATGATGGTAAGTTGTACGTGGTAAATGCATGGTGTACATAATTGATAGTAATTTTGATAAATGCTTTGTGTACTTGATTGTATAAAACCAAGGCATTGTACACTTGAATGATAGTAAATGCATTGTGTACTCAAATTGTGATAAATCCGTAGATTTGCATTTATCATGCGTTTACAGGGGTTTGCTAGGATTCAAGTATACTCTGATTTTATTGGGATTGATCATCATCCAAGTACAACATGCTTTTACTGAGACTAACCATTAACCAAAAGCACCCTGTTTTACAGAGACTGATCATCACCAAACGTACTATAATTCAAGTATATCTTGCATTAAACATTCACATTTACCATGCTTTTACCTGGTTTCATAATCCAAGTATACCATTATTTTGCAGGAAATGATCATCCAAATATAACATGAATTTAACGAATTTTAATTTAATTCAAATATATCATAAATTTACCGGGCGCTACAATTTACGTGGATTTTACCGGTATACCGGGAATTTACCTGCATGGAAAGGTTGAAAAATCGTCCACAATATTCTGCATTTTACCTGGATTTACATGAATTTTACCGGGTAATAAAGATATATATATATATATATATGCGAGTCGGCCAACCCCGCGAAGTGCTGAATCCGCGAAATAGCGAGGGATCCTTGTACTATCATATTTGGTTGTTTTAATTTTATTCATTAGGGTGAGAAATGTGACCCCAAAATTTTTTTATAAGTCTTCATACAGACGTGCAACTCATGCTACTAGTATGTCAGAAGTGAGAAACCTAGTAGATACTATAGAAAGACCAAGAAGTGTAGTTCTTCTCCCGCCTGCTGATGGTGATGAATGTGATCAAGCAAGTGATAATGAAGAAGTTCCTCAAGACTTTGAAACGGCTTTTCAATCTGCTGGTGAGCTCAAAGTGAAGGAAGATATAGATGATGTGGAGAAGGATCAAATAAGTTTTCTGACCGAGAGAACCAAAAGAAGAAAGTGAGCTTCAAATAAAAGTATGAGTTGGGATGTGTGCCACGATGCATCCTGCTTGTAATTTTGAATAAAAAGTGAAAAAAACATTTACAAACAGGTTTCTTTATTTTTGAATATTTTTGCTGCAACCCGCCAATATTCCCATTTGGGAACATATGTGTATCTCAAAATCCTTTTTAGTTAAAAGATAAATTTTTGTAGATCAAATCAATGGTTCAGCTTAGATTTATACAGCGCAATTGAATAAAAGTAGACAACTGAAACACGTAGTGGTAGGAAAAGGGTTAATTTGTTAATTTAGTTTCTGGTTGGTTTCTGATTGATATATTGAAGTGCATTAGTTTCTGTGATCGACGAGTAAAGGAATTTTTAGTTTAAAAGTATTTTGTAATTTGTTTTTAATATTTGTTCTGTTTTTGATCGAGAAGTGAGTGTTTCAAAGAATCATGGTAGAAGCCAATCTTCACCTAGCTGTTAAGTTGTATTCAGAATTGATTATTCGAGCGATACTATAAGTCGCCTTAATTTAAAAAAATGATTAAAGCTGAGACAGAACCAAAATTCTATCTATGCGACCAACAAGATATTTTTCAACCTGGTCTCCTAGAGAAGCAGCTCTTTTTGTCACTTGATATATTTATTTTTATAATGTCTTTCCAGCACGCTTTGTATAAATTTAAACATGTTTTTTGCTTTTCTATAGGTAAGTCCTTTTCTCTCTGTCAGCGCTGAGAAACCGTTCGAACTGTTAATATTTCTTTCTTTTTTTCGGCAACCCTGCAATTTGTTTTTCGCTTAGCGTGGTCCATCACTTTGTTTTAAGCAATCGTGTTTTTGTGCTACAACGCGTCATTTTTATCTTAATTAATCGTCTGAAGACTAATAGTTACGGACTAAATTTGCTTGGAGGCCTCTTAATTAGTTGCTAGTAGCCTACTGATATTTTCGGTTTAAAGCCGATTTGCAGAAAGGTAAGGGTAGGCTAGGAATAAATTCTGCTAGTTAAAACTGTACTGAAAATTAGTGTGTGACTATTGCCTGTGTTTTAGCTGAGTGTACAAGGTTTTTTAGTTGGTTATTGTCTGTCCTGATTGTCCAAATACAGTACTGTGGTTCCGTGAATTGTGAAGGTCACTGATTGCGGTAGGAAGAAGGACAGAAGCTTGCTATTTCCATCAGCTCTTTTGAATAAGATCCGCGTTGGCGTATTTACGGGCTGCTGAGCCTTACACTCTTTATCTACAGCCTTTGCCATAACTTTCTTATCGTATTTTCTTTACCGCTTGCCCCCGGTTTTGGCGTATAATTTCTTGGCGTAGCATCCCGATTCACACTCAAAAACTCTAAAAAATAAAATAAATAGTTTTCAGAAAGTAGGTTTCAAATATGGTTTTATGTAGCTTTAGGATGTGTGCAAGGAACAACTTGAAAAAGTGCAACAGTTAAAAGAGCTAACCTAACCGTAATTAGATTTGCAGAAACAGTTTTGACCACCAATAAAATTTAGCAAAGAACATATCACAGTGCTGTCAGAGTTATGATAGGAAACGTTTCACCTTTAGTCCAAGCTTCTACCTCTCCCAAAAAGTGGCAAGATGAGTAAAAACACGTGTAAGTTTAGTACAAAACAGTTATGATAAGAAAATAACTGTTAGTGTTGTTTGAGGCATAGGAAATTTGCTTTTCTGGAATATTTTACTCTATTTATTTAGGGCGAACGATTTGTTGCCTTACGTTACTATCAAAATTTATTTGTCATACATTATGTCCCATTTTTAGTTCACCAATAACCCAGTAAACCTAGCAAACTTGCAATTTTTAGACAAAGTTGGTGTTATGGTTTATGTTGACTGCTTTTCCTCAAAAGCACGGTCGTTATTAACACACATGAATGGTGACGGCAAAATGGCCATAATTTTGTGAATTTTGATATTTTAGTGTTGTCCTGATACTTTAGTATTGGTTTATACATTAAACAAAAAGTTTATTGTGCTCAGAAATGTTTTCGGTAAGTGCTATTTATCTCATTTACCAATGCCAGTTTAGTTCTTTTGTCACTAATGCCTACTACAAAAATTCTTGACAACCCAAAGCAATGATGTTGGAGGTTTTAAGATAAATGGCTGCAAGATTCTGATCTCAGAAGTTGTCTTGCTGTTTATTCTATTAACTCGTATAAGACTTATTGCAAAGCTTGCTGTGACACAATTGTGGCTAAACACGGTGAACTTGAAAGCATACTGAAAGCAAAAAACACTCATGTAAAGCTAAATATCTTGTTCACAAATGCATATAACATATAGCTGTGATTTACTGAGACGAGATTCATAAAATAGTAAGGCTGAAGCAATGCTCAGTCTGTTAAATAGTACTTTACTGCAACATAATGTTTGCATATTAGATAGGCTACCCACCATTCATCATCAGAAAATTTTTCCGTAATGATGACAATACTTGCAAGTTTTCTTGCAACATTAATAACTCACCATATATTTTCTCTAGCAATCACCAAACTAAGCAATTTAAATACATTAATATTTGCTTTTTTCACTCATCACATATATTTATTGACTGCCACAAATATATGACTTAGTTGTGTTTGATATGCCATGCGTTTTCACTCTTGTTACATCACTTTATTACATGCCCATACATTCCGATTTATGTATCAAAGGTTTATATCTGGCATGAAACTCTAATCTGGTATTAGTAATTGATGGTACTCTAATCTGGTTTTAGTAAATAAAATAAAAAATGATGGTCAACAATTGTGATAGCATGTATTAGCAAGCATACACTACTATCCAGTTTGTGTGTTTATAATTTGTGTTGTGCTTGTGAGTGGTTTTATTAGATAATTTCTCCATTTTGTTGCATTCTTTTAAAGAATATTAATTGAATAAATGAACGCGAAATACATTACATTGTCTACCTATCTTATCTATATTCTAAAGCACGATTCTGTCTGTGTGTCTGTTTTTACTCCTCTGAAGCTGCTGGAGGTAGAAGCATCAAACTTGGCATGATTATTCACCACCCCGTGGTGAGTGTCATAAGGGTGTTCATGACATCATGATGACTTCATAATCAAAATATTGTTTCAGAATTTGCATTACTTGAAAGAGAACAACCGCTTTTTGCTCAAACAAAAACCAGCTTCCGACTTACCACATCACAAAATCTTTCATTTGTTTGGGGTCTGAAATGGCGTCACAATCAACGATTCATTGAACAATCATTTTTTTGTTCTTTCTCAAAAAGTACTAATTGCACAAACGTGATTAAATGTTCTTTCAAGAGATATTAATACGGTACTTTTGATAAAAACAACTTAAAAGCATTTTAAGCTTTTGTGACAATGCTATGAGGAATTCTTTATTTAAGCACTTTAAGCATTTTTTTTTCTTTCTCCGTGCATGCTTTAAGCTGGCTTTATGATGTCAATGTTTGTCTCGTACAATTACCACAAATGTTCGCTACCGCAGATCATAATATAAATTGATTTGTGACATCATTTCTCAACTAATTTTCAAACTTCCTTCAACAATTGAAAGGTTGTTTCAAGGCGTTTCCGATATTGTATAATTTATACAATTAATATAAGTTGTCATACTGAAAAAATACTTTTAAAACCTGTGGTGTAATTTTCTACCCCTCCTAAAAAGTGGTAAGCTCAGTAAAACAGGTAACGTTAAC
Source organism: Trididemnum clinides (assembly GCA_963675345.1). NCBI lineage: Eukaryota > Metazoa > Chordata > Ascidiacea > Aplousobranchia > Didemnidae > Trididemnum > Trididemnum clinides. Next base: position 31,573,549 of record OY776286.1, read on the forward strand.
ACAAAAACGTTATAATAAAGTACTAACAATTACTTTCTTTGAAAGGTTAGGAAATTTGCTTTTCAGCAATATGTTACTTCAATTACTTCAGGCTAAAGATTAGTATATAAAAGCTGATCAAAAATAGGTTGCCCTACGTGTGATGTTTCATTTTTAATTTAACAATTATCCTACTTTGCCTAACAAACTTGCTATTGTTAGACAATGTTTGTTCATTGGTACATTTCGATTGCTTTTCCTCACAAGCATGTTTTTTTTGCATTATCTGTTAACGTTTTCAAAACGATCCATCAAGAACTGAAGTCTCCAAATGTTTATGAAATATAGTCTACCAGTTGTAAACACCGAAATTTTAGTGCCTGCATTTCACAAAATTGCAATTTCTAGAAAAACTAAGTCCTTTGGTACATTTTGTCTATTCTTTCTCGATAGCATGGATCTTTGGCATTATCTAACAAATTATTCAAAAAGATTTATGGACATATGAAGTCAACAAATTTTAATACTGTATGTAGCCTATTCAAGCAAAACTCTTGGTGATCGCCCAAAAAAAAAAGACGATAGGGTAAAGATGGTTCTTTCTTATTGTTTGTAACACAATGTAAGTGTTGAGCTACATATGATCTAAATGTTAAATCAATTTCCTTTGCAATTGGGCGAGGCTGGCGCAGCAGCCAACTGATTTGATATTCTTAAGTTTGACATTATTAATGAGGTCTCTGCTATTGCAATAACTTAACTGTGAGTGGTTCATTTCGGGTTAGTTTGCTCTTTGCTAAGTGCCATTTATGCCAGGGCCAAGGAACATGCACACAGTCAGAGACGTTAGTTATATTAATTCACCTACAACAGTGAATCTTAACCAGGGGTGCAAGCTCCTTTGCAGAATTTTAAGTCAAGTGCAATTATAAACGTAAAAGAAACATTTGCATCATAAAAAAAGGTGTCAACGAGTGCAAACTTTTTTAAATTACACTTAAGGCACTCTAAAAGGTTAAGAACCACTGACCTACAGTAATGAAAACGTCCTAAGTGGTGATCCTAATATTTAATGGCTTAATATGCATTGGGAGGTCATATTGTTAAATGACATCACAATGCTTGCCACTCTTCAGTGAAAACAGCAGCAGGCAGCAAAATTATCTGCTATCATTTTGATAGCAAACATAAAATGGTAAAGCCCATTACTGATGTTTGTAATTGCTAGAATATCGATAGAAACACTAATCTTTATTTGAAAGTATGGAGGTCTGGATTAGGGGCAAAGTTAAATGTAATAAAATCCTAAATTTAGGAAGAGATCAAAATTAAACAATAATAACATCAATTTGTTACACTGGATTAAGAAGAAATGTTTTTGTTTGAAAAGAGCTTAATGCGCGTCTATTGCAAAAGGTCAGAGGTGAATATTCAAAATTGGGGGCCTGAGGCAAAATTCTAATAAGGGGCCCCAAAAAATTGATGTAGCTATAAATAATTGCAATTAAACAACGCCACCTTTTAAAATGCGACAGGGTAGCCTTTAGATTGTAAAAAAAATTGATGCGGATACATTAGAACATATTTATAATCAAAACCACTCGTTGAAACGCTCTTTTGCAGTAACTAGTTACCGCATTTCACAGTTAATCACCCTTCAAAAAAATTGGAGTTATTTGCTCTCGAAAGCATTACAATAACAGCACAGTTGTAGGGAATATTCAAATGATTTGCAGCAACACTAGTGCCTTAAAAACTGGGTGTGACATAATTGCCATGAAACACACCGCAAAACAGAATTGTGCAGAATATTCAGATGTTATGCAGCAACATAGATCTATTGTGCAGTGATCATATGGAGTATAGCTTACTGCGATGGTAAAAATTGACAAACAAATACGCTAATAAACGCATCAAAAACTAACAATTTTTACAATGCCATAGCCTACTGTGAGATAAAGGCAGACAATATGCCAACTAGTGTACTGCTAGACAAAGCTTAAACTTCCTAAAAATATAAGTCTTCACATGCCTATAAACGCTATGTCAGTAAAAAAACCATTTAATTTAATCGTGATGCATTGAGATCGCAGTTATCTGAAATTTTAAATGCTGACGCTGGTTAATTGCATTAGGTCTATTGAAAAAAAACAGGAAGTTTAGTTACAAATGTCGTTGCCTTGGTTTTTGTTGAGCACAGGTCAGCAATCAATTCACCAATAACAATATCTTCTACATTATTATCTTTGAATTCACTGACACTTGATCATAGGGCTACTGGTATCATTTTCTGCCTCATTAATACACATAACTTTGATGCTTGAAAATGCACTTTTTATCTCTCAGTTCTGTAGTAGTAGGGCTGTTTATTACAATAAATCTGTCCATTAGACTTATGCATCATCAATGTTCCTACTTTCTTCCTTTTTGCCTTTGTTTTGATACAATACTTTCATACTCTTTATTCAACTGATGCACTTAAAACTGTCTGGCATGAGGTAAGATAAACAGCAAATCAAGGACTACTATCTTAATTAAACTGATAATTTACAAATAAATCTAAATAAACAAATCTTTTTGATAAATATGATTGTAGTACACTTCATGTTTGGATGACTCACCTGACAAATAAAGCGTTAAAGCCACTAAAATCTTTTATTGTTTTACTATCATAACCAAAGATAGTGGCAAATACCAATCATGAATAATGACTTAACTATTGTCCTTCACAACTTTCTCTAAAAAGATAAATACACAAATGTAGCAAATTTGCCGTTCAATCATTGGCTTGATCAGAACACAGCAAGTACAAAGATGTCAAACAACTAACACTCAATGTTTTTAAATCTTACAAAAATTTTTTGTGCTTGCATATCTCTAATATTACGACTATTTTGCACCACAAATGCAACTGACCGATTACTCTTTCAAAGCAAATTTATTTCCACTTTTACCAGTATCTCACCAACATCAATAAACTGCTCATGAAAAAATGAATTAATTAATTCATGTTTTGATACAACTGAAGACTGGAGCGACTTCATAAATGATCACCGTTCACCAATTTTACCGAGTACCAATTTTACACAAAGTACTGCATATACTGTACTATAGTTACTATAGTATATGCAGTATAGTATGTGCAGTTACTACAGTATCTATAGTGTATGCAGTATTTTGTGTAAAATTGATATACTCTCTGTGACCCCTGAACATCATTACGCGACCCCCAGTTTGGAAAGCCCTGCTTTAAATGATATTCTTATCTTCGTAGAACCATTGTCGTATGCCTAACTTTTGTTCGTCATTACCTCAAAGCCATTTTCTTGAAGGTCATTGAAAATAGACATTTTTTGACATTTTCTTCCAAGCAGTTGAAAAAAATTCAAAAAGGATTCCTTTATTTGTACCTCTCTACTGTCAACTTTTGATGCACGTATCGACCAGAAATGCACACAACATAGTTCACACCGCATCTACCAGTATATTATAAAGCAAGACTTTTTTTTACTTCTCCATAACTAAATGGTCAAATTGCCATTATTGGTCACCACTCTAGGGTAACTGTCTTATGGAACGTCAAATTTAACATGAAAAGTGCAATTTTGTCAACATGAGTGTATGTACGTTCGTGCGCTTTAACTCTTCCGACACTATTGGGTGAACAAACATCAAACTTGGTACGATTGATAAAATCCTTTATTGGAGCAATTGTCATAAAAGGATTCGTGGCTTTATGATGACGTCATATTCAACAATAATGTTTTAAAATTTGCATTTCCTGTCAGAGCAAGCCACCAACTCACATTCTTATAAAAAGTTCATCCCTTTGGGGTGTAAGATGATGCCACAGCTAACAGTAGATTACCCAATTTGTTCTCTGTATTTTTTTTAAAAACTAGTGATTGTAGAAACGCGATTAAAAGCATTTTTGGGGATATTAACAAGGTGGTTTAGATAAAAAAACCAACGCAAAGATTAAAGCTGATTTGACGATGCAACAACAGGTTCTCTTTTTTTACCATTTTAAGGTAGCTCACATATGCAAAATCTAAAATGCTTATTTTATCACATATTATCACTTGTTTGGTATCAAAATGATCTACTAGCCGAGTTGAATAAAAATCACAAATATTTTTTTTCAGAAAGCCTATTTAAAAAAATATTTTCAACACTAGGTAGCGCCATGACAATTTTTTAAACATAAATATCTCTACATCCACACAACACAATTGAATGAAATTTTCACTACATGTTCACAACTTGTAGGGCTAGAGATCTGAGTCACAGTTTTTGAAAAGAATGACACCAAGTAAAGTTAGCCTTGTTTTTCCCTTTTAGCAAGGTTTTTTTTATAAGCAGAATGATTTAAACTTACATATCTTAAAATCTATTGCATATATCAAAAAATCCTGACTTGGATCCCTCCATATACATGACAGAAACACAAAGTGAAAATTTCATAAAGATATGACCAAAACTAACAGAGAAATTCATGTTTGAAGCAATCCAAATGTCAATTTTTTATATTTTGAGAAAAGGCATTTTTAGAAAAACAGTCATGTAATCCCATATAAATTGTATCTGAAAGTTGTTAAAAACTCCCTTTGGCATATAATGTGCCATCTTCTTCTTGTTTCTCGTCTTGGTAGCTGTCACGGATCGAACATTTCCTAAATTTTTATTTTGGCAAATGTGCTGTTTGCTCGAATTCAATGCTTGATTTTCACTCTGCTGGAGACCTTTAGTTTATGTGGTCCAAAACTGTCTGCCAGCTGTTGGATATTTGTTTTTAACTATAAAGAAAAACCGAATGTGCTAATTAACTATTTCGCCGTTTGTCTGTTCGCTTTGTTTTAGGAGTATTTATTTGCACAAAGACGAACCCCCGTAACTGCCTTCATCAAATTTGGACATACGTAACAATTGAATGCTTTGTTCTGCCACCAGACAATCTAATCGTGTCTTTACTTTTCGCTCTACGCACCACTTAATTTCGAAACTGTGATCCTACTGTTTAACTTGCGAAATGTGACAATTGGAATCTATAGAACAAGATCTGAGAAATTCCGGCTTGATTATTCTAGAAAATTTACTACACGTGGCCTGTATCGTGAATTTTGATTGGCTGTTGCTACCGTATATAAGGCCTAAGAGCGTAGTTCTTCGGTTCTGTAAAAAGTTTGAACCAGAGGAAATAACAGTGTTTTGCTGCTGACGACAATCTTGAAAATTAATAATTTGCGTGGGACCTCAAATAGTTCAGTAAGTTTGTATGTATCTTGCATGTACTTAGTAAGTTTGAATGTGAATTGTTGGCTTGCGACGTAGTATTTGTAAATTTTCCATCACAACATATGTTACACCGTCGCAACGCCGTTTTTGATCTTCGAATTTGCATCGAAATCCCTATTTTTAATATGTTTACATTATGAAGTTAGTTAAGTGTCTATCGTAGCTGTTTGTTTACACTTGCATTGTGTTTTAGAAAACCTGTCGCCCTATCAAATATACCATGTGGTCATTTTGGATATCGGAGCTGTAATAAAATTTCGTATCTCAACATCATCACTTTGTGGACACTTGATTTAGCGACTGAGTTTGCGGCTATTTGTCGTGAATTTCCCATATCCCAAACCATATAGCCTGAGCAGCAGCTATATGTAAGTTTTTGAACTATTTGGAAAGCTAATCTTGAACATTGAATACTTCTTCGTGAACAAAATTGGTTGCTGTTCCCCCCCCCCCAGTTCTCTTGTTCTTGAATCTGCGACGTCATATAATGGCTTCTGCAATGCAAAAGGAAGATCTTGCCCAAACTGCACTAACCCAATCAACCCCAGAGGATGAACCGAAGAAAAGTATGTCGCCTGCAGCACCAACGCCTTCAACAACCAAGGATCGAGTCGACAAAAATGATGAACGAAGTGAGCGTTCCAACAAATCAGCTTACAAGTCAAAGGCGCCCAAAAGCGAAATCCTGACTCGATCCAAATCAAAGAAGATGGCTGGCTCTTCGACATTTCCTTCGGTCGCACCATCATCCCACCACTCAAGTACCTCCTGGCGTTCAACGTCAAGCCGGAGCAATTGGTCGAGATCATCTACAAGCAGCGCAAGGGCTCGCAAGGCAGCATTGGAAGCCAGAATCAAGTCGCAGAAACACATTGACGAATTGAAGCAGCAACAAATGCAGCAGCGCCTTCGCCTGGAAGAAAAACAGCTTAACCAAAGACGTCATGAAGAGGAAAGAGAGTTTCAACTGATGAAAGAAAGAGAGCATCAAGACATGATCTTCCAACAACAATTGGAACATGCTCATTTACAAGCCGAATTGGATCAGGTCGATGCGGAGCTAAGTAGTGAACTTTCTAATATTGGTTGTGCGGATAAACGTAAATGTGATACTAATGTGCTTACATTTGTTGCTAACGATAACGTCCCCCATGACCACCCCGAACAAAGCAAATCTACAGTGGTTGATATGGTCGGAAACGATGCGGACGCTGCAATAAATATACCTAGCACTGCTAATGCCTCAAATAAGGCACTCACCAATTTGCATGATAATCGTGTGAAAAGTAACGTAATTAAATCAGGCCTCACTAGGAATGCTCGTAGTGGCATGCTCACTGATATTAATAAGCCCATGGATTTGAAACCTAAATTTGAAGTGCCGCTCGTGAAAACCGTGCCTGATAACGAATCTTTAATTTTAAGACCTGTGGTTGACGTGTCGAGTTCCGTTTCCGTACCAGTGGCAGTGCCTTGTACTTCGCCTAAAGTTAATGGCGATGCTAACGTAAATTGTGCTAAAATGGTCTCAAACCTTAACCCATATAGTAAGCCGTTTGAAACTAAGACATTTTATGTCCCTAAGGCTTCTAATACTAACGTGCTTGGTTCTAATGGTACTGGGAATACTAGAGTAATGTCTCAATTTAATTGTGATGCGTCAATACACCCAGGGGTTTACGTGCCCACACAAAGCGCTATGCAGACACCTACCTTGTCCGACAATGCTAATCCTATTAATCCAGCTAATGTTTTGGCACATTCCGACGATTCCCAACATAACTCATATTTTACTAAATTACCTACCCTTAAGGTAGAACCTCCGTTTTTCAATGGTAACCCAGCTGACTATTTTAGCTTCATTAAGGCCTTCGACGTCTTGATTGATCAGCAACTGACCGACTCGAATAGAAAGCTGTTCTTTTTGTTGCACTACACTAAGGATATAGCGCACTCTCTGATTAAGGGGTGTCAACATATGCAAACAGCAGAACGAGGTTATCAGGAAGCAAGAGGGTTGTTGCAGTCGTATTTTGGTCAGAGGCATAAGGTCATTGAAGCGTGCATTAGACCTATTGTTAAAGGACCAGCGCTTAGCGAGAATGACCATAGAAGCCTGATTAAGTTTTCAGCGGATTTTACCTCTTGTCTGATAACTCTGCAAGGAATGGATTGCTTGAATCGGATGGACAACATGGATATGGTGACAAAAATTATGAATCGCCTGCCGCAACCCTGGATACCTGCCTGGAACCACGAGGTGGACCAAATATTGCACAAACAACACCGAGATATTAGTATCAATGATCTCGGTGATTTTGTGCGACAGAAGACTCGAGAGAGCACCAACCTTTCTCAAATACCCACCTCCTCCAAGTCGTACAGTAGTCAGGAAAACAGTACCAGCCGAAAAACGAAGAACTTTTCCACACAAGTAAAGAACAGCAAGGACACACACGCAGCCAAGTGTCTCATGTGTGAAAAGGAGCACTTCCTAAACCAATGCAAAAGGTTCCGAGACCTTAACTACCACGAGAGGATAGAGTTTGTCAGTCAACGCAAACTCTGCAGAGCCTGCCTAAAGGAAGGCCACTTTGCTAAGTTCTGCCGCCGCAAAAATGAGGCTTGCAAAAAGCGTGATTGTAAGCAGTTTCACACAACACTGCTGCATCCACCAGACGAAGATGAATCAAATCCTGCTAGCAAGCCCGTAAAGGATGGTGAGAACGAGAGTTCCAAGACACCTAAGCAAGTGGTTAAAAATGGACTCATCAATCTGCCGCAGATGGAACAAAGCCTGCTACCCGTAGTACCGGTGAAGATACGAAGAAAAGGGTCTGCTGAGTTAGTTGTCACCAAGGCTTTGTTGGACACTGGCAGCACACACTCCTTTGTCACTGAAGATCTTAGAAAAAAGCTAAAGATAGAAGACTGTGAGGAGGTCGGAATTCGCACCATCACGCTCAATAAAGATCAAGGACATCAAAAAACAAAGATTGTGTCTAATCTGGAAGTGACTGACATGGACGAAATCTGCTGCATTCCACTGAGCTCACTTTACTCCTGCAAGAAACTGCCAGTTAACCATAAGGACATCCCAACTCAAGCTCATGCAGACCAGTACGCTGAATTTGAAGATGTCTACATCCCGGAAGTGAAATGCAAAGTTGGTCTATTAATTGGCAATAACAATCGAATGGTGATGCAACCGCAAGAGGTCATAAGAGAACCGTTTGGCAGCTATGCGATTCGTACACCTGTGGGATGGACATTGAATTGCGCAGGCGGTCGTTCGGATCACGTGACTAGCCTTTTTGTCAGGTCCTCATTCGACAGTCAGAACCACCCTATGTGCTCTCTCTGCACCGATATCATGGATTCCTTGGTAAACGGAAAGGAAGAGATGTCAGTCGATCAACAGCGATTCATGAAAGCCGTCAATGAATCTACCAAGCAACTGGAGGATCACCATTACGAAATCGGACTCCCGATCAAGTATCCAAATCTCAAGCTACAAAACAACCGAGTTCAAGCACTGCAGAGAGCGAGTCATCTGAGGAAGAAATTCAGCAGGAATGATGGATTCTACAATGACTACAAAAGGTTCGTTAGCGACATGATAGACCAAGGTTACTGTGAGAGGGTTGAGAAGCCAGGGCCCGAAGGTAGAACATGGTTCTTACCGCATCACGGAGTTTACCACCCTGAAAAGCCAGGTAAGATCAGAGTGGTTTTCGACTGCTCAGCTCAGTTTAATGGGGTTAGCTTAAATGGTAACTTATTGCAGGGACCGGACCTCACAAATAGCTTACTGGGCGTTTTGATGAGATTTAGAAGGGAGCTAGTGGCAGTTCAGGCTGACATCAAGGCCATGTTTCATCAGGTAAGAATCCCGGTTGAAGATAGAGACCTGCTTCGTTTTATCTGGTGGAAAGATGGAAATATAGATGAAGAAATTGAAGAGTACAGAATGACCGTGTACCCCTTCGGAACCGTGAGTTCACCTAGCTGTGCCAATTTTGCTTTGAAGCGTGCAGCTTCCGATCACAAGCAAGAATTTGACAAGAGAACTGTGGAAACAGTGAAGCGCGACTTCTACGTTGATGACTGCTTAACTTCAGCTCCCACGGTCGAAACAGCCATTAAACTGGTACATGAGCTTCGCGATCTGTTGGATAAAGGAGGTTTTTGCTTGAACAAATGGATAAGCAGTAGTCGAGAGGTCATGGGTTCGATCCCTAAGTCAGAGTGGTCTAAGGAAGCTTTAGATTTGGATTTAGCTAGTGATGAGCTACCCACAGAAAGAGCTTTAGGCCTGCAATGGAACGTGGAAAAAGATTCATTGACATTTAAGGTTCAAAGAAGAGACAAGCCATGTACTAGAAGAGGGATTCTGTCAATGATAAACTCTGTGTTTGACCCACTGGGTTTTGGAGCAGTGGCAGTTTTACCCATAAAAGTATTGCTACAAAAACTTTGCCGTGACAAGTTGGGCTGGGATGACCCGATTCCCCCAAATGAAAAGGGGAAGTGGTTAAACTGGCTCGAGCAACTTCCTAAATTGAAGCTCTTCACATTGCCAAGATGTTTCAAGCCTCCCAAATTTGGCAATATCGTTCACGCACAACTACATCACTTCGCAGACGCATCAGAGGGAGCATATGGATCGGCCACTTACTTGAGGATGATCAACAAAAACGGTGAAATCCACTGCTCCCTCATTTTTGGAAAAGGTCGACTAGCCCCTCTGAAACCACTAACCATTCCAAGATTGGAACTATGCGCTGCAGTGGTGGCCTCCCAGAATGACTTGATGATTCGCAGAGAACTACAAATGCCAGAGTTGGAAGTCCAATCCGTTTTCTGGACAGATAGCGTGACTGTTCTATGCTACCTAAACAATGAAAGCAAGTGCTTCCACACCTTCGTGGCCAATCGAATTCAGAGAATCAAGAACGTGTGTGACCCCTCACAGTGGCATTATGTTCCCTCCAAAGATAACCCAGCCGATCTACTTACACGTGGACTGACCATCGACGAATTTTTAAAATGTAATCGGTGGAAAATTGGACCAGCTTTTTTGTGGCAGCCACCTAATTACTGGCCTACAATTCCTCAAAATCCTACCACACCAGAGTTTACAAGCGATCCGGAAGTAAGAAGAGACCAAACCCTTATTTATGCCGTAAAGGTGCAACCAGACATCAGCCTTTTGGATGGACTATGCAGGAACTACTCAAGCTGGCATAAAATAAAGCGAGTTTGCGCTCAGGTGATTCGTTGCAAAAACATTTGGCTTGGTCGATCGCATTTAAATGCGAAGGATCTTCTGAGTCTTGAAGAGATTCAGGAGGCGGAGTACCTAATTTTTCGACACTTGCAGCGGCGATACTATGGAAAAGAGATCGAGAAGTTGCAAAGAGGTGAACAAATTTCATCTTCAAGCTCATTGCGCAATTTGGATCCGTACTTGGAACATGGAATGCTAAGAGTTGGTGGGCGACTACAAAAGTCAAGTCTTCCACATGACAACAAGCATCAGATCATTCTGCCTAAGTGTTATGAGAGTGAGCTTATGATCAGAGAGCAACACGAAAGACTAGGCCACACGGGACGCCTACACGTCATTGCTAAGCTAAGGGAAAGGTTTTGGATAGTAAGTGTTAACTCTGTGGCGCGCTCTGTGCTGTCCAAGTGCGTAAAGTGTCGCAAGATTCGAGGACAGGCACTTACACAAAAAATGGCTAATTTACCCGAGGAAAGACTTATTCCTGATAAACCTCCCTTCTCCTGTGTTGGAGTGGATTTTTTGGAACATTTTTGGTGAGGCAGGGCCGATCTAAACTAAAGAGGTATGGAGTACTGTTTACCTGCTTCACCACCAGGGCAGTACACATTGAAGTGGCATATAGCCTGGAAACCAGCTCGTTCATTCAAAGCCTGAGACGTTTCATTGCACGCAGAGGCCAGGTCGCGGAACTTTGGTCTGACAACGGGACTAATTTCGTGGGGGCCCAACGGGAACTTACCCAAGCCATTGATGATTGGAATCAAGCCCAGATAAATGATTTCCTTTTGCAACGCAACATCAAATGGAAGTTTAATGTGCCCAGAGCATCTCACCATGGTGGTGTTTGGGAGCGACTCATTCGCTCTACTCGAAAAATTTTGACTGGGATATGCAACGAACAAATTTTAACTGACGAGAGTTTACTCACCCTTTTGTGCGAGGTCGAAGGCATAATAAACAGTCGACCTCTCACCACTTTAACGGATGACCCTCGAGACTTAAATGTATTAACAGCTAATCATTTGCTCCTCTTAAAGGAACAAGTTTCCCTACCTCCTGGTAACTTTTCAGAAAAGGACAATTTTGCTAGGAGACGTTGGAGACAAGTGCAGTATCTTGCAGATATATTTTGGAAACGTTGGACTAGAGAATATTTGCCATTGTTGCAAAAGCGCTCTAAGTGGGTCAACACTTCACGCAATGTCACAAATGGGGACATAGTTCTTATAATGGATAACTCACCTCGTAGCTCTTGGGTCATGGGCCGAGTAATCGAAACCTTTCCAGACAAACAGGGTCTGATTAGAAGCGCCAAAATACAAACCCAGTTTTCTGTGTGTGTTCGTCCAATTTCTAAGATGTGCGCATTGCTTGAATGTGATAGTGTATGATTCTTATGTAAATTAAATTGTATTTTTGGTGTACATTTTTGCGCCTTTGTGTTAAGCCTTGTGACCCCTCATCGGCTTAAGGGGGGCGGTGTGTCACGGATCGAACATTTCCTAAATTTTTATTTTGGCAAATGTGCTGTTTGCTCGAATTCAATGCTTGATTTTCACTCTGCTGGAGACCTTTAGTTTATGTGGTCCAAAACTGTCTGCCAGCTGTTGGATATTTGTTTTTAACTATAAAGAAAAACCGAATGTGCTAATTAACTATTTCGCCGTTTGTCTGTTCGCTTTGTTTTAGGAGTATTTATTTGCACAAAGACGAACCCCCGTAACTGCCTTCATCAAATTTGGACATACGTAACAATTGAATGCTTTGTTCTGCCACCAGACAATCTAATCGTGTCTTTACTTTTCGCTCTACGCACCACTTAATTTCGAAACTGTGATCCTACTGTTTAACTTGCGAAATGTGACAATTGGAATCTATAGAACAAGATCTGAGAAATTCCGGCTTGATTATTCTAGAAAATTTACTACACGTGGCCTGTATCGTGAATTTTGATTGGCTGTTGCTACCGTATATAAGGCCTAAGAGCGTAGTTCTTCGGTTCTGTAAAAAGTTTGAACCAGAGGAAATAACAGTGTTTTGCTGCTGACGACAATCTTGAAAATTAATAATTTGCGTGGGACCTCAAATAGTTCAGTAAGTTTGTATGTATCTTGCATGTACTTAGTAAGTTTGAATGTGAATTGTTGGCTTGCGACGTAGTATTTGTAAATTTTCCATCACAACATATGTTACACCGTCGCAACGCCGTTTTTGATCTTCGAATTTGCATCGAAATCCCTATTTTTAATATGTTTACATTATGAAGTTAGTTAAGTGTCTATCGTAGCTGTTTGTTTACACTTGCATTGTGTTTTAGAAAACCTGTCGCCCTATCAAATATACCATGTGGTCATTTTGGATATCGGAGCTGTAATAAAATTTCGTATCTCAACATCATCACTTTGTGGACACTTGATTTAGCGACTGAGTTTGCGGCTATTTGTCGTGAATTTCCCATATCCCAAACCATATAGCCTGAGCAGCAGCTATAGTAGCCCTTCTTGATTGCTCTGAGAGTTTTTCTTTGTTGCTTTGCACTGTCCATGCTTTTTCTTTGTGAGTTGTAAAGACGCGCATTGTCCAGTTTTTGGCAAATACTGATACTAAAGTGACCAGGGTTTATGCCCATCTGTTGCATGATCTTTACATAAGAAATGCAACCATCATTAAAATGAGCCACAGCTGCTAAAGTAGCCTGTTTCAAAGTATTTTCCCCAACCCAAACTTCTTTAGGACATCTTGTCCAAATCAATTTGTTTTAACATTCATTTGGATTTTGAGTCTTGCCATGCAGGCACTTTGTAAGCAATTCTGGCTTGCTAATTAGCATGTAAATCAATTTCCAAAACTCTGATCAGAAAAAAATATTATCTGAAGACAGGCCTAGCCTAACTCAAAACACTAATTCACACATAATTTTCAGTAAATATACCCTAAAACAGGGGTGGCGAACCTATGGCACGCGTGCCATATCTGGCACGTGGGCTGAATTTTGCTGGCACGGCACTTGAAACTTCTTATCGCGCATTAGTTCAATCAACATCTAGCAGAGTTACAAACTCAAGTTGGACTAAAATGATTTCTCAGAGTAGATCAAAGCTCTTTCATTTGTCATTTATTTGCTTTGTGACGTCACGGTTGTAAAACAAGAGAGTGTGTAATTTGATGTCATCGTTTTCTTTTTAGTTAGTTTCTTTTTCAAACAGAAATTTACAACAGTTGGTAAATTTTACTAACAGTTTGAAGAAACCAAGTACAGTAATTTACTTTTACACGTGTAATATATATTTTTTCAGGAATAAATTAAATTTCAAACTTTGCTTGATCATAAACTTGAATATTTCTTTTTTCGATGAATTATTCATTTTTTTACCTGAGATATGTCAAGAGAAAATAGAAAGCTAAAATTATCATCATCCAGCAGTAGAGGGTTTCAAAGCTGGTGGACTAAGATTATGGCATGATTAGCAGTGATGATAAAGCAGTATGTGTCTTGTGTTGTAATAAATTTGTTTGTAGAACATCTTCAGTTAAAAGTCATTTCGAAACGAACCATAAAGGCCTTTATTTGAAAACGAAAGAAGAACGAAGAGAAATTATTTCTAAAGCTTGTAAGGAGAAGAAAATGCAATCATCAAATCTAATGAAATTTATAGGTGGCTCTTCAAATGTTGCTGCAGCGAGTTATATTGAGTCAAAAGAAATTGCCAAACACGTAAAACCATTCAGTGAAGGACAATTTATCAAACAAGCATGGCTTGAATGTGCACAGGTTTTATTCGAAAATTTCAAAGAAAAAGAAAAAATTATTCCGAGAATAAAAGAAATACCGTTATCTAGAAATACAGTGAAAGCTAGAATTTTGGATATGGCTGACAATGTTTCCTACCAGCAAAATAAAGACTTAAGCTCTTGTAATTTTTTATCTATCTGTCTTGATGAAAGTACTGACATAACAGGCTCGGCACGTTTAGCAATTTTCGGCCGTTATTTGGTTAATAATACCATTAGAGTAGAGTTGATCAGCTTAGCGTCATTAGAAACAACAACAGGAGGGATAGACATATGCAATGCTGTTGTGAAACAGCTGACTGAAAGAAAACTTGATTTTTCTAAAATAGTATCTGTATCAGCAGATGGTGCTGGCAGTATAACCGGAAAAACCAATGAATTTATCAATTTATTTACTCAGCATGTAGGACATTCCATCTTGAGCTTTCACTGCATTATACACCAGCAAGTATTATGTGCAAAAACTGGTTTTAAATCACTGCAGCACATTATGGATGTGTAACAAAACTAATTAACTTAATGGTTGCTTATCCATTAAACAAACGAAAATTTAAAGAACTGCTTGGCGATATGGATTCTATGCATGTTGGTTTGCTGATGAACAATAATGTGCGATGGTTAAGTCGGGGAAAAGTTTTGGAACGATTTGTTAAATGCTTGGATGAAATTATAATTTTTTTAACTACCGAAAAAATTTATTGAAAAGTATAAAGAGTTGTTTGATAGCCAATGGATTTTAAAATTAATGCTTTTTACTGATTTGTGCTTACATGTAAACGAATTGAACACAGGCTTGCAAGTCGTAATAAAACCATTATTATCATGTTTGATTTAATCAAAGCATTTGAAGCAAAACTACGAGTATTCTATCGAGATGTTGATTCAAAAACTTTCAAGTATTTTAAAAACACAAAGGAATATTTTTTACAACTTGAATCTCATGACCATCTTGAACAAGGAATAAATCAACTATTAAGAATGTTTTGTGAAGTTATTCCAGAGTTAATCAAGGAATTTGATTCTAGATCTACACAATTCAGGCAATTCGCTGAAACAACGCAATTTATTTTGCATCCAGACTCAACATCACTAGAAACACTAAATTTGGAAAGCTTGAAGTGGGTAGATTTGGAAGATATAGAAATGCAATTAATTGATTTCCAACCTAGTTCTATATGGAAACAAAAGTTTATCGATCTGAGAAGAGACTTAGAATTAATAAAGAACAATAGAGCAGGTGGTGTATTAACATGCAATCCAGAAGAAAAAGTATTGAAAACATGGGATACCATTTCCAATACTTTCATTTGTCTAAAAAAATTAGGCAATTGCTATTTTATCAATTTTTTCATCTACGTATTGTTGTAAATCATTGTTTTCGCAAATGAACTTGATCAAAAACAATTTGAGAAGTAGCTTGATTGATGAGACTTCATCGCATGCGCATTACTTAAAGTGACAGAGTATGAACCAGATATAAAATGCTTATCATCTAAATTACAGCAACAGAAATCTCATTAACATATTATGATTTATGGTAATAAATATAATCAATAATTTGCATAATTTACATTTTTAATTAGTTTTGATCAATGTTACTGGCACGGTATAAATTTGCTTTACGTCACTTATAATATTTTTGCACGTTTGTAGAAAAAGGTTCGCCACCCCTGCCCTAAAAGACTAAATAGAACAGTTTTACGTGGTTGCTATGGACGTTGCTAAGGAAATCTGACATGGGTGCCTCTCTTTGAAGAGCCGTTTCACCCTGAAGATCTGAATATTCCTACCCGAAACTTTGCACACTTGTTCTACTAGGACTGAACTTTCGGCAATCTCCTAAATCGAAAAAAATTTTTTTTTGTTTTTTCAGGTTTTGCATATGTGAGCTACCTTAAGCCTTCTAGACATTCTTTTTTTTCTTTCACGCTTCAAATTAGCTCAATGATGTCATTATGTGTCTGATACGATTCTAGTAAAAAAAAGCAGCAAGCTCCATTTACGGGTGTAGTTTTCATCCACTGTTATTTCCAAACCATACAAATGATATGCTAACTGTTAAAGAAGAATGGCATATTACTGCATCAAGATAGTGTTTGATCAAAAAACTTGTTTTTTGGTAATGCAATGGCAAGTTGTATTGCTGTTGTACAGTCGTGGCACAAACTCGATTGATCTAAACCTATAAAGAATATCAATAAAACGCACCAAAGTTGAACGAACTGACCATTTTCACGTGAGATCTTATAAGTATCACAAAATTTATCCGCATCTTCAGGATACTCGTAGGAGGGAAGCCACTATGGTTGTCCTTCACACCGACTCTTGCGCTATCACGTTTGATCACTTCCTTACTCGACAGTTTTTGATTGCGTGCTGCCAAATATTGATCAGCCAACCGCGACAATTCATCTAAAGTTTTGGGGTTGCTCAGCTTCAGCCATATCAATAGATCTTTGGAGCAGGAGCTAGTGAACTGCTCGCGTACAATCAAATCAACCACGCCCATGAAAGTTTGCTCCACTTCGGCCAACTCTATCCACTTAGTGAAATAATTTTTTAACCTAAATATAAATTGACTTGGGCTTTCGTGTCCTTCCGGTCTAGCTTCTCAAAATTTCTCGCGGTATCCACGCTCAGTAAAATCATACCTCTCCAGTAAAGCAACTTTAAGGCGCTCATAATCCATTGCTTCTTCTGGCAACAGTCTATTGTATACTTCTACCGCCTTGCCCGTTAACAGCGGGCTTAACTGGGTAGCCCAAGTACTTCTATTCCATTTAGCCAAACTAGCTTACCTTTCAAATTTCAGAAGATATTCGTCCAAATTGTCTTTCCCGTCCACGACAGATGGTAGCGGTGGCGTCCTCACAACGTTTTCAACCAATCCTTGATTGAATTGGTCGCCATTCTGAGATTGGGAGAGCCTCCTGGCTTCCAATTCCAACCTTAGCTTTTCAATCTCAAGCTCAGCCTTCCTTTCTTCCGCCGCTATTCGTCGTTCTTCCGCCTGGGCTGCTAATCTTCGTTCTTCAGCTTCAGCCGCTATTCTTCGTTCTTCCGCTTGGGCCGCTAACCTCCGTTCTTCAGCCTGGGCTGCTAACCTTCGCTCTTCAGTTTCAGCTTCGGCGGCTATTCTCCGTTCCTCGGCCTGTGCTGCTTACCTTCGCTCTTCAGCCGCTATTCTCTTTTCTTCAACTGGGGCTGCTAACCTTCGCTCTTCGGCTTCAGCCTCTCTCATTTGGCGCCATTATTCCGTTATAAGCTTATTCCTCTGCTTCTCATCGAAGCCCAAAAATTCTACTTGTCTCTTCAATTCCTCCAACTTCTCCATATTAAGTTTTTCCACAGCCATTTTAAATTACCAACCGATAAAGATATTCCCAAACGAGCCCCTAGATGTCGTGTTTTAATAATAATATAGAACTTTCGGTTCTATCTCAATCTGTAAGCAAGCTCTGTTTCAAAGTGCGCCTGCGCTGGAAACAATGCAAGCAAGAGGTAGCCACAGTCCCGTAGCACTCCAACTTCGGGCCCCCCCCAAAGTAAGCGCAAGAGCCCCTGCGCACAGGGCATATCACTTTAGAGGTGTAAAATTGAAAAGCTGCATTAAGAAAATACACCACAATTTGTACATAAGTAAACAGGCTAATGTCAGAATAAAGCATGCCGATACCGAAGGTGCAAGTCATAAAAAATTCGGCACCGATGCCAGAGTTCAGTAGGACATTTATGCAGACACTGCGAAACGAAAGCAATGACACTGAAAAACATGAAAAAGTTATAAAAACACAGTATCATTTAAATAGTCTGGAGCGAACCTTTTTGTTCGCAAATGCTGTTATGACATTGTCATAATCAAGAGATCGGGCGCAGTCATTTTCGATTGACAACATGGCTAATGAAGATAGTCTACTGTCTGTCATAGACGTTCTATTAAAAGTTTTGATCAGTTTCAATTTGCTGAAGCTTCTTTCAGCGCTGGCAACAGTCACGGGGCAAGTTAGTAAGATTCGAAGTGCGATGTACACATTCGGATACAATTCAAATAAATGAGTCTTTAGAAGATAGTTCAGAAAGTCTTGAGCCGTATTGAGATTGCGTTTTTTTTGTAAAATTAAAACAAACCGCTGTAGCTCAGCGCTCATTTCATCAGAATCAATGTCACCGAACTTTTTTTGGAACTCTTTACAGCAAGTAAGAAGAGCATTTTCTTGTTGCACAAGCAAAAGTTTGTCTCGTGTGTACAAAAACGAAAAGGCGGAAGAAACCTCACGTAACAAATTAAAGCGCTACTTTATTGACATAATAGCCTGGTCTACTGATGGATAGAAAAAGTTGCTTTTAAATTTCAGTTCAGGAGTAGCTCGTTGTTCCTCTTCACCTTGGTAATCAAACAATCTTCTTTTCTTTCCACTTCTTGACGGAGGAAAAGAAGGATCAATATCCAATTCCTGTGCTATTTCAACAGCAGATGTTGCGGCACTGTCATAACCCGTTGTGCGATAGTTTTGCAAAAACTTTTCAGTTGCCTGGATTTCCGTTTCCATTGTATGAAGGGAGACTCCATACGATTGAAGAATCTTGCTTGCTTTATTGACTTGGAATAGGATATCATACCAAATAAACACCGACAAAAGAAAACTCCATTTTGATAAATGAGCTATCAAAGATTTTGTTTCTGAGGCAGCTCTTCCATCTTTTCTTTCTATGGAAATGGCTTCCAAGTCTTTCAGTGCCAGCAACACCTCTTTTAAATTGTATCAAAGAGGTTTGATGCATTTAATTCTGCTTTCCCAACCAGTATCAGATTGTGACTTTATGGACAGCTCCACATGTTTCTTCAAAATTTCCCAACGCTGAGCAGAGGAAGAAAACAGCACATACAACCTTGTAAGTACTCCAAAAAATGTCAATGCTTCCGTCGATGAATTAGCACTGTCAACAACAATTAAGTTAAGGGTATGGTTTGCACAGGGCACGTAAACAGCTTTGGGATTGATGTCTAGCATTCTTGCTTGGACCCCAGAATGTTTTCCTTTCATGTTAGCACCATTATCATATGACTGACCTCGACAATCAGACAATTCGAGTTGCAGTTCGGTCGCTTTTTCTAAGAAAGCGTCCAACAACAAGCCTTTCCCAGTACTGTCACTTATTCTCAAGTAGCCAAAAAATGTTTCTTTAACAACAGCAGCTTCTTCATTACATAGTACATAACGGAGAATGACAGACATTTGTTCATGATGTGACATATCTGGAGTGCAGTCCAAAATTATAGAAAAATATTTTGCCAATTTCAATTGCTGTAAATTTTCTTTTTCAACTTCTGTCGCTAGCAATTCAATTAGTTCATTTTGTATGGTAGGACTCAAATAGTGATCTTTAGTGTTTTTATTCTTGATTCTGTCTTGAAGCTCTTTTAGGATCGGATCTCTTCTTGCCAAAAGCTCAAATATACCCAGAAAATTTCCATTGTGAGGAGATCCTAAGACTTCTTCAGATCCTCTAAAAGCAAGATTTCTTTCCGATAGAAACAAGGCAATGTCGATAAGTCTCTCTAAAACATTTCTCCAAAAACGTCTTTCATTGAAAAAAATATTCATCTCGCGTTTGTCGATAGTGGATGAATTTCTTATCCCTTCAGCTAGCAAGATCCATTGACTGCAGCATTCTTGGTGGGAAATGCCGTTTTCATGGTCTTTCAGTTTTTTCGAAAAACCCTCCCATGTATTTATACCACTACAAAAGGGGCTTAGTGTTTTTCCAAATAGCTTACAACAAAAGCAAAAAACTTGATCTGATTCCCCAGAATAAACTAGCCACGACCGTGAAACACTTTCACCATTAGGTAACACACGTTTATAATGGTTGGAGGAAAAACGTCGCCTTGGAGTTGTGTTATTATATGGAAAATTCATTATTAGTTGATGTGGTCCACGCTTTACTATATCACATCGTTGAGCATCAGAAATACTTTCAGGCCATTTACATGGGTCATCAGGGATAGGGGTAAATTGAGATTCAGTTATTTTTGATATTGAAGGTTGCGTATTGGCAGGTAAATCACAACTTACATTTTCTGGAAATTCACAATCACTTTGATGCTGATCGTCATAGTCTTCTTTTTCTTGTACACCAGTGTTTCTCAAACTTTTTCTATTCACGTACCATCTATTCGTTTTTTACTACACCGCGTACCAAATGACTCAAGATTACCTTTTTTTGCTCAAATCTAGCACTATTTATTTTACCATAACACCAACAAATAACAAACGATACAATTTAATGGGATAGATGCAACTGTTTCTTCTGCACAAGCTGATCGATTCGAGGCGCAACCTTACTCACAGCGCATCTGAAATCATGTTTAGGCTCAGTTATACGATTTCGGCTCTTGGATTTAATGGGCATTAAGGCTGAGAACCCTTGCTCACATTCCCATGTAGAGGGGAAAATCAGTGACTGTCGAGCAGCATTTCGGACCAACGTTGGGTAAGTAGAACCCATGATTAGCCAGAAATCTATGAGAGAGCATTCGTTCAGCTTTGATTTTGCTGTATCGTCAACTTGAATATCAATGATCTCTTCCTGTTCTCCTGTTCCCACGGGTAGGAGAGCTGGGTCGATACAGAATGGATTGACTGCGTAGGTCCAACTTACTAAATCTGGAAAGTAATGCAACAATTCCATTCGGAGCAGCTTGAGATGATCATGAATTTCTTGAGATAATTGATCATTGGGCTCCACTGAAAGTGTGGTAAGGAGTTGGAACATTCCAAACTGTTTGTTCTCTACATTTTTGGTCCAGAAATTTAGCTTCCGAGTGAATGCTTTCAGCTTTGAAATAAAAACTGCAATATTGCTGTTTGATCTGTGAAACGAAAGATTTATAACGTTGAGAGCCTGAAAAATATCAGACAAGTAGGCCATCTGTGAGATAAAGTCATCGTTCTCAAAATAATCTTTAAATTCGTGGTTTTTCTCTTTGAAAAATGTCAACAATTCATGCCTAAGTTCAAAGACCCTCCGGGTCATATTCCCGCGGGACAGCCAGCGAACCTCCGTGTGGAAAAGGAGACATTTTTGAGCAGAACTGACGTCTTCACAGAGTCTTGCAAAAAGTCGAGAATTCAGAGCTGAGGTTTTTATAAAATTCACAATTTTGATGATTTTGTTCAAGCGCGACATTAACTCAGCAGGGAGCACTTTGGTACAAAGTGCAAATCTGTGAATAAAAAGTGGACGAAGGTCGTGTTTGCTGCAACATCTTTTACATATGTTTGAAATCCAGATTTTCGCCCAAGCATGGCTGGAGCGCCATCTGTCGTGTATCCAACTAACTTACTCCAATCTAGCTCATTCTCTTTAAAAAAATCCGCCAAAACATCGAACACATCTTTCCCTTTTGTTGTGACAGCCAGCTCCTGATTCAACATCAGCTCTGTTTTCACTGTGTAATTTTGAATAAAGCGGACATAAACGAGCAATTGGCTACATTTCGCGACATCTGTCGACTCATCGAGTTGAATGGCAAACCCGAACTTTGAGTCTTTTACTCCAGCCATTACTTGATCAGCAATATCACCCGACATTTCTTGAATACGGCGTTTTACAGTGTCATTGGAAAGGGACACATTATCCAATTTAGCTGCTGCCTCGTCTCCAATGAGGTTCCTGACTAGTGTCTTTGCTGCTGGCAAAACGAGGAACTCAGCGATTGTGTGGGATTTCATGTTTTGGTCTACAAAAAGAGAGACTTCATATGATGCTTTTACTACTCCTATCTTCGTTTGGTGAAACTGGCCTGTCCGGTCTAGGTGCTGTCTTTTTGCGTTCTCGCCCAGCCGCTCAAAATAACTTTGATCTTTGTTCTTTTTTTTTGCATGGTTTGATTCAAGGTGCCATTTTAACAAGCTGGGCTATATGGCTGCACCAGAAAAAGTTTTCATAGAAACCACACACTGTGGCAAACATTCTCCTCTATGCTCGATAGTAATGAAACCATACTTAATGTATTCTGGATCGTACTTTCGTTTCGACACGGCAAAAACTTTTCTTGCTAACTTACTGATAAATCAATTTTATGCAATTTCGACATAATAGTACCAATGTTTAATTGCTGCCAATTAACTAAAACAAAATGCACATATTAAACTTTAATTTAAATTAAAGTGCGTTTGTTTTATTGCAACGTCACACTCTTAATTGTGTCGCAATAACGTAAAACAAACGTATTTTAACGAATATTGGACGTCCTTCCTGACTGCTAGAAGGGAAGGCATATCGCCTTCTGCTAGAGGGGCTAGAAGACTGCTGCTAAAAGGCTGATAAACTGCTAGAAGACTGCTAGAAGGCTGCTAAAAAGACTGCTAGAATGGACTGCATATCGCCTTCTAAACGTACTTTAATTTAATCTAATTCCTAGTCTAAACGGGTCTTTAGTTTTTCTATTGTCACATCATGATCATCAAATAACATGGTCACGTGAAGGCAGACTATAATAATCACTGATGAATATCTTCACGTACCACTAAAAAAGCTCTCGCGTACCACTAGTGGTACGCGTACCACAGTTTGAGAACCACTGTTGTACACTATAGTTTTCTTCATCCCTCTCGGTACTAGTGCCAGGTCTACTGTGCTCAGTAATCTTGAAAAAATCTGTCATCTTGGGCAATTTTGCTACAGCATCTCGAGCAGTGGCTGCTTCTTTTCTCTTTTGAGCACCACTTTTTGAACGTTTCATTCTATACAATGTCAATAAAATACTTTATCTGCACTCTGCAGTGTATATATATTGTCCCGGTATTTATAGGCAAACAGAATTCCAGACCATTCTATGATTGTTGCGTAACAACGGCATTGTTACGTCAATCGAATATTCAAGATTCTACCAGAAAATCAATCGAAATATTCTAGATTCTGCGAGATAAAATGACGTTGCATTCACTTATGATGTCACAAGCCAATTTCTTCCTACAGTTTAAATCGGTTGTAAACAAGTCTGCTGAACTGAAAATAGTCACGTAGCCAAAAAGCAATTTCAGACTAACTTGGGCCCCCAAAGTTGGCCTGGGCCCCCCCCAATTGGGGGTTTGGGGGGCGGCTGCTACGTCTCTGGGTAGCGAGGTACTCCAGGAAACGTTGGGAAAGATATAGTGGCTATGAGCAACCCCGTATAATATTTTGTTAAATCAATTTGATTTTTGAACAAGTATTGGCTCTGTTAACAACACATTAACGATTTATTGCTGTTTTCGCAAACAGAAATTGGGTGAAGCCGATGCAGCCACCTGATCAGAATTTCTTAACCTCGCTATCTTTCTTGATCTGAATTGCTTTGGGGCCCTTCTACAACTTTGATACTCTTTGAAGCACTTGCTCAGTTTAACGGATCAACCTTTGTAAAGTTTAATTTCTCCAAAACTATTGGTCGTGCATATATCAAACTTAGCACGATTAGTTACTACCCCGGAGTGAGTGCCACAAGGGGCTTTGTGGCGTCATAATAACGTCACAAACAATCGCATTTATGAATCGAGGAAAGCGCTTAAGGCCAAACCCTTTCAGGTCCACAAGACTTTTAATTGATAACATTTGAAACAATTCTGTGATTGTTTATTCATAATTCCACAACAATAAGTTTTAGAAAAGTGACTGTTACGTCATAATGACATTGCAATGATACACTTATGTAACATGGGACCTCAAAGAGTTAAAGAAAAGCCAGTACCCACTTATCAACTCAAACAAATTTCACTTTTTCACATTCTTTGATGACGTCATAATAATGATCAATTGTAAAATTTTTTTCTTGATTTTCTCAATAAGTGCTGATAGTAGAAATAAAATTCAACTCTTTTTTTAGGAGTTATTAACCAAGAGCTAATGATAAAATAAACTCTACAACAATCCAAGCTCAATTGACAATGTAACGATAGATTTTTAATTTAAGCTTTTAAACCTTATAAGCATGCTTTTTGCTTTTTATTTACGCTTCATCTCGCTATATTATATCATCATAATGCTGTCTGGTACGATTGGCATAGCATTTCGCAATCAGAGATCATCACATGATAATTTTTTTCAAAAATTGCAACTTTTTTTGTAGAATCAGTTTACTTAAAAAGTAATTTGCAACATTGCAGCGATCACCTGTTTGGGAGACTGGCGATCGTAGGTTAAACTAAAGTTCTTTCGTGCTGCTTCTCGTTGACTAAAGTATTTAACAAAGAATGGATCCGTTTATTAACAAACTAAACCAAACAGAAACAAATTTTACTGAACCAAACTGAACACAGTCAACACAAATTTCTTAGGGAATTAACTGAATGCGGTTAAATCTAAGTCCAATAGTTTTAACTGATTCAAAACACGTTAAAAGCTATATCAGGAACTCAAAATGTGCCATCATTAACTAACCTGTAAAAAAATCAACTACAGTTGCAAAAAAAGCGCTGAAAGAATGAAGTGATCAAAGATAACAGAGGTCAAAACATTGTAACACAAAATCCGGGTTCTAAACCGCTACAACCTAATTTCTCAAATGGTTTTCAACGTTTTTTTTAAATGTTTCAAAGGTATTTCAAGGCAATTGAAATAATATATGATATGCATTTTTGGCTATTTGTTTTTATACGAACATATTGAACTTCAGACCTGTGGTGTAACTCTTTACTCCTCCTTTCTCAAAAAAGTATTTAGTTGGGTAAAAATAAGTAATTTTGATAGAAAAGTTTTGGTAAGTTCCTAACAATTATTGTTGGTTGAAAGAGTACGAATTTTGCTTTCAGCAATTTTTAAGTGATTAGTTAGGGCTAAGGATTAGTTTGTAATGGCTGATTAACGTTTGGTTGCCATGTATTACTTTCCATTTTTAGCTGAAAAATTTTCCTACTGCACCAAAAAACTCGCACTTTTTAGGAAAACTAAGTTTTTTTGTACTTTTTTAACTCTTTTTCCTCGCAAGCAGGAATTTTTGGTATTACCTATTTAAATTTTCAAAAACACTCCTCCAAAAATGAAGTTTCTAAAAAATTTTAGAATGTTGCTTACTGGTTAAAAACACTCAAAATATAACAGCTGTAATGAGTAAAATGGTAATTTCTAGAAAAACTGAGTCCATTGCTGCGCATTGACTATTCAGTCTCAAAAGCATCGCTCTTTGGCATTATCTATCAAAATTGGCAAAACGATTCATTTGCAAATGAAGTTTTTAAACATCTTAAAAAGTAGCCTACTCCAAACAAAAATTTGATGATTCCCCCCTACAAAAACTTAAGGTAAAGATGGTTATGTTTTGTCTTTTGCTACAAAATATTAGCGTCCAAAAACATATCATCTAAATGTTGAAGCGAATTCCTTTGCAAATGGATAAAAAAAGGTGCAGCCAGTTGGTTTGATATTTTTGATTTCGACGCTTGATGGAAGTGCTGCAACTGTTAAAACCTAACTGTAAGTGCATCACTTCGACTTAGCACTCTTTCCCTGACTGCGTTTATCCCAGGACCAAGCAACATGCGCACAGCCAGAGGCTTTAGGTCGTACAAATGGGGATACAATTACAAAATAGTTGTAAGTAGTGGTTCTTATATATAGTAGGCTATTTTTGAAAACCCGTATCATTTACTTAAGTCCCCCTTCTACCCCACAATCTTGAAATTAATCCTCCATGAACTTCATAAAATAAACAAATAAAACTTTTTGAAGTTGTTGGCTGTTACAATCGTGAGCAATTCAAGTTCCTAAATACCAAACATTGCAAGCTAGACATAGCTAAGCACTTCAGAAGCTTTTGAAGAAATGTAGCCGCCATGCGCAACCCCTAAAATATTTTTTAAGGCTTAATCGATTTTCTTTTAAAAAAACGGTACTTTTGATTTTGTAGCGACAATTGGCTGAGCAGCAGCACATAAACTTTTCATTTCTGTTTTCGCAAATATCAATTTGATGAAGCCGGGTGAACCGATATTCCTAAACTCGGCGATACCGATGGGGGCGCCACTATTGTAATAACTTAACCGTGAGTGTTTACTTTTGGATTAGTTTGCTCTTTGTCTCACTACGTTTATGCCAAGACCAAGCATGGTGCGCCAAGCCAGAGGCATTACCACATGCAAATACGCCTACAGCTATGAGAAACTCATAAGTAGTGGGCCTAATATTAATGCGTAAATCCCAAAAATATATATCAATTACTTTGGCGAACTTCTACAACTTTGATATGCTTTCAATTCAAGTGCTTGCTCAATATAGCCGGTACAGGTTTGTGAAATTTAAGAAAGCTTATGGTGAAAACAGTGCAAATAAGAAGTTGTCATGGGTCCGAGAAAGTTGGAGACATATAGTGGCTATGCGCAACCCACATAATGTCTTCTTAATCAATTGCGTTTCAAAAAACCGATAGCTTTGTTTCGGAACGAGGTTGGCTATGTCAAAAACATTAATTTTTTATTACTCTTTTCACAACTATCCATTGGGTAAAGTCGGCCAGGCCAACTGAATTGATATTGCTAACCGCGAAATTACCAGCGGGAGGCCCTGTGATCGACGCCGGTAGAGCTATCCAATTTCCAAAGATGACAATAGTTGAAATTGTTTGATCTTGTTTTGTCATTGTGACTCATTGTTATGTGACAGCGTGCCTTTGTCAAACTCAGCACTTACAAATGAATGTACTACTGGCTTTTTTTAATGGCTCAATGCAAGCTGCAGTAATTAAGCATTGGGCACAAAAAATCTATGCCTTGATTTGAATATTTTTCTGGTTTTAAAATACAAAAACGAATTAACGATTAAATATGAAAAATTTTTGTTTTTGGTTATGGACAACAATTTTTTTTCGACTTCAACTGATGGTGTGTTCTCAACGAGACCTATTTACTCGAAATATTACAGATGATCCAAAAAAAGAATTTTTTTTCTACATAAGTAAAAAAGTTTCATCAAATGCTGATGCAAAAGCCTGGTGTGAAAGACATAACGGTAGACTTGCGACGCTGGAAACCTTCTCAAAGCAAAATGATTTCGTTAAATTGCTGGAATCGAAATTGTTTAAACCAGGCCTAAGAGCAGGTAAGTCACTTTGTTGTTGTTGCTCAGACGTGGTGTACTCCTTAAAGGTTGCAAAAGTATCACTGGGGATACTTGTACGCCCGTTAGAAACTCATGCAGTATACGACTACAAGCAGGCCGTGCTGGTGTAGTCCGCAGAACTGCCGTCAGTGACGTCGAAAGTAAAAATACCTTTTCGGCCGACTTGACCTGTTTCACCTGCGAAGCAACGGTGAGAAAAGTAATAAAAAATTGATGATCATTTTTGACGTAGCTAACACCCTTTCTAAACAAAATGCGATTTAAAAAGCGATTGAGCCAAAGACAATATGAAAGCTATTGTTTCTTGTTTCCCGCATTGCCGTTTTTTTACAATTTTTTTGATTGATCATTGAGCATAGTTAAAGTCAAAGTTGAAAGGATGGCGCAAAATAATGATCGGGGTTTTTCACGAAACAAAAATTGAATATGAAATGTAGGCCGCTTCAAGACTTGTACGCTCCTTTTCGTTAGTATATACCCTCGTCAGGTGTCTGTAAAGTACTATATAGTTATTTCTAAGAAATAACACCTTTAGACATCTAAATATGTATGGAAGATCCGTATTTGGTGGATCAAGTCACGTTTTCAGAGCATTGCATAACGAATTATAAAAAGTGTAATACAACTTTTCATTTGAAAGCCTCTGACACTTAAAGAGTCATATACATTAGCAACTACGCTATATCGTTGAGGGTCGAGCATGACGTGGAAGCTTGATATCTTCTAAACTATATTTGTCTACTCGTTCTTTTGCATCTCAAAATATTTCATGAAAATGGATATCGCTTCTCCATGTTTTGATAAGCGTGACCACTCCAGAAACCTCCTCGATTGTATCTGCCAGGTGGAAAACACCGACTAGCTTTAATCAACTGCCGCCTCAACTTGGTGGTGCGGTCCCCAACTCCGTTTGGGTTCGAGCGAAATGGCTGCTGACCATTTCGAGGGTCTTAGATACCCCGGGCAGTCCCTTTATACGACAGCAGAAGAGCAGCATGCAGCCTCACTGAAATCGGTCAACTGTTTTCTCTCTTCTTTTTTGCCTCTCTTTTGCACGTCTTCTCATTCTCCTTCTTTTCCTGATGAGCGGCAACGTTAACCCTAACCCTGGTTAACCCTAACTCTATCTTTCCCTGTTGAGTGTGCGCTGGTAATGTAACCTGGAGGGATAGGTCGGTACAATGCTGCACTTTCTCCAAATGGATCAATTTTAGGTAGCCAGTACTCTCCTTCTGTAGATTCAAAACTTTACGCAGCTCTCGATCCTGGAGCTTTCCTCCTTGCTGCGTCCCTGTTTCTTTTGGAGGTCCCACACCTACTAGCATTGTGTCTTCCTCTTTGAGGTACTATAGCTTGTATACCTCCACTCTTTAGCCAAGAACATTTGGCCCCCATTTGCTAATGCAGCGATTCCTCCCCACTCCACCCTCCTTTCGCCCACTTCCTATCTTCTCCTTATCCATCCTCCCCACCCCCGTATGTTTTTGGCTGTTTTCCTATACCTTCTAATTTCTCGACCCCCCTGACTCGCTCAGGGTTCTTCAATGGAATGTCGGAGGTCTCCGATCCGGGAAACTGAACTACCACGCTTTATCTTGTCTCGTCCCGTGAATCTTATCTGGACCTAGGAAGCCAATCTTAACTTATCTTCTTTTTCCGGATCCCTGGATTCTCTGCTTTGCGATCTAATTGCGTTCACTCCCTGTCTGACATTCTTTCTTCTGATGATCCGCACGTTAGCTGTGGTGTCATCATTTTTATCAGACAAGGCCTAACCTTCTTTGAACTTTCTACCTCCCTTTTTTCTTCGCTTGACTCCCCTTTAAATATGTAGGGGTCAATATCTCACTAAACAACTTCTTCTCGCTCTCTTTCCTCAATGTTTATGCTTCCTCTGTTGGCTCTTCTTCGACAGATAGCAGAATCAAATTCTTTTCTCCCTTCATTTTCCCCTCCTCAAGAAATCTCTTCATTATGAGAACTTCCTATTTATATCACTTCTTCTGGCACTCAAAAAGTACTTCTGATACCCGTGGAGAGGAAAATTAGATTGAGTCATCTCTTCTGACTTCTTTCTTCTCAATAGCGCTGACTCGCCAACTCTTCTCCATCGTCCCCCTGGAAGTCGCTCCTCTCCAAACATCTTTTTTACTCTCTTTTCTCTTGCTCCTGGAAGGTGCTTCAGGACTTGGGTTCTGATCACCTATCAATGCTACTAACTGTCCCTTTTTCTCCGCTCTTCCACCCCAACAAACGTCTTCCCTTCTTTCATTTTTCAGAAGCCTCGTTGGGATGACTTTGCTTCTTACTTTGACTCTCAGTGTCCTTCTGCAGAGGAATAATCGTCTCTTTCTCTTTCCTTTGCTGTTACTTTCTTTACTTCTCTGGCACTGGATGCGGTCCAATTTTTCATTCCTTTCGGCCGCGTCAAATACCAACCTCAAGGTTGATTGTCTCTTGAAGTGGAAGAAGCGGTAAGCAAAAGACGTACTGATCCGGCCTATCTCTTTCTTCTCCTGCGTCTCAAAGCTTTTTGAACGTATCATTCTATCTCGTCTACTCTTCTTTCTGGAGTCTATCTCCATTCTCTTTCCCTGCCAGGCCGATTTCCGCCCTGGACTATCTACTATTGATCAAATTCTGTTTCTTTCTCAGTCCATTTCGGATGGGTTTTGCTTTCGGACGATTCTTGCTACGATTCAGTCTTCGAAAGCTTTCGATTCTATCTGGCACCTCTCTCTTTTCCACCGACTGACTTATTTCAACTGGCCTCCTTCTTTGCTTTGCTCGTTGGACTCAATCTTTCTTTTCTGATAAAGTACTTGCGTGGTTTTTCAAAATCACAAAGCTGTTCCTTTCGAGTCCATCAAGGTGCTCTATTCTTGGCCCTGTACTTTTCTCTCTTTTCATCAATAATCTTCCTGCTTAGTTGCCTTCTTCCGTCAACTGTTATGTTTTTGCTGACGCTCTGGCCATTTGGCCTTCCTCCCCCCTCAGTACCCGCTGCGGTGGAAGCTACATAGAGAGATCTGATTCGACTGAAGCGTTGGCGTGAGTACTGGTGTCTTCCTCTCAATCTTAGCATTGGTGAGGCCTCCTTTCTCTCAGTGGATATCTACCAAGCTAATCTTCAGCCCCACCTCCTCTCATTTAATTTTCCCCCGCTTCAATCCCACTTCAACTTTTCTTAGGATCACTTTTGATTGCATTTTTTTCTTTTTTAAACATGTTTCTTCGCTGAAGGCCAAGTTTTTCCCTTGTCTCAAGGACTTTCTCTGTATCTCTGCTTCTTCATGGGCTCCTCTAAGGAGTCCCCTTTTTCTTCGGTATAAAGTGTTTCTTCGGCCCCTTTTCATTTATACTTCACCTGGATGATTTTCTTTTCTTAGTCTTACCAATGTTGCAATTGGAACGTCTGAGCATGCGGCCAGTTGCGCCATCACTGGCCGCCTCTCATTCTCCCCTAACTCACTAATTTTATCTGAAAAGTATATTTTTCCTTTGGGAGTCAGTCACCCTTACTCATTTCGCCCTGTCAACTTATGAACAGGCCCTTCGTCTCCCAACCTCCTTTCCGATTTCAGGTTTGCCACACTCAGAGTGAAACCAAGACTTTCCAGATCCTCTAGGAGAGCTTTTATGTCCATTCACCCACCCACCATTCATCCACTTCTGCTGCTTATTCTAAGGAAATTCTTTTTGCATGCCTTTTTTCTCCTCCTGGTAACCTTTCTTTCTCCTTCTTTCATTGTGGAGTCCACCTTTTCCTCCCAATGCGCCCACTTTGACTTTTTTCTTTCGTGACAAGGTGCGGCTTACACTCACCTTGACTTTTTCCCATCTCACAATCAAGTAATCTGGACACATGGCTCTGTTCCTTTTGGCAAAGGTAGCTCTGGTGTCCTTACCAACTGTTCACTTTATGGCTCTGAGACCACCCTTTTCTTTTCGGCAGATCTAGTATATTCAAGTTTTTCCGCTGAAGCCTGAGCCATTCTGCAAGCTCTCCGCTGGTTTCGGCAGCATTACCAAGTCTGCTAATTCTTTTCTTCTCTTCTCCTCCTCTCCGACTCTTGCTCTGTACTTGCCACTCTGTCTTTTTTCCCTCTTTTCCTTTTAACGCTTTCGCTCCCGCGATCATCGATTGATGATCTCGTATTTTCAGTGTTTTCCTCAAATTTATCAAATTGAGTAACAAAATTAGTTTACTAAAAAATCTATTTGTGACTTTATTTTTTATCCGATTTTCATAACATTTTCAAAAGATCACGCTTATTTCCTCACGCATCGGAACATGTATAATTTGTACCCTAATTCTTGGATTTTTATACTCAAAAAGGGTTAAAAAGACCAAGATCCCAGTTGCAGACGACAAAATCTGCCGAATTCTCAGCAATAGCCAACTATCGTAAAATCAAATTGAGATTTCATCTTTACCACAAAACCAAACCCTTTATCATTAACACAGTCTGAAAACTACTCTTTTGGGGCATCATTTAACAAAATTTCAAGCGATAATAATAAATTTTACTTTTTTAATTTCCAAATTTTTTAGGGGTCTCAAAACCCCCCCAAACAAATTTTAATGATAAGTAGATAAAAGTAAATTTAGTGCGTAAAAAATATGATATGTTGCTAAATACCGGTTACATTTGAAAGCTTAGGAAATTTGCTTTCCAGCAATATATAACTTTAAATAGTTTAGATTAAGTGGTATAGGATATTTTTATTGATCAAAAATTAGTACTGTACATCATGACAGTTCAAAACCCCCAAACATTTTTTGACCTACCTTCATTAAATTATAATTTTTACAAAAACTACACTCTTTAAAAAGATAAAATAAATTGCAAATATTTCACCACTAAAGTCGTCATTTTGTATCAAGTTTCCAAGGAGACAAAGATTGAAATACAAGTTTAAAATCTAGCAGAAGTTTGGCTTCTCTAAATCAAAGTTTGCTGTATCCCCCTTGTTTCTCAAGAAATGGGAAGGGTGTAAACAAGCTGCTGTTTCATTATCAGTGACAGCATATTCTATTTAAACTTGATATTTTCTGAATCTTGAAGAAATTCCCTCTGCAAAAATACTTAATGTTACATGGTTTAGGCTAATCTGTAGCAGATAATGACTGATCATATTTTAGGTACTAAATTTAACTACCAAAATTTAGTACCGGTCGGTACCGGTCAAAAAAAAGGTCATGTGCCTTAGAAAATTGCAAATTGTAGAAAACCTAGGCTCTTGGGTAAGTTTTGAGTGATGTACCTTGAAAGCTTATTTCCTTAGCATCATCTTGCGACCATTTCTAAAGAAATTGGTAGAAAATAAAATCTGTAGTGATCTTTGAGGTGAGGGTACTACTTTAATTTCGAAGACAACTCATCCCCAGTTAGGGGGGTCTAATTTGCATAAAATTTGCATATTCAAAAAAAAAATTTTTTTTGTTTTTATTATATTTGAAATCCTTAAGAAATGTAGATTTCAACGATATATAACACTTAATGTAGAAGTAAACAGATGAGTAATGATTTACAAACAAACTTAGGGTATTTTATTATGACTAATTATGATTTTTTTTTTTTTATTGTAGGCACAAAAACAAGAACACAAGAATAAAAACAGCGACAACGCATAATACAATGTTTAAATGTAGCTAGACCATTTCTTGTAATGAAATTCCAATTTATTATGTTTCTTAGCAATATAGTGTTCTGATTTCTTTGTGGATGTAATTGCGTTAAAGTACTGGGGCATATTGGGTGTTGTATTCGAATGTTTACACCGGTAAATCAAGAATCTTGCTAATAAGAGCATGTGGTTGACTAATGGGTTATTAGCATATTGTGTGTGGAACCCAAACAGTTTATGAAAGTTATTCGAAGGGACATTAATACGAAATCTTGCTAGAATCCAATCAAATACATCGTTCCAAAAAGCGTCAACAATTTTGCAATCACAAAATAAATGAATCAAAGTTTCCGGTTCTTCACGACAAAACGTACATAAATTATCAGAGGCAATATCAAGAACACACAATTGTATTTTGGTAACAATTGATCTTAAGTTTAACCTAATTTGAAATGATCGTAGCTAGTTTCGTTTGTAGCGTAATAGTTATTTTTATATATATTTGACCAATCAATTGTATCGGATGGCAGTTGCAATATATTACACCATTTTAGTTGTTGTTTAATAGGTAGTATTTTAACTCTGTTTCTCAAAAATTGATAAGCGGTTTTACTTGAGCTGCCCAGAGTAGTAATTTGTTCTTTGACAGTTTGTTTAAAGTCAGAAAAAGCGCATGGAGGGTTATGAGAGTTACTGTTCGTAGTCGTAATCCAAGCCATTGGAATGGCTGAAATGAGTTTAATGTATTCGATGAAGCTTGTATTATTTGGGGTCATATGAAAAGTTGATGCCACTTCATCATATGAGTATAATTCAAAGTCCGATTTAAGCAGCTGAAAAAATCAAAAATCCCGGCTTTGCAAAATTCTTCAACAAACATTGGTTGATTTCGGTATTTTACCGCTTTATTAAACCATAAATATTTGGAATCATTGTCGATATTGCAGAAATGTTTTAAAGTTCTTAAGGTGGTAAGGGTAAAGCGTAAAAAGGCCACTCTACCAATTAACATGCTATTCAACTTTATATTAGAACGCAAAATGCAGAAAAGAACATTTTCGTCAATACATCGATGTTCAAGCGACTTCCAACTGGATTGATAATTACTATCAAATAGTTTAAAAATGAAGTTATGCCTGAGAGAAAGTACATACTGTTTGATGTCAATCATTTTACCACCTCCTTCTTTCACATCACAACATAGTTGAGAGCGACCAATTTTTTCCCACTTGGAGCCCCAAATAAATTTATATATAATTTGATTAAGTTTTTTTATGAAAGTTTCTGGCAATGTTACCGGTAAATAAGTGGCTTTATACACAATTTTGGGAATGATCAGACTTTTTAGTATACAGGGTGTATCACAAAGATATTCACCCCCCCCCTAGAGCTCAATCCAAAAGGACTAGGAAAAAAACAAAAATATTGTTATAAATTGTATTAAAATAGAAATTTATTCCGTACATTAAATCAATGCTAACTAGTAATCAGTATGACCACCATGGTTTTTTCTAACAGCATCTAATCTTGCAGGATACGATTTAAGAAGATTAGCAAAGATTTCAGGTTCCTCTTTTATTTTAATTAGTTTTTCTGAAATAATAGTCTTTAAGGTTTCCACTGAATTTCTTTCCATGCTAGGAATCTTTAAAATTCTATCTTCAACATGTTTTTTCAGAATAGCTCCCAAGTTTTCAGTTGCATTTAAATCTGGTGATGAACCTGGCCACTGACTGTTGTCGAAGAAATCAATGTTGTTGCTTTTCAAAAGTTGTTGAGTGATAGAATTTTAAAGATTGAAAAAAACTGAATCTGAAAAAATCATGTTGAAGATAGAATTTTAAAGATTCCTAGCATGGAAAGAAATTCAGTGGAAACCTTAAAGACTATTATTTCAGAAGAACTAATTAAAATAAAAGAGGAACCTGAAATCTTTGCTAATCTTCTTAAATCGTACCCTGCAAGATTAGATGCTGTTAGAAAAAACCATGGTGGTCATACTGATTACTAGTTAGCATTGATTTAATGTACGGAATAAATTTCTATTTTAATACAATTTATAACAATATTTTTGTTTTTTTCCTAGTCCTTTTGGATTGAGCTCTAGGGGGGGTGAATATCTTTGTGATACACCCTGTAGTTATTTTTCCTAACAACGTGAGACCACGAGATGACCAAATGTTTAAAAGTGTTTGCACTTCTCGCGTTATACCTGGAAAATTTTCACTGAAGAGGAAATTGTTGTCAAAGTTGGTAATTGGTATATTAACCCCCAGGTATTTGACAAGAGTTTGAGGCCAAGATAAGCCTTTATCAGAAAAAGGTTGAGACACGTTGCCCTTGCTAGATCCAACGTAAAAAGCGTTAGATTTGCTCATATTGACTTTGCAGCCTGATTTTTGCCCAAATGTATCAAGAATGTCAAAAACGTAATTAAATTGCAAAGCATTTCCATTCAAAAAAATCGCGATATCGTCTGCGAACAAAGATACTTTAAAAGTTTGTTGATTTAACTTAATGCCTTTGTATTGCCTGCTCTGACGCAGCATGATGGCTAAACACTCTATACATAAAAGAAAAATGGTCGGAGAGAGGGGATCTCCTTGCCTCACTCCCTTTTTGACTTCGAAAAGGGGGCTTAGAAAATTATTGTTTACAACACGGCATTTAGGATTTTTATATAGAATTCTTATCCAGTTAATCAAAGAATTACCAAAGCCGTAAGATTTTAGCATAGTAAAAATAAAAGACCAGTGTAAAGAATCAAACGCTTTATGTAGATCTACTAATAATACAGCGCCTGGCATCTTTTCGTGGTTCGCGTAATCAATAATATCAAATAGTAAACGAATGTTATTATGGGGCGCCATTTGTTCACCGCTGATTACACATGTTTTAGGACAACATTTATGACTAAATCAAATGCATTTGTTTAAATGCACAAATACATTTAACATTTGTTTAAATGTTTTTAACATTTGTTTAAATGCGCAAATACATTTAACATTTGTTTAAATGTTTTCAACATTTGCTTAAATGCACAAATACAGATGTCACTCGACCGTATCATTCACATATGTCACTCAACCGTATCGTATCGTTCTTTAAAGGGAATAAACTGCGAATAACGCTTTTCCGATAAATTTGGTCATTGGACCATCACGCGATAGGTTTGCGACAGACTCGTTTGAAATGGGCGACAGGCGCGACATAGTTAAAATTCTTGAAACATGTGGTCTGCAGCAAATTAAACCACCAACCGCAAAAGTCCGAGTCTCTTACTACAAGATGTCTGCTGGATAGGATATAGGGTGACTGCTGGAAGCAAAAGTGCAACATAGGCTGTATAGATTTATGCTGTTAGTCAATGAACTCAGTCTGCCAGTTTCTTGCAGAAAATAATGATACTTATGAAAGACTATATTTGTATATATATACATAATACTATAGGTAGGCTGGCCATTTTTCGAAATGCAAAACCGGGACGCTTATTGCAGACTGCTATTATGACTAGGTAGGGTGGCCATACGTTCCGATTTAGGCGGGACAGACCTCCAATTGAGCGTCCCGTTTTTGCATGAGCAAATAACGGGACAGTGGATGGCCGCCTTTCACAAAGCGAAATAGTTGGGCTTACTATAGACTCTAGATCAAAATCGGGACGCTCAAGACCGCGGTCGCGCCTACGGTGGGGTGGATCTCCAAAAAAAAAAGGTCACCACCTATTTCACTGCCCGTTTGTTGTCATTTTCGGCCGGAATCATCATTCAGGTAGGGTTCGCTGCCAACATGCCCTAGTTTATCACGGCTAACTTTGGCATACCCTAGGTCAAGCTGTGCTGCATGACTGAGCGAAAACACCAGACATTCGATAATTTAACTGGGACAGGCCTGAAAAAGCGAGCTGTCCCGCCTAAAACGGGACGTATGGCCACCCTAATCATAGGATAAAACATTAAAAAACCTTTTTAATTTTATATCCTATGATTTATATTTTCTTTATTATCTTGTTTAATCAATTTACTGTAAATGCCGACTCGTTTCGGCCATGCTACATGCAATGTAACTATAAGTGCTAAACTTGCAGTCTTTTTATGAATATAAGTTACAACATCTTTGAGCGATTTATCATTCGCCAAACTTTTCCTCTGCTGATGATATATTATTATGTAAACTCTTGGCTAAATTCGACAACATAAATATTCTTCTAAGTAAATAATTAGGGATTTTAAATTTCTCTGGATTTGGTTGGGTCAATATTTCTTATTAACTATGTCGCGCCTGTCGCCCATTTCAAACGAGTCTGTCGCAAACCTATCGCGTGATGGTCCAATGACCAAATTTATCGGAAAAGCGTTATTCGCAGTTTATTCCCTTTAAAGAACGATACGATACGGTTGAGTGACATATGTGAATGATACGGTCGAGTGACATATGTATTTGTGCATTTAAACAAATGTTGAAAACATTTAAACAAATGTTAAATGTATTTGCGCATTTAAACAAATGTTAAAAACATTTAAACAAATGTTAAATGTATTTGTGCATTTAAACAAATGCATTTGATTTAGTCATAAATGTTGTCCTAAAACATGTGTAATCAGCGTGGACAAATGGCGCCCCATATGTTATCGGCAATGTTTCGAGCTTTCATAAAGCCATTTTGTTCTTTTTCTATAAGGTCATTCAGACAAGGGTGTATTCTGTTGGTAATAACTTTGGATATTATTTTATAATCACAATTTAACAATGTGATTGGCCTGTAGTTGGAGGGAGACAATTTGTCTTTTCCGGGTTTAGGCAATAACGTTATTAAACCCTCGTACTGGGATTTACTCAATTGGTTGGTAATTTTGGAAAAATTAAGGCATTCCATAAATAGACTCTTAATTTCAGTCCAGAAAGTTTTATAAAATTCAATGGAAAAGCCGTCAAGACCTGGGGATTTATTGTTGGCTAGTTGAAGAATGGCTTGTTGGCATTCGTTATCAGTTGTAGGTTTTTCACATTCAAAAAATTTTGCCTTATTAATACTTGGTAGCGATAGTGTACATATAAAATCACAACACTCTTTTTCACAGCATTGTTGGTTTTCGGAATATAAGGATTCATAAAAGGTTAAGAGCTCTTTCAAAATATCTTCTTGTTTATCAATCAGTCTACCTTGGGCACTGCGTAAGGATTTGATGGATTTTTTTCTAGATGCCATTTTTCCAAATGGAGAAAATACTTAGTATTTTTTTCCCCGGATTCCATCCAACGAGCTCTACTTCTTGTAGCCGCGCCTTTAGTTTTTATTTCAATTAGCTTATTAAGATCGTTTTGAGTGAGATTGATATTATTAAGGATTTCTTCTTTTTGCTTTGGACCACAGGATAATAAATTTGATTCCATGGCCTCAAGTTTTGATTCTAGTACTGATTGTTCTTTGTTGGAGGTCTTTTTCAGTAAGGAACAGTACTTAATAGTTTCCCCTCTAATTACACATTTGAGAGTTTCCCACCTGATATGAGGTGTAACATGTCCTTTGGGATTATTTTTTTCAAAATCACTGATCAGATTTTTAATGAGCGCTATATAATCATCATTTAGCAAAACAGAATTATTGATTTTCCGGCACCCTTTGCCCCATTCTTGTAGTTCTACTTTAATCGTTAATAAGGCAATTTTGTGATCTGACTTAATGCTTTGGCAGATGTTGGCTGATTGTACGTGCTGGCGCAGCCCATTTGAAGTAAGAAAAAAATCCAGCCTTGTGGCAGTGTATGGTTGTGACTGATATCTCGTAAGGCTTTTCTTAAAAGGGTTAAGCTCCCTGAAAACGTCGCATAAATCAAAAACGTTGAGATATGATTTTACTTTTTCTTTGGATAATTGATTTGAGTGAGCTGGGCCCCCGTCTTTATCTAGTTTATTGTCAAGCACTAGATTCCAATCCCCGCCTAAAACCAAATCGTGTTTTGTAAAATTTACGACTGTTGAAAAAAGGGCGTCAAAAAAAGTTGGTTCGTCCTTTGTGGATGCATAAACATTGCCGATGACAAAGACTTTGTCGTTAAATTTAATTTCGATAAGCAGTATTCTGCCTGTTTGATCAACATATGTAGCTGTTTGTTCGTATTTAAGAGATTTTTTAACTAGTATCGCCACACCGTTACAATGATTAGTACCATGAGAATAAAAGATATCGCCTCCCCATTCACATTTCCACAACTTCTCATCTGTTTGATTGGAATGAGTTTCTTGTAGAAGAATGAAGTCAAATTTCTTCATTTTAAGAAAATGAAATATCATTTTACGTTTGAGGTTATTCCTCAACCCATTAACATTAAAGCTTACAATTGTTAACAGCATTATCAATATAGTAGCAGTGAGAAAATAAGAAAATGCTAATTAGTGTTAACTCCAAGGTTTATGTCATATTCAAATTCATATCCGCAAGGACATTGATAAGGGCTTTTAAGCTCTTGGTAAGTTATTCTACCACAGTTGCAGTGTACTGTGAAATGGGAACAATCAAAATTAGTACATTTGAAGTTCATTGTTTTAGGAGGCAGCTTGTTAACATTTTGGCACACACAAACGATGGAATATTTTGCACATTTTAAGCACTCAAATAAATTATTGTCGAGCTGCTGTACGGGTTGAAATAGATTGCAGCACGAAAGTCGTATCATGTCTGATTTGCAGACACAGCATTCTGTATAGCGTTCATTCATCTTGACAGAAAAGCGTTGATTTGAATCCTGTTTATCACAGCAAGGACTTACCACGTATTGTTCCTCGCCGCATTCGTCACAAGTAGTTTCAGTAGAAGTGTCTTCGGTCAGAACTTGGGCATTACACGAAATGCAGGCAATCTGGCATGTAGCTCGCCACCAATCTTGAGATAATGTGGATTGCTGAATTTGACTATCGTTTTGGTTGTTTTTTTTGGTTTGTCCGTTGTTGGTTGTATTTCAGTAGGTAAATGCTGGTCGTTGGCGAATTCAATATTACCGACTGCTTCGCTTTGATTTTCCACCTGATCCGTTTCAAGGTGGTTGGAAGTGTTGTTGAGCTGTTTACGTATTTTGATTGAGCTTGTAGTAGCTACTGAGTCAGTTTCGTTTAACTCTGATTGGGAAATCTTTCCTTTCTTTGACAAGTTTACTGGTTCGGAATGTACCTTCGTTTCAGGCAAAACTGTGTTTGATTCACCTGGTTTGTTGCGTGTAAGTGCAGGAAAATCCATTGCCCGCTCCTGGCATTCTGATTGCACGTGGCCTGCTTCACCACAGTATTTGCAAGTAATTACCTGGCCTTGATAGGTAACATATATTTCACAACCACTAACGCGAATGTAGCTTGGAATAGGGTTGTTTTGAAGTTCAGATTTTTTCATAGTGACTATTCTCATTCCTGAGCGTAAACCGTCACTATGTTTTTTATCCGTAATTTTTAGGACGGCGCCAAAATTAGCTTCCAATTCTTGTTTTATGGTTTCATTGGGCATGGGGATTGGTACCCATCCTAATAGTATGTTTATATTAACTGGTTCATAAAGCCACAGGTTGTAAATGAGTTCGATATCTTTAAGTTTAGCGTACAATTCTAGAACGTTCTCCCTGGTTTTACACGTTATGTCAATACTTCTGTTTTTCATCTCTGCTACTCCAATCAAATTTTCAGTTTTAAAGCTTATTTCTGATAACATTTGCAGTATTTCAACTCTTCTTAAGTTCGCCTTTGTTTTGAAATTCAGACATGTTGGTCTCTTTAGATTTACAGCTGTATTGCCTCGTACTTTTTGGGCAAAAGATGGCTTATAATTACCTGCCATGCTTACTCACTCACCACTCGCTACAACTCCATGACTAATTATGATTGATTATGACAAATTATGACAGTTTTTCGCACTGCCACCTTACGGACATTTTTTTCGCTAATCACGCGGGAGCAAAAGAGTTAACACAAACTCTCTGGCAGATCTGGTAGGAGATATGTTCTCTCTCTCTTCCTGTAGTATCAGGCTGCAATGAGTCCCTTGACCTTCATTCTCCCGGGTAACGACGCGGCTGATAAGTCGTCAGACAAGGAGCGCTGCTTCTGTCCTCTTCAGTTTCTTGTAGTCTCTATTTTCTTTTATCCACTTTTCTCGCGCTGGAGGCATGCTCTCTTATCTAAATTCTTTAACACACACAGATTCCCCTGGTTTTCCTTGTGCTCTCTCATTACGCTCGCTGTGTTATCTCTCGTCTTCGCTTAAACGGACACAGCCTTATGTGAAACTTTTATTCTCTAAATTCGGGAGAATGGAGAATCCTTCATGCAGCGCCTGCGGCCACTCTTCTCAGGATACATCTCATTTCATTTTGCATTGTATAGTATATTTCCGTACGACCTCTGGTCCAGACCCTGGAGATCTGTCCGGCTTTTTTGGCTCTACGATCTTCCGTCACGCCCCCATCCCTCGAAAGAGTTCGGGTGAAAACAACAAGTGAGAAACAACGTTGCAAATGAAATATCGCGTTATTTGTTGAAACAACTCAACAAAAAGCAAAAATTATAGATTACTTGTATGTAAAAAGTACGGCCAAGACGTTGATAAAAATGTACAAGTGTAATTTTGTACTGTACAAGTAGTTAAAAATGTACAAGTAGCAGTAAAGCTTAATTACTTACCGCATACCCTTGCTGTACGATACTAAAAGGATACATCCAAACTTTCCATTACAGCTGTTGGCGTAGTAGCTATAAGCAATGCGAAGTAAGTCGAGCCCCTTTCACATCTATATAATAAAAATTGGTTTTTGCGGCAGTATTGGATTTCTTCAATCGACATATCATTTAGGCTTCTCAGCAGTGACCAATACCTTTGCATGGCTAATGAAATGGCTGATAACACTGAACAACAAAAAAAAAATTATCGCATGTATCTGAGGGTTTTTCAACTGTTTTTGGCTAATTTGGGGGCGCTGATTTCGAATCTGAAGCCGGATTTTTTCTATCACGTCTAGTTTCTGAGACACTGAAAACTGTCATTTTGTGTATTTTTGTTTGAATTTTACGTAATGGTATCACTGCGATAACCTTTATATACCAAAAATGGCATACAATTAATCTAAGTGATCAATGATAATACTTAGCAGTCACAAGAACAAAGTCAGTTAGCACAAACTCAAAATTTAATGAACAACTGACCTCAGTCATACTTACAAATAACGCTACTTGAGTATCTATAACAATTTAGGGCGTTTAGCACTGCGAATATAAGATGAATCATTTTCTCTCTGCAGAAACCAGCAATAGTCACCCATCATGCTAGCGTTAGACTTTCCTTTATAGCGGCTTTCAATCACAGCAATGTCTTGATGGAACCGTTCTCCATGCTCATCACTCACTGCCCCCAAGTTCGGTGGAAAAAAGTCAAGATGAGCATGGAGGAAATGCAGCTTTAATGACATTCGGCAACCCAATCGTTGGTAGGCTTGCAACAGGTTTTCAACAATTTCTACAAAATTTTCAGCTTTATATTTGCCCAAAAAATTGTCGACAACCTGTTTAAATGATTTCCAAGCATCCAATTCTGTAGAATTAAGTTTTTCTGTAAACTGGACATCCAGCAGTAGTTTTCGAATTTCCGGCCCAATAAACACTCCTTCTTTCAGTTTGGCTTCGCTTTTGAAAAGTCCAAATTTCTCTTTTAAATACATAAATGCAGCGCCGTCATGATTCATTGCTTTGACAAAGGTTTTCATCAGCCCCAGTTTAATGTGTAGTGGAGGTAGAAGGACATTTTTGGGATTTACCAGAGGTGTGTGTTTTACGTTAAACCTTCCAACTGTCGGATTTTCACGTGGTTCCCAAGCTTTTTTTCTGAAGTGGTTAGTGTCATCTCGGCTATCCCACAGACACAAGAAACACATGTATTTAGTGTAACCTAACTGCAACCCAACAAGTAGTGATATAACTTTTAGATCTGCGCAAATCTTCCAGCTATGTTTAGAGTAATTGATAGCCTCCAAGCAAGTTTTCATGGCTTCATATGTCTCTTTCATGTTTACAGCGTGAGCTACAGGTATAGATGGTTTAACGTTCCCGTTATGTAGCAAAACTGCTTTTAAACTAGTTTTGCTAGAGTCGATGAATAGTCTCCATTCATCACTGTCATGTTCGTAACCTAATTCGATCATCAAGCCAGAAACATCTTTGCAATAGCACAAGTTGTCTTTAACATCGAAGAAGGATGATAACTTTTCATGACGAAGTCGAAACTTGGAAATTTGAGTGTCTTTTTCAAGCAAGTTCCACTGCTTTAAACGTGAACCTAGTATCTCAGCTTTGTCTTTAGTTAATGTCAAATCTCGCACCAGATCATTTAACATGCTTTGATTGATCAAAGTCGGTTTTTTAGTGATGCATCCTTCCGTGTCCTCTTCACGCTCACATGCTTCACTGCCTGTCGTTTCATGCTCAGTTGAGGATTCTTCTGATTCTTGTTTTTCAAGTGAAGGGGGTGAAGGAACAGGCAGATCATTTCCATGAGGAACTGGTTTAAGGGCAGAGTTACAATTTGGATATACAATTTTTGATTTGTTTTTCCGGGAAAATCCTTTGATGTTGGTTAAGCAAAAATAGCAGTCAGTTGCATGGTCTGTCTGCTCACGCCAAATCATTGGTACAGCGAAAGGCATTTTCATTTGCTTCTTATTTATCCACCAAAGCAACTGAGTTTTGCATGCATTGCAGCAAATATGAGGAGCCCACAACTTGTTTTGATCACCAACTGCACAGCCGAAATAACACTTGTAAGCTATCTTTACTTTCGAAGAAATATTTCGACGATATGTAGATGGAGTGTACTTCCCGCAAATATAGCAAAAACTGTTGGGATTATTCTTACACTTTCTTCTATTGTTTGACATTGTCAATGGACACAAGATTCTACACTATAATATAGCTGTAACACAAATGGTAAAAAAGCTGATCATATATTTATATTTGATAAAAAAAAAGTTTAAGCCAGTCCTCTTACTCCTCTCCAGCTATATCACGAATTCAGTTGTTTTACATTATTAAATTATTAAATGTTTTCAATCAATAAATTCAATAAAACACTTATTCTCAAACTTTCCTTCATTTTCACACATCTGAACAATATAACCTTATTACTCATACAAGTTTGAAGGCAGTGATATCAATAGCAATGAGTAAAGCTTGCTAGCGTACAGTGATTCAATCGGTGTTGATAGGTGTGGAATGCGTTATAAGACTCCCTTACGGCATAAAT
This sequence comes from Trididemnum clinides, assembly GCA_963675345.1. Lineage (NCBI taxonomy): Eukaryota > Metazoa > Chordata > Ascidiacea > Aplousobranchia > Didemnidae > Trididemnum > Trididemnum clinides. Next base: position 31,617,906 of record OY776286.1, read on the forward strand.
TTGATATAGGCTAAGTTCAGATATTAACTCCCATGCTTCTACCCTTCAGTTGGTTTTACTGCAATATCAGCTTAAGACCAGCTGTATCATCACTTTCATATACATTGCTTTGATAGAGTTCAATAAATATTGTTATTTGTAGTAGCAGCTATTGTTCACACTTTTAGGGATGGTGTAACAACATGTTGAACGCAGTAATAAGAATGCATTGAGTCAGATTTCATCATATATTCAATATCTCAGAAACTAGACGTGATAGAAAAAATCTGATTGCAGATTTGGATTCAGCGCCCGAAAGTTACCCTAACACGCTCTTCAGGTTATCAGATACAAAATTTTTGTTGGACAGTGTAATTATTAGTCTGCGGTTTCCTGATTGTGTGGTTGCCTAGTTGGACAAAGAGGGCGAGTCTCCAAATCTAACGAATTGATGAAGGCTTCTTGGCGGATATCTACATACATTGCATCATCAAAAATAGTCCTCAAATGAAATATACAAATAGTTTGGATCATAATGTTTGAAACTGCAGCATAATCTTAAAATAAAAGAAAGAGCCAAGATTCCAGCATTGCAGCTGAAAGTTTCAAGACATCACTGCTCTCATTCTCAACAGCAAAATGAGAAAAGGCAAGAGTTTTAAATATTCTTCAACCCCCTTTGTTTCATTTTTCTGTTGAAAATAAGAGAAGTAATCTTTTGAAACAATCAGCTGACATATGTATGCTGCAATCCCATTTCTGTATTATAGATTGAAATTATGCCAGTAGTTGCTTTTAGCAATGACTTCATCATACCAGTGAGCCAAACTAACTTTCGACAAACATCAAGCACAGTTATAAAACTTTATTTTTCAAAATTCGCATTTACAACCTATTGTACCTTGCTACTCTCAGCATCTTTGGTGGTGTTTGGAGTTAGGGACCCGTCTTCTCGGCTTGGCGTCAAGGCAAATGAGAAATTTGGACGGAAAAGCAGCACATTCTGTTAAGATGACCAAACCGGGTGTTTAATCCAGATATCGTTATCGAAGTTGACACATATGTCCGTACGGGCAAAGTATTTAACGACAGTTCAGGGTGCATTATTGAAACACGATACAATTTACAACGAAATTTATCGATAAGATGTACTCCGAACAAAGCAAAAGCACGTTACCTTGTACTTTTTCAAATTCTTATATAGGATTCCAAGTTTATGTATACCTATTGAATTGCATCTCTCATCAGAGAACACTTGCCCATTCCATCTTGCGTAACAGATTTTTAACCTAAAAATTGCAATGAAAGTGCAAGACATGAGACCGTCGTTGTTTTCCAATTGCCTAGCATCCTTGGAAACTACCAAACAAATTAGCTACTTATCATATGTTTGTTCTTTCAGCATCTCAGTCGGCGCGGTGAGGCGAATTAATGCATCATATACCAATTGTGCCACACAATATCCTGTAGGAGAAGTTACAGCAGGCGCCGCTTATTAAGCCCGCCTCGGGAGCGGAAGACTTTGGGCTTGTTAAGCGGGTGGGCTTGTCAACCGACAGACGACATTTTTTAAATATTTCGAGCTAAAATATTTGTGGCTAACTGTAATAAAGATATAATGTTTAAAGCTAATTACATTCCAATACGCAGAAATTTGTAAAGAAAATACATATTCGAACTATAAAAATTTGATATTTAAAATCAAAGACACCGCGTATCTACTCTCGCACGCAATTGACGCACTACAACTAGTACACTACTTGCGCTGTTACTAACGGTTCCTTTAAACTTGACTCACTTTAAAAGCACTACTACAATAGCAAAGTTTTTATCTTTTTGGATAAAGAACAGTATTAATTTATCACAAGAACGGTGTTTAATACAAAGCAGTATTTATTATCATTAAAACAGATTTATTTTCGTACAAATTGATCAAGGGTAATGTCACGAATAAGGAAATTTGCCTCGTAAGAATTGTTTTCATATTGCGTAAAGTGCTGTCATTTGTTCGCTGGGCTACTGATTGAGAAAAAAAAGATTTTTTTTCCTCGCAATTGAATTTGCTGTAAGTACACCTTTATTACGTCACAATTGTTTATGACATTGTGAGATTCCAAATTGTTCTAGTGATTCTAGCTTCTTCGAAGAATTTCGTTAATCGATTACATAATTTGAAATGCTTTTTTCTTTTTTTGACGTGATTTTGTTCTAGAGTTTTCTAGATTATTTTCGGTCGCATATATAATGCGGCGAGATTTTATTCATTCAGTAGTAGTAGTTAGAGTAGCAGAGAAGTGCTGTAACGGGGAGAGAGAGAGAGAGATTGATTGGGAGTATTAAGCAGTTATTGGTGAAATTAGTTTTGGAGGTTTCCTGATTGTGTGGTAAAGTGAATAGTTCTGAGATTGTTGAGCGAAGAAGTTTGAAGTCGTGAAGTACTATTTCTGTGAATACATTATTCTGTTATCGAAGTGGTTTAAGGTGTTTTTAGTGGAAGCCAATCTTTTCCAAGTTTTATTAAGTTGCAGTCAGACCTAATTATCCGAGCGGTTATAATACGTCGCCTCAATTTTAAAAGAAATTTAAAATTGAGATAGAACCGAAAAGTTCTATTATTAATATTGTTATATTAAAACGCGACAGGTAAGTTTTGTTGTTGTTGTGACAAAACAGAAGAATTTTGGACAGTAACTAAAATGCTTGATGTTTATCCACACAGAGAAAAAATCAAGAATTGCGAAATGAAATTTGTTAGTTATGAAGCTTTTTAAACAAATTTAAAAGAATTGCTTAAAAAATTTGGGCTTATTAAATGGGTTTTTAGGCGTATAAAGCGAGTTTTGTTAATGCACAGTTAAATGAAAGAATTCCAGGCCGGAGGAATTTGGGTTTAATATGCGGGTGAGCTCATAAACCGTGGGCTTAATAAGTGGCCTTTACTGTATTTTATAGAGGCCCATGAGTTCTTCATGAGCGTTTAGCATTGCGTCTACAAGCTAATTATAAATTGATTCATGCTCTTTTCCAATAGTAGTACCATCTAATGTATAAAGCGCAATTTTGTCTGCGTGTGTGTCTGTATCAACTCCTCCGACACTACTAGGACAAGCAAACATCAAGCTTGGCACTATTGAGCACCCCATGGAGTGAGTGTCAAAAAAAGTTTGTGACGTTATAACAAACGTAATTTTTTAAAAATTCTTCCTTCTTGACAGAGAAAAACTGCGTTTTGCGAAAAAAAGAAAACAGTTCACAACTTAACAACTTACAAAAATTTATACTCTTCGGGTTTAAAATGACGTCACAGCTAACGCTTAATTTTCCTATTTGTTTTTTGTATTTTTTCAAAAATTGCTGACTATAGGAACGCGATTAAAAGCATTTTTTGAAAATCTTAATAAGGTACTTTCGACATAAAAAATTTTACAACCACTGTTGCCACTTGCCACATTCTAAAAACTACAACATCAGCAAAAAAACTCATTTGAAGTTATAAAAATATCAAAATCTTTTGAAAAAATTTGAAGTGTTTACGAGGTATATGACTAAAGAGCTTGTACATTGCAGCATGAGTAAATGTTGTTTAGTAATACTGTTTCTCTTGCCTCACAACCAGTGTTTACAGCAATATTGCTAGTGAAGTCTGTTGACCTCGACTTTGGATCAGACTTCTGTTTCGAAAAATTTAACAAGTGCGTTTTAATTCTTAATTTACTTCTGATTGCTAGGTCTAGATCACAGGTCGGCAGCCTGCGGCTCTTGTGCCTTTTTTGCTTGAAGAACACTTTTGTTTCAAAGGTGCGAACTAGGAAAGCGCGCCTTGAAGTTTGGTTGTTTGTCACTAATTAAAGGTAGAGACCTTTTTTTAAGAACAACCTTGATTTGATGGCGATGTCATAAATATTTTCCTGAGTACAATCTTTTGCGGCTCTCGCTGTTTTCTTTTTTTTGTGGAAATCAAGTTCAAATGGCTCTACGTTCGTGAAAGGTTACCAACCACTGGTTTTGATTAACTAAAGCATTATCTAGTAAAACAAAAAAATCGCATAGCACTTCAATATGAAAATAAAAAGAAAAAAATTTGGAAGCAGCAGCAAATCTCAAGTACAAACCAAAATTACACTATAGTCAAACAGTAAAACTTTGTTTATCAAAACATTAGCTGCGGACAAAACTGGCAAATCATAATGAAGACTCGGAAAACTAATTATTTAATTTTAATTGTGACATCATTTGCATTAAATTTAATTTTACCACTCAGTAGAATTTTAAGAAATAACGGTATTATTAAACAAGTATGCCACTATTCACACATAAATTTGAATTTCTGTCAGGGCTGCAAACTGAAACTCGAAAAAACTGGGTAATTTTACCAAACTTGAACTTGAGAAATAAACCTATATTTTCGAAACAAATCAATTGGTTATTATCATGAAAAATATAAGAGAGCAGTCTGATCATTTATTAGTTTGTTTTTGAAAAAAAACATCGTTATCAGACATATAAACCTAATCATTATAGCTTGTGGTATGCATTTTTAACTTTAATTTTCTTGTCGGTAATTTCTTTCATCAAACTGAAAGTCGAAAACGTAATTAAAATCAATAGAGCTTACACCCCCGAATTTTGTAATATTTTATCAAGTCACGTATCACGACATTTTAACAAAAGTTTTACCTTAACTCAAAAAACACCAATTTGCGAACAGAAAAAAACCGAACAAAACTAAACTTATAATTAAACTTTGTTAACAAAAGGTATAAATATATAGGTCTATTACAACAGTCTGGTAATAGGTTAAGCTTGGCAAATACCACAGGCTAAAAATTTTTAACATAAGCGAGGTACTGCAAGTTTAACTGTCACCAAATTATTTCTTTTGTAGGTAACAATTTAAACTTATCACTCGATGAAACCTTGCAGTACTTGCTAAAACAAAATTATTGAATCAAGACTATCTTTCACGAACAAGGTTTATTTGACACGCCAACAAACTTGTGAGCGGTAATGTCACACTGCACCAGCAGTTTGACAGGAATTTGCTAGCTTTATTTATTGCAACTTATCGGTATTATAATTATTGGATAGGTCCTATGCTAATGAAAAATTTCAGTACTTAATGCTAATACCTTATGGTCATTGCTTAATAGTTATGGTGACATATTGAGATTTTAACGTATAGATACAGTCGCGCTGTTGAGGCGACTTGCGAGATTCGGATGGGTTGCAGGTGCCAAGACATTCCACATTTTTGCTCTTTCCTTGGTCTACTCCGCATCTGAGTACTGCGCACCAGTTTGGTGTCGTAGTGCGCTTACTTGCCTCATTGACAGCATTCTCAATGATGCTTTGCGCATTGTCACTGGATGCTTGCGTCCCACACCAACAGAGGACTTGCCTATCCTCGCAGGCATCCAGCCAGCTGAGCTCCGTAACCTAGGAGCAACACTCTCCTTGGTGAATTGTGCTATCCATGACTCCGACCATGTACTGCACGGACAGTTGGTTGGGCAGCAGGATCTCACCAGGGGAGACTTAAATAAAGACGCCCATTTGTACCTGCTACAGGAAAACTATTAGACAGTTTGTCTGAACTGGACATCTGCGTGAAGCAGTGGATGAAACATAAACGGAACGCGGACTACTAGTAGAGTACTTCAAAGGTCCGTGCTTTCATTCCCAGGGCAGTTCAAGGCCACTTGGGTGAGTCTTCTCAGAACATCTTGGGTATAGATCAATCGCCTGCGGGCTGGTGTAAGACGTTTTCACTCGTTCATGTACAAATGGGATCTCGCTCCATCAGCGAATTGCTAACGTGGCGCCACTGAGCAAACTGCAGATCACGTTATATCTTCATGTCTCATACATCATATACCAAGAGGAACACGAGGTCTGCAGGTTTTGGATGACGCAACTCGATGTTGGCTAAACACCACCATCACTGCCAGCATCTAATCTGGGCAGCGCAGCATCCCGGAGTGGTAAAAGAAAAGACCTTCGGCCCTGGCCTTGATTTGTGCTGGCTCAGATTGAGTTTGGGAGTTTAACCAAACGACGACGACGACGACGACCGGAGATAGAGAGAGAGACAGTTAGTAGAATTGGTAGGTGACCAGAGCCCAGGTCCTGAAGCATCTCCCAAGAGCAAAAGAAGGCGAGAGGGGAGGGAGAAAAAGAGATGTCAGGGAAGGAGCGACTGCCAGAGGAGCAATGGAGAAGAGTAGGTATGTCAGTCTTATTGAGATGGAAGAGGTCAGAAGAGATAATCCAATCGAACACTTCCTCACCACGGGGGTCGGAAGTACCTGTTGAAACTCAGAGAGGTGATGAAAATTGAAGTCAACCAGAATAAAGATATTTTTGGAAGAGGGAAAAATGGAGGGAGAAAAGAAATCGGTTCTGCCATCAGTCGAAGAAAAGCAAATGGGGGGAGCATAAACATAGGGAGATCGAAGAGGAATTATTTAGAGAGATATTGTCCCTTACATAATCAAAGTAGGGGTCAAGCGAATAAAAAAAGAAGGTAAAATGTTCCGAGAAGGATAAGCCCTGCCCGACGAAATGGATGACGCCACCGCTAGCATGCGTGGCATCTGGAGAGAGAAAATGCCCGACCGGGAGTGGGTTCGATCTGATCGCAGAGCAGAGAATCCGGAAAGAGGAAGATGAATTAAGGTTTATTCCTGGATACAAATAAGATAAACGGGATGAGACGAAAGAAAGTGAAGAAGTTCAGTGCTCCTAGCTCCGAGACCGCCAACATGCTATTGAAGAACCCTGAGGGAGTTAGGGGGAAGAAGCAGAAGCATGACGAGGTAGTGAGGGTGTAGAGGGAGAAGATGCAAAGTTAGCGGAAGGGGGATAAGAGATTTGAAAGCGAGAGTGGGGCGGGAGTGCTACATTTGCGAAGGGGGGCCAGATTGAACAGTGGAGGTATACAAGCTGTAGGAATCCGAAGTGGAAGTCACAGTGTTTTCCCCAGAAAAAGCAGGGAGTAGCTCCAAGAGCGAGAGCTGTCAAGAGTTCTGAATTTGCAGAAGGAAAGTAGCGAGTAGTTTTCATGGACTCATTTGGAGCAGGTGCAGCATTGCCCTGACCTACCCTTCCTGGTCACATTTCCAGCGCACACTGAACAGGAAAAGACGGGCCTGGGTTAAGATGAACGTTGCAGCTCATCAGGAGAAGGAGAAGGATGAGGAGACGAAGATGGGCAAGAGAAAGGCAGGATAAGAGAAAAGACAGGCGAACGATTTTAAAGAAACTGCGTGCCGCCCTTCTGCTGTCGTTTAGAGGATAGAACGGCGAAAAAATGGTTTGTGCGAGTAGAATCCCCGCAACTGGGACCTCAGGAAGACCAACAGCTATTTCGACCATTGAAACGGGGTAGGAGACTGCGCGATTACGTTGAGGCGGCTGTTAATTGGTGCAGTAAAATGTTTTTTTGCTTGAGGTTACTAACAATACTTTTTTACTTTGCTCATTGCTTGCGATAATTTTACTCGCGATGTGCCATTTCTTATGTTGGCAAAGTGCAGCTTGTTTTTTCGCAAGGTTTACAGCTACATGAAGAAGTAGTACTGGATTATTTTTTTATTTCTGTTTTGTTTTCTTAATCTATTTTCAAGTAGGTTGTTTTGTTCAATTACATTTAAATGCAATTTTAAAGTATTTTCTAATCAAGGGTTTAATTTCCTTGGTTTTTGTGTTCAGTTTTGGTAACTTAACTACTTTTTTCTATTAATCATGCGTTAAATTTCTAAACATGGCGATGCCTCACCAGCATTCTCAACTTCCTTCAATTTACACCAGTAACTTACATGCCAGCCATAAACAGGTCTCCCCCACAAATCAAATCTGTACCAGAATATTGTAGGCTAGTCCATCCACAGTGTTTTCGACATAAAATCCAAAAATAACCTTTTGGGCAGTTTTAGATCGTGCCATCGATTTGTTGCTGCATTACTGCATAGACCTCATGCGTTATTTTTGGTAATAGTAATAGTGGTTATTCAGTTTTTTATCCGGTGTTGTCCTATTATCAGAGATGGCCGGATTTACCCCATTCCTTCAGCAATTGCTCGCACTTCGTCTCTCCACATGTCACGTTTTTGGGCATCCTCCTTCTTCAAACCGATCTTCTCTGTCTCCTCTTTCACTTGCTTCTTCCAGGTCTTCTTCGGTCGTCCTCGATTTCTTTTCCAGATCTAGAGAAACCCTCAAAACACTATCGCCATCCCTCCTCAGCACATGTCGATACCATCTAACTCCATTTGCTGTTACTAACCGGTCTATAGTTTCCTGTATACTGTTACTATTTCATGAATGTACGCATTTGTAAAGAAGTCTGTGAACATACTGGTTGTGCGCGTAGTTTTGCTTGCATTGCATACGTTAATTAATAAAACGGTTGAAAACATCGGGCTATGCATGAAAGAAAAATATTGTATTTCAACACATGTGTTTTTAATTTTCTAAATACACCAACTACACTTCTTTTTTCTTCCATGACAAACTTATTTCTTTTCGCATTTAGGCATCATGCGTAAAAAAAACAATTGAAAAAAATCTGATGTTATTTCATGTTGAAAAACCCAACCATCTGATGTTAGTTGGACTGACCGCGTTGGCAACAATGATCTCGATTCTCGTTGACGGAGATGATATGAACAGATTTATTGGATCAAACCAGGCCTGTCGGAATCTGTCAATCATATGTTTCATTATTTGAGGTTTTAAAAACAACTAGATATTTAATCGAAGACCGCAAGATTGCTAAATAAAATCAAAAACCACTAAATCTAGTGAAAAACCATACTTCTTGTTTTGTCTAGTAGCTTTAAGTTGCTCTGTGATATCATTACGCAACCAGTACGATTTAAATGAAAAAGCTGAAAAAACGTAACTAGGAGCAAGCCACACGTTTAGCGTTTATTCACGGTTGTTACAAAAGCGAGCATCTTATTTGAAACGCGTTGTGCAAGGACGATACATTAAAGTAATAAAATGGTGTTTAGTTAAAAAACCAGGTTTTTAATCATGCAATGACTACTTGCGCTAACTCTGTACATTGTTGTCGCAAGCCAGGCTGTTCTTAATTTGTAAAACATTTCAATCAAATGCAGCAAAGTTGAACAAATTGACTAGTTTTCATGAGAAATATCATAGGAATCACAAAATTTATCCGCGTCATTACCACGATCACCTCTAGCTACAAATATGCTAAGATTTAGCTAAATGTGCACACATCCAGAAATGTTAGATCATACAGATGGGCATACAATTACAAAAAGCCGCAAATAGCAGCCTACAATAATATTTAACTGCATATTTCTAAAATTACACAACAGTAACTTTGGCGTTTATCCTTTCCCACGGCTTTACTTTTATGCTTCTACGCAAGTAGTGAAATAAACGGTATAATAAATAACCGCAGTCGATAAATTATTTTGCGTGGTCCAGTGTCTTACATACGCTGTTTACCTCACTCAACTTTTATATTACAGTAAACACTTAAAAATCCCACTCCATAACCGTTGTTGTTGTGATTACCCCACCTCTTTCTCTGGATGAAGGTACGGCATCAATGGCACTTCAGATTCATGCCGTCAACCTAATTGAAATTAGGCAAGGGGAAAGATGACACTTCATTTCGAATCAATCATGAGTGACTGGTAGCCCCGCCAACAACAAGGCGAACTGCCACTGGTGGGTACCCAAGAGTCGTCTTTTACAACATGCTGGGTTAGGAACTTCACAATTGGTAACCCCGTGAAGTACGGGTACGCCACCTGTCTGCCACATAAAGATGAAGGCGTCCCGTTAAGTGCCTTGCCAAAAGACACAGCAAGCAAGCTTGCCGGCTTGTTCTCCACACTCTCCTTTTTTTATGCTGAGTGCCAAGCAGGGAAGCTGTTATTACCATTTTTTTAAAGTCTTTTGGTATGACTCGACTTAGAAAATAAACCCAAAGTCTACTGGCTGTAAAGCGGATGCTCTCACCACTACGCCATCGCGCCGGTCCAATAACCGTTCTGTCAACAACTGTTGAATTACTGTAAATTAAAGTCAATATCTTGATATCAATGGTCAAATTATTTGGGTATACACAGTGTTTCCTCGCTACTTTGCGGTTCAAGTTTCGCTGCTTCAGCGCATCGCGGTATTTAAAAAAAATTTTTTTGATTGGCTGCGTATCACATCGCTGATTGTCTGCGCATAATCGTATGGGGCGCCATTTGTTCACCGCTGATTACACATGTTTTAGGACAACATTTATGACTAAATCAAATGCATTTGTTTAAATGCACAAATACATTTAACATTTGTTTAAATGTTTTAACATTTGTTTAAATGCACAAATACATTTAACATTTGTTTAAATGTTTTCAACATTTGTTTAAATGCACAAATACATATGTCACTCAACCGTATCATTCACATATGTCACTCAACCGTATCGTATCGTTCTTTAAAGGGAATAAACTGCGAATAACGCTTTTCCGATAAATTTGGTCATTGGACCATCACGCGATAGGTTTGCGACAGACTCGTTTGAAATGGGCGACAGGCGCGACATAGTTAATAAGAAATATTGACCCAACCAAATCCAGAGAAATTTAAAATCCCTAATTATTTACTTAGAAGAATATTTATGTTGTCGAATTTAGCCAAGAGTTTACATAATAATATATCATCAGCAGAGGAAAAGTTTGGCGAATGATAAATCGCTCAAAGATGTTGTAACTTATATTCATAAAAAGACTGCGAGTTTAGCACTTATAGTTACATTGCATGTAGCATGGCCGAAACGAGTCGGCATTTACAGTAAATTGATTAAACAAGATAATAAAGAAAATATAAATCATAGGATATAAAATTAAAAAGTTTTTTTAATGTTTTATCCTATGATTAGGGTGGCCATACGTCCCGTTTTAGGCGGGACAGTCCCGCTTTTTCAGGCCTGTCCCAGTTAAATTATCGAATGTCTGGTGTTTTCGCTCAGTCATGCAGCACAGCTTGACCTAGGGTATGCCAAAGTTAGCCGTGATAAACTAGGGCATGTTGGCAGCGAACCCTACCTGAATGATGATTCCGGCCGAAAATGACAACAAACGGGCAGCGAAATAGATGGTGACCTTATTTTTTGGAGATCCACCCCACCGTAGGCGCGACCGCGGTCTTGAGCGTCCCGATTTTGATCTAGAGTCTATAGTAAGCCCAACTATTTCGCTTTGTGAAAGGCGGCCATCCACTGTCCCGTTATTTGCTCATGCAAAAACGGGACGCTCAATTGGAGGTCTGTCCCGCCTAAATCGGAACGTATGGCCACCCTACCTAGTCATAATAGCAGTCTGCAATAAGCGTCCCGGTTTTGCATTTCGAAAAATGGCCAGCCTACCTATAGTATTATGTATATATATACAAATATAGTCTTTCATAAGTATCATTATTTTCTGCAAGAAACTGGCAGACTGAGTTCATTGACTAACAGCATAAATCTATACAGCCTATGTTGCACCTTGCTTCCAGCAGTCACACTATATCCTATCCAGCAGACATCTTGTAGTAAGAGACTCGGACTTTTGCGGTTAGTGGTTTAATTTGCTGCAGACCACATGTTTCAAGAATTTTAACTATGTCGCGCCTGTCGCCCATTTCAAACGAGTCTGTCGCAAACCTATCGCGTGATGGTCCAATGACCAAATTTATCGGAAAAGCGTTATTCGCAGTTTATTCCCTTTAAAGAACGATACGATACGGTTGAGTGACATATGTGAATGATACGGTCGAGTGACATATGTATTTGTGCATTTAAACAAATGTTGAAAACATTTAAACAAATGTTAAATGTATTTGTGCATTTAAACAAATGTTAAAACATTTAAACAAATGTTAAATGTATTTGTGCATTTAAACAAATGCATTTGATTTAGTCATAAATGTTGTCCTAAAACATGTGCAATCAGCGGTGAACAAATGGCGCCCCATATAATCGCGCCATTCTCGTTCACCTTGTTAACTGTATCTCGTGTATCTTAGAGTTGTAAGTGTTGTGCAGTACATTATTTGTGATTGCAGTACTATACTGTTAATCCTTACAATCAGTCCCGTAACACTCCAACTTCGGGCCCCCCCCCCCAAAGTAAGCGCAAGAGCCCATGCGCACAGGTCATATCACTTTAGAGGTGTAAAATTGAAAAGCTGCATTAAGAAAATACACCACAATTTGTACATAAGTAAACAGGCTAATGTCAGAATAAAGCATGCCGATACCGAAGGTGCAAGTCATAAAAAATTCGGCACCGATGCCAGAGTTCAGTAGGACATTTATGCAGACACTGCGAAACGAAAGCAATGACACTGAAAAACATGAAAAACTTATAAAAACACAGTATCATTTAAATAGTCTGGAGCAAACCTTTTTGTTCGCAAATGCTGTTATGACATTGTCATAATCAAGAGATCGGGCGCAGTCATTTTCGATTGACAACATGGCTAATGAAGATAGTCTACTGTCTGTCATAGACGTTCTATTAAAAGTTTTGATCAGTTTCAATTTGCTGAAGCTTCTTTCAGCGCTGGCAACAGTCACGGGGCAAGTTAGTAAGATTCGAAGTGCGATGTACACATTCGGATACAATTCAAATAAATGAGTCTTTAGAAGATAGTTGAGAAAGTCTTGAGCCGTATTGAGATTGCGTTTTTTTTGTAAAATTAAAACAAACCGCTGTAGCTCAGCGCTCATTTCATCAGAATCAATGTCACCGAACTTTTTTTGGAACTCTTTACAGCAAGTAAGAAGAGCATTTTCTTGTTGCACAAGCAAAAGTTTGTCTCGTGTGTACAAAAACGAAAAGGCGGAAGAAACCTCACGTAACAAATTAAAGCGCTCCTTTACTGACATAATAGCCTGGTCTACTAATGGATAGAAAAAGTTGCTTTTAAATTTCAGTTCACGAGTAGCTCGTTGTTCCTCTTCATCTTGGTAATCAAACAATCTTCTTTTCTTTCCACTTCTTGACGGAGGAAAAGAAGGATCAATATCCAATTCCTGTGCTATTTCAACAGCAGATGTTGCGGCACTGTCATAACCCGTTGTGCGATAGTTTTGCAAAAACTTTTCAGTTGCCTGGATTTCCGTTTCCATTGTATGAAGGGAGACTCCATACGATTGAAGAATCTTGCTTGCTTTATTGACTTGGAATAGGATATCATACCAAATAAACACCGACAAAAGAAAACTCCATTTTGATAAATGAGCTATCAAAGATTTTGTTTCTGAGGCAGCTCTTCCATCTTTTCTTTCTATGGAAATGGCTTCCAAGTCTTTCAGTGCCAGCAACACCTCTTTTAAATTGTATCGAAGAGGTTTGATGCATTTAATTCTGCTTTCCCAACGAGTATCAGATTGTGACTTTATGGACAGCTCCACATGTTTCTTCAAAATTTCCCAACGCTGAGCAGAGGAAGAAAACAGCACATACAACCTTGTAAGTACTCCAAAAAATGTCAATGCTTCCGTCGATGAATTAGCACTGTCAACAACAACTAAGTTAAGGGTATGGTTTGCACAGGGCACGTAAACAGCTTTGGGATTGATGTCTAGCATTCTTGCTTGGACCCCAGAATGTTTTCCTTTCATGTTAGCACCATTATCATATGACTGACCTCGACAATCAGACAATTCGAGTTGCAGTTCGGTCGCTTTTTCTAAGAAAGCGTCCAACAAGCCTTTCCCAGTACTGTCACTTATTCTCAAGTAGCCAAAAAATGTTTCTTTAACAACAGCAGCTTCTTCATTACATAGTACATAACGGAGAATGACAGACATTTGTTCATGATGTGACATATCTGGAGTGCAGTCGAAAATTATAGAAAAATATTTTGCCAATTTCAATTGCTGTAAATTTTCTTTTTCAACTTCTGTCGCTAGCAATTCAATTAGTTCATTTTGTATGGTAGGACTCAAATAGTGATCTTTAGTGTTTTTATTCTTGATTCTGTCTTGAAGCTCTTTTAGGATCGGATCTCTTCTTGCCAAAAGCTCAAATATACCCAGAAAATTTCCATTGTGAGGAGATCCTAAGACTTCTTCAGATCCTCTAAAAGCAAGATTTCTTTCCGATAGAAACAAGGCAATGTCGATAAGTCTCTCTAAAACATTTCTCCAAAAACGTCTTTCATTGAAAAAAATATTCATCTCGCGTTTGTCGATAGTGGATGAATTTCTTATCCCTTCAGCTAGCAAGATCCATTGACTGCAGCATTCTTGGTGGGAAATGCCGTTTTCATGGTCTTTCAGTTTTTTCGAAAAACCCTCCCATGTATTTATACCACTACAAAAGGGGCTTAGTGTTTTTCCAAATAGCTTACAACAAAAGCAAAAAACTTGATCTGATTCCTCAGAATAAACTAGCCACGACCGTGAAACACTTTCACCATTAGGTAACACACGTTTATAATGGTTGGAGGAAAAACGTCGCCTTGGAGTTGTGTTATTATATGGAAAATTCATTATTAGTTGATGTGGTCCACGCTTTACTATATCACATCGTTGAGCATCAGAAATACTTTCAGGCCATTTACATGGGTCATCAGAGATAGGGGTAAATTGAGATTCAGTTATTTTTGATATTGAAGGTTGCGTATTGGCAGGTAAATCACAACTTACATTTTCTGGAAATTCACAATCACTTTGATGCTGATCGTCATAGTCTTCTTTTTCTTGTACACTATAGTTTTCTTCATCCCTCTCGGTACTAGTGCCAGGTCTACTCTGCTCAGTAATCTTGAAAAAATCTGTCATCTTGGGCAATTTTGCTACAGCATCTTGAGCAGTGGCTGCTTCTTTTCTCTTTTGAGCACCACTTTTTGAACGTTTCATTCTATACAATGTCAATAAAATACTTTATCTGCACTCTGCAGTGTATATATATTGTCCCGGTATTTATAGCCAAACAGAATTCCAGACCATTCTATGATTGTTGCGTAACAACGGCATTGTTACGTCAATCGAATATTCAAGATTCTACCAGAAAATCAATCGAAATATTCTAGATTCTGCGAGATGAAATGACGTAGCATTCACTTATAATGTCACAAGCCAATTTCTTCCTACAGTTTAAATCGGTTGTAAACAAGTCTGCTGAACTGAAAATAGTCACGTAGCCAAAAAGCAATTTCAGACTAACTTGGGCCCCCAAAGTTGGCCTGGGCCCCCCCAATTGGGGGGTTTGGGGGGCGGCTGCTACGTCTCTGCTTACAATAACAATATCGGATTGTGTTCAGAATAAACAAAACAGAAAACATTTCTAATTTTCCGTGTTCTTTATCCTTCAGTTTTCAGAAGAGCAAGCGTTCATGAATACTGATGTGCATAAATATGTGCTGAAAAGTAAGCGTTCATGTGCTGTAGACTTGTATTAGCCCAAAAGCGCCGGGAATTCTATAGTACCGCCACTTCGTGGTTTTTTACTTATCGCGGTGGGGTCTGAAACGCATTAACCGCGATAAGTGAGGGAACACTGTATATATGTGTATTATCCTTCCCGTGTACAAAATTTTGAAGATATGTATTTCCTCGGAACTTACGCCTATGTCGACAATTATTGTAATTTTTGCCTATTGAAGAGATGTTGTTTTGGACTAAACTGCTAAATGCTAAGTGCTAAACAGGCACATAACAGTGGGATTTATAAACAGGTTTGGGGAGACTAGCCAAGAAAACTTTCTTAAATTTCTGAAACGGACTTTACATGTATTTTGGGGGGATACCATGTTATTGTTTTAAAAATAGATTTTTACTAGGTTTTTAAGGTAAGTTGTTGGGCGAACAGCAGTAAAAATATGAGTAAAGATGGGAGCTTTGTCCTTCTCCATTCTAGTTGCAACTTCCAGGTGGCACAAAGCCGCTGTTGAAACTTCCACGTGGTACGCAGATAGAAAAAGATTGAGAACCACTGTTCCAGATTGATCATTGATGCAGAAAGTTTTTATGTGTGCTACCTGTGCCGGTTTTTCGTTGTTTCCGATGCCGATGTAGTGGCTCTTCTCAAAATCGGCATCAACCGATACTTCGCAGTAAAAGCAACAGACAACAGTATCAGATACAGACAATTCTTTTGTCTCGAGTAGTGGCAGATAAAAAGAGCAGGTTAAAGTAGTGGATGACAATGACAGGTACGAGCTGCTGGTTTTATGCGTCTGTATCATAAACAAGAGACTAATGTATAGCTTACATAAAAAATTTCAAGAATTAAAACTTCATACAAAAAGGTAGAAAATAACACAGTTACACAGCAATAGGTCAAATTACAAAATAACGGCCGATACATTGGGAAAAAGAACCGATGACGATCGATGCATCGGCAAAGTGGCCAATTTATCGGTTTTTTGATGGTTGACATTGACATCGGTACGTGCCTAGGTGACCCCAAAGTTATTTGTGCAAAACAAACCTATTCGGAATACTATTACGCGTGATAAATTGATACTCTTCATTGTAACGCTATACAACATTTGGTGATATGGAAATAACTGGTGCAAAACATAATTGTAGTAGCGTTAGATCTTACGGGTCCAAAATGAATGCGACTGATAAGGGATGTAATGAAATATTTTTAGATTTTTTAAGTTAAACAGAATACGAAAAAGAAACTTTTTTATTTATAACACCGTTTGTTCCTTCATTTATTTTACTTCTGTCAAACTGGTAGAGTTACAAGAAAATTTAAAATGTAAAAGGCAATATTTAAAAAAAAACAAATAGTAAAATCTGATTACAGACTATAGTATTTAAAGCTTATTTATATTCAGCAACACTAATTTGTTTGTTTAGAATATCTCTTTTATGTGGATGGAATACTTGAAAGTAATACGCCATATTGGAATACAGAACTCGGAAAAAAAAAAATTGCTCACTATAGATGGAAATGGGGACTATTTTATCGCAATTTCGGGCCATATATTTCTGACTTAGCTTCAGATGGCTTGTCTGGCGAAAACCGAGCTTGTCTGATCTTACAGATTCAACCGCGTGAAGCCGACGAACCAATCATACCAAGCCTGATTAATGGTTTTTGCACTACTGTCATAGATGTTCCTAGAGCTATTTTTCCTTTATGTTCCAGAGGTAAACCTTTACAATATTATCAAGTTATTTTTTAAAGTAATAATGATAAGTAAAGTTGAAAATGAGTTTTAAATTTTCACAAAAACATATGGCTATTCGTGAACAAATTATTATCTCACTGTCTTTGGTCACTCAGCACTATCTTAGCGTCGATGTTCAAATGGACAAAAAAACGAGAAACTTTTTCTAAATTTTTCCTAATCAACACCTGAAAAATTTATTTTGAAGACTGAAGAATTTACATTGAAGAAAGCTACTTAATAACTTTATTATAAGCTAGCTTTCCTTCCCCGCTGGCCTTCAACAGCAACGTAAAGATATAAAAAAAGACCTATGAAAGCATTCCAAAAGTAGTTAGTGATGTTGTTTTTGCATTATTTATTCCCGTTCTTAAATCAAGAGCATTTTGATCCTCACTTCTTGTAAAAATATCATTTTAACAAAATATATTTCTCGTGTAAAGATGTAAAAAAAGACCAATGAAAACATCCCAAAAGTAGTTAGTAATGTTGTTTTTACATTATTTATTCCCGTTCTTAAACCAAGAGCATTTTGATTCTCACTTCTTGTAAAAATATCATTCTAACAAAATAAATTTCTCCTGAGTGTCGGAAATGTACGAAATGCCTGCTTGGCGAGGTTTTCTCTAATTTTTACCGCGTCTTAAAATGTAAAAAATCTTTTGGAACGGACCTTCCTCCAATATTAGAGGTTCAGTGGCCTTCTTACCATGTTTTCCGGTTACAGTTTTTTCCGCTTAATTGAAAAGCGTTTACAACTAAAACAATTTAGACAAGTTTTGATTTACACAAACAGTTTATATGATTTGATTGTAAAACAATTTTAAATGGAAGCAGACCTAATATCACATACAATGCCAGAGCAATAACAATTTTGGGGCATTTCTGTAAAAACGGTCAAATATCAGGGCAGTAAAAACAAAGTCGCATATTAGACTGAAACTTTATAGAGTAAAGTTGTGACTGGAGTCAGTCAATATTCGAACTCACACTTTATTTAACAAATCGATTTCACTAAATTAGCATCATCAGTGTTCTGCAAAGCAACCGCAACGATAAATTATATATACTTACATCAAATTGAACGGACAGGCTCACAAAACTAACTCTACAATAAATGTTTTCTTTTTGCAGTCAGTTCGGTTTATTATAGAGTTAGTTTTGTGAGCCTGTCCGTTCAATTTGATGTAAGTATATACTGTATAATTTATCGTTGCGGTTGCTTTGCAGAACACTGATGATGCTAATTTAGTGAAATCGATTTGTTAAATAAAGTGCGAGTTCGAATATTGACTGATTCCAGTCACAACTTTACTCTATACAGTTTCAGTCTATTGATATTCTTAATGGAATCGTCATTTATTAATTTCACTTGTGTGGAGATTCTCCTAAAATCATTATGATTTAAAGTCGCATATTGTAAGGTCAACAAGTCTTTCTCTTTCATATCTTTCATCAGAAAACATCTCTTTCATATATTTCAGAAAAGCTTACCCCTCGTTTTTATGTTTAGCAAACAAAGGGAAACAAATTGAAAAAGTAGACGCTAACAAAGACATTGTTAGTCGCCTATTATTGAGAGGTTGCAATTTTTGGGTCGAGCTTTCAATCGAGTTTAAAATTCAAAAATTGCTGCATCAAACACAAACACAAGAAAGGGGTTTTCTTTAGCACAGCAAAATTAGAAAACTTAGTTATCTTCAGTAGTATAGGATGGCTCATCTGGTGAGGATTTAGGGGGAGCAGTTAGGGAGAGCAATGACGTCACGCGTGGGGGAATTTTTGAAGTAGGGGAATGCTTGGTCACGAGCTGGGGAATTTTTTGGTCACGAGCTGGGGATTTTTTCGTTGAAGTATGGAAGGGGTAGGAGGTGATACGATGGTGGGGGGTGCTACTGATTGGTAAAGGGTTTTGTTTCAGTAGAGGTCAGTAAGGAATCAATTGTCAAAGGTTTTAGGTTATAAAGATTACGTTTTATTCAGCTGTTTGTTACGAATCTTTGCCTCAGACTTGCCCACGGTTTTTCTCCACACTGTGCTTACATGATGAAAAGCTCTAAGGAAGATAATTTTATTTGAAGGAGGTCGGAGATAACTAACCCTAGGTTTATGAATTTTATGTGAGAGAGGCCTGAGGGCGTTAACACCAATCTGAGGGAGCTAGTTCTAACACGGTGTTATTTCAAAAAGTTTGATGTCGTTCTTATGATTTAACATAACGGTTTTCAGGTTGTGATACCTTATTTCAATGACGTGTTTAACAAGACCGTGGAAATGTAGTTGCATACCTATTGCACAATCCATGACGTATTTAGCCATGATGCGATTTTTGCTTTTGTGTAGACAGGTCCAGACTTGTCTGTCAAAAATTTTAGAATATGTTTTATTCACCTGTTGGTTAGAATATATTGTCTCTGTCTTGTCCAGACTTGCCCAAGCTTTTTCTCTGTATTGTGCTTCCGCGATGGAAAGTTCTAAGGAAGCTAATTTTATTTGAAGGAGGGAGCTAACCACAGGACACTAATTTTATGGGGTGGAGGTCTGAGGGTGCTAACTCTAGGATTAAGAGAGCTATCTCTAGGTCTGAGAATGCCAACTCTAGTTCTAAGGAAACCAACCCTAGGTGTGAGGGTACTAACGCTAGGTCTATGTGAGCTAGCCATAGTTCTAAGGAAACTAACCCTAGATTTTATTTGAAGGAGCTCGGAGGGAGCTAACTCTAGATTTTATTTGAAGGAGGTCGGAGATAGATAACCCTAGGTTTATTAATTTTATGTAGGTTTTAGGGACCAATCTGAGGAGGTTAGTTCCAACACGATATCATTTCAAAAGTTTGATGTCATTCTTATGACTTGTTATTACACAAAGGTTTTTTGATTCTGTATTACAATGACATGTTTAACTAGACCGTGGGAATGTAGTTACATCCCTATTTCACAATCCATCATGATGTACTCGATTCTGTTTTCAACCAGACCGTGGGACTATAACCCTAACCTAACTCTAATTCTAACCTTATGTAAGAGAGCCAGCTCTAAGTCTATCAATTTTTGTGAGAGAGTTAATCATAATTCTAAGGGAACTAACCATAGGTCAAAAGACACTAATTTTATTTAAAGGAGATCGGAGGGGGTTAACTTTAGATCTGAGAGAACTAATTCTAGTTCTAACCCTAATACGGTTTTGTTGTCATGAAGAATATTGTAAAGAATTTGGTGTAAACCTTGACACCTTATGATAGTATTTGGCTTGCCGTATATGAAGTTATTGCACAATGATTACGTAATTTTTATACAGTTGTTTGTTTGGTATGGTGCAACCTTTATGTGCTCATGGTAGCATAAGAATTATCCAATATGACATAATATTGCGCAACGGTTTCATAATTCTGATACAATTGTTTGTTGGGATATGACAAAATGATGTTAAAGTAAAGTAGTGGGAAAAAATCAGCAAAATGTAACGTGGCTCTTAAAATTATCCAAAGCATACGGTTTTGAGGCGACTACTAGCTGTTTTTGGCATATTACGATTAAGATTATTCAAACTCTGTTGCATATTTGTTTCCAATAATGTTCACACGCTTTTATGATAAAAGATTTATCAATTTAGCTAGCTATTCATGCGGTTTCTACATTACGTAATTACAATGCCAGCGTTTCAGGCAGACTACGTTGTTCAATTCAGGAAATTTATTGAGCAATCGAAACTACAAATTTGTATAAACGCGGAAAAAAGTCACCTGACAACGAGACGACCAAAAAAACATCAAAACGAACTGCCGTACCTATCAACAAAACTTTAGCAATAACAAACCGAAAAACACAGTAAAAGATACAATTTTTGAATAGATATATTTTTCTTCGCTCACGCTAAACATTGTCTTATTATGAGTTAATCTGCACCATGCAATACGATTTCAGACCAAGAAACAACTTCGAAGTCAAAAGTTTTACTTAAATAGTTTCGATTCTATATGTCAGCGTTTTTACTCAAAGATTCTTGTAAACAGTGATGTTGTATAGAGTTATTACACAAGAGTTCATGTGATCAAGCCGTAGACTTGTTCTTCAACGTTACAGATCTCTAGGTATCATCGGTTTACAGTCACGTAAAACTTATGTCTTATTACATAGATCTTATTTCACAAATTAAAGCAAAATTATTCCTTAGATTAATATAATTTAACCGTTTTATAGTAAAAATTGTGAAGGTTAACAGAAACTCAACCGACCAATAAAATTTGTTCTATTTTAAAACAATACAGAAACTTTTTATCAACGACATAAGTAGAGATTTAAGTTTATTTTTTGTCAGGGAAACTTTGCTTGAAATAATTCACAGAATATTGAATTTGCAATAAGTTTTATACGGCATTACAAAACTATCATGATTGAATGTATAACTTTTACTCATTCCTTGTGGCACATTACAAATAATCTCTAATAAACGTTAAAGATAATCTAAGACGCAGGTTTCTTATCACGTCATTCCGACACTTCTCTTCATTTTTGTACTTTCAATTTCATGCACTATCATCATTCCTCCTGTTAAACGTCTTCTTCTTTCGAACACTCTTCTTAACACACAACCGTGTCTTAAAATGCGTATCTGGCGTTTTCTTTTCCTGATATTGGTTAATAGTGTCAGTGTTTAATTCACAAGAGTTAGGGCTTTCTGCATTTTTTCAACTTTTCTACCCCCTTTATTCTCTCGACAGTTAGACTGTGGTCTTGGAGAAATACTTATAGTCTTTGGTCATCGTCAGATACAAAACTTTATTTTCGTTATTGCAGAGACGAAACGTCCCGAATCATGCTTAAAACCGCATCACGCTAACCACGTGATAGATAAGAAAACAGGAATGGATTGGTTGAATTACAGTTGTGGTGAATAGTTACATCGACTGGCGCTATAAGGGAGTAGTTTTTTAAAGGATAGACGTCATGAATGCGTAAGACACACGTGACCGTTAAACACGCAGTAAATTATGTTATCACCAATTTGAACAATGCATACAGTGAGGAAAATACAACACATACAGGTGTTCTCACGCTCGTATATACACAAAACAGTTGCCTTTGATTACTAAGGTGACCTGAAAAGATGGTTTGAAGAAACGTATATTTGACGTCTTTTTCAGTTGAAATATCTTTAAAGATTTAAAATCTCGTTTTTAAATATTGTCACAATTAATGTTATGATTTAATTTTAACACAACATAACGTATTAATCCTAAACGTTTTAATGCTGAGAAATCAAACACGATTTTTAACCAATGTCATTTGAAACTGAAAAAGAATCTTACGTCTATGCCTTTATCCCCAATTTTTCTTTATATAACAGCGGTATGCAACTTCTCCTTTTAGCTGCTTTTGATAAAAACCTTAACATTTTGAGCTTATTTGACTTCCATCACATATTTTTGAGTTATCAGTGCTGCTTCAAACATCACAACCTAACCGCGGATTTGAAAACTTTACCATTTGTTTTAGCCGATACCTCCGTATTTTTGCAATAATCGTTTTTCCCAACCACACACCACCCTGCATAATCTCACTTTCACAGTTTTGTGGAATAATTGATTCCAAATACTGTCTGATTTTCCAAATTTTAACTTATCTTTTTCTAAATTTTTGAAATCGTTTTGTAGTCCTCTACATCAACACCAACGTATGACATTTTGTGGCTACATTAGATGCAGATTGTTAGAAATTATTTAGGTTAGAATTTTGAAAACATGGCAACTTTTTCTATATAAAAATACCAAGTCAGAACTTCTGTTTGTACATGTAAAATAATGTGAACTTACAGTTTCAACTCTCACGTAAATATTTTCCCAATTTACATCAGTTTTATTAGTGAAAAAACACAAGATTATCGTTTATCAAACATTTTATAAGCTTTTCAAGAAATAAGAACCGCACTCACAGGTTTTTTCAGAGCGTTTGCTATCAACCATAGAATGTGTCATTCTTATAAACTTTTGTGATCCTTCACTTTAACCAAACATCGAATTTTTAACTCTTTTATGTTGACATAAACCACTACAAACAAAAAACTTGCCAACACTTTTTAATTTTAAGGCTTTACAAAACCTATATACGTTTACAAAGCAAAAAATTGTCTGTACACCATTTAAACCCTCACACTACCGGTTATATGCATTTACAAAACAAAAAGAACCTCAACTTTGTTGTTAAGTCGCCGTTAATTTTTATTGCATAATCCTAAGCTCACAACAGTTTGGTTGGCAACGTTATTAAACAAAAATTTTCAATTATAAGTGATTTTATTTAACTAACAATTTTTTTGATGCATTAAGACAACTTCAATACTCGTGTATTGGCAACTGCAAAGCAAAAATTAATCAAAAAATCTAGGTCTCTGAACTTATCTCATTTCTATGCGTTCCTCATAGTAACCGTTTGCAAAAGCTTCAGCCACAATCTTAAACTCTGTAGCAAACCAAGTCTGACGAAACTTAGCGTCTGGAAACACTTTCAGCTCTTTTTTTTCAGCAACTACGACATCTAATTACCGATATGACCTGCATAAATACAAAACTTTTGTACGTGCTTGTTTATTTTTGTCAAATTCTATCTAACTTTCTTACTAGACGTTGCGCTTTTAGCGTTTTATTCTAGTTGTTTTTAAAACAAAAACTGTCAATTATTTAAAAAATAACATTTTTCTCACTGCGCAATCAAAATTTTTATTACCTCTAGACCTAGTTTAAATGTAATAATATAAACGTACAAGGTACTTTCCGAACTTTATCCTAATTTCTTTACCAGGGGTTGACTCACAAATGCTACCTATAAACAAAATCTGAACTCATCACTTCTTATTTTCAAAAAATTTTTCATAAACTTCGAAATCTTTTACTGAGTAAGCACCATGCTTGTGTTTTTATGCTGCTATTACTTACATATTTATAAAACAAACCTTACTTTTTATATACATCAGATAGTTAAAATTTTATCTAAGCATTCTCACCAACACTAAATTCATGATTTTTAAAAGGGCTACACCTAATTTTAAACCTAAACAATTCTGATTTTTCTAACTAATCAAGTCAATTGCGTCAAATTTTAGCTCTATTATGTTCCAGTAGGTAATACACTTATATATCTTGATAAGCATTTACATAACAAAAGTAGTGCAAATTCTATTAAACACTTTAAAAACTTTTATCTGTTTACCCTCACCAAAGATTGAACTCACAATTTTTGTCATTTTGATGCAACAAAACTTTTTTATATGTACACTTTACATTCAAGAAACGTTTAAAAAACTGAAGCTAATCATTATCTGCTACCACCACTCACAAAGATGTAACAAAAATGACTCGTTTAGATGATTCTTTAAAATTCTGTATAGTATAATTCATTCTTTTCAATCAAAGATACTATTTGTTACATTATTTGAATGTGATTACGAGTAAAAATCTTTGTAAACGTTCTTGCAAGTTCTTATCACTAAGCACGACTTTAATCAAAATACCAAATATTTTCAGAATTACACCCACTATTCATCGCGTTTAAATTTCAAACTCAGTTATATGCAATCAATATATAAAAGGCGTAGGTTTATCAGCAAATCAAAAAATTTTTACATGTTTCTCCAAACGTCTTTTATAAAATATCTTATTATACGGCAAAAAGTCTAAACTTAAGATTTACCAAATAAGTTTAATTTCTTCACTATGTTCATCAAACTTGCAACGGTTAACATCAACACATTTAATTTCAAAACCAAATTTTATAAACTTACAATCCGTTTATATCCATTAGTTAAAATTTTCATGTTATTACTCTCGTCACATATTGAACTAGTAATCTTTAAGATTTTTATTAACTTTTAGATACATTAAAGGCAAACTTATGATTATGTCGTGCAATAAAATTTTCGTCTTCACCAAAAATCAGATTGACATAGAACATTCAAGCTTAAAATTATGAAAAATTCTATTACATTTATGCCTAAGCTTGCATCAAACACTAAATTTGAAAACTATTACCGTGTAATGTATTACCGTAAAACAAAATTTCAAGTTTTTTGTTTCAATTTTAAGGCGTCAGTTATCGCACCGTAGTCTTGACAATGCTATTTTTGAGTGCAAAACAAAACGAGTAACCTAATACTTCTCAACTAATAAGCATTTTTACATTATTTTAAGTTATAAATCTACCATTTTTTGTTGCATTCAATCGGCACGAAAGACCACTAGTTTTTGATGTTACATAAATGTCTTTACTTGAAAACATTTAGTTGTCTTAGTTTTTGTGTCTACGCTAGACTTCTTGAGGTGACGTAACAAAATTCGATTGAAACATCAATAAAACGCTGCATATGTCGGATTCTCAGCCCGTGACAAGACAGCAAAGCGTCAAATGTATAAAAACCAACTGGAATAAAGCAAATTATCGATATTCTACAAGCATAAAGGTAAGAATATTTTAAATTGTATTAAATACGACGTTAATAGATTTTTGTTGACTATATTAATATTTTACAAGTGTAAATGTAAGAATATAAATTTTTATAGTCAAATACGACGTTTATAGGCTTTTTTCTTTGTTAATAGTTTTCATAAAGACAACGGCGGTGCGGGAAAAAGGTACCCATGTCTACGTCATTAACAGTGCTTCCCCAACCTTAACAGCGCTATCGCCAATGA